>OY720681.1:61630591-61815099 GCA_963170755.1 Amphimallon solstitiale
AGCAGAAGATAAGTTAGGATATGACTATTTACTTCGATTTCCAGGGTTCATTCCGTTTATTTTCACAACGCAGAAGTAGCAGTCGTCATGATGGTTTTGAGGTTATTGCCAAATCATGGGTGTTACGAACATTATTGCATCTCTTTTTCCACTGGACCATAACCCTAGACATACCACACATTTCTGGCATACAATATGAGGAACCCATGGCTTGTCCTGATTACACAATTTTATTTTAAAGTATTGATGATACGGAGTTTTCACAAAATCCGATATAGGTTTTCAATACTTTTCAAATATATATTCACCACAAATATAGCAAAAACAATCTGGATCAAGAACACAACATCTTCTAGACGGAGCCATATCTAAAACAACAACAAAATATGTTTTAGTGTTCAATAAAAAACGAAAATCTAAGTAAAAGTAGTAAATGAGGGTAGTTAGCTATAATTCAAAAACAAAAGCTGTTAGGGAAAAATTCTTGCCGTATTTAAAACGTACGCCTCAATTTGAGATAGAAACAAAAAAAAACAGGAAACAAACAATTTTTCTTCTTTTGTTGCCAAGTGTTATCTATGTAAGGGTAGTACGGTAACAGGGGAATATTACGCAAGATTAATACATCGCCTCATATATTCTATTTAAGCGAAAAGTCGCGAAAAACTGACGCAAGGTGTCCTGCTGCTTCACAATAATGCACCAGACCACAAATCAAGACTTGCAAAAGCTGCCGTTGCCGAAGGTGGCTGCACAGAAACAGACCATCCACCTAATAGTCCAGATCTGGCTCCGTGCGACTATTTTTTGTTTCCTAATCTCAAAAGAACTCTAAGAGGAAGAAAATTTATGGACAATGAAGAACTTATAGCGGCTGTTGAACGGTATTTTGCAGACAAACAAAGAAAGTTTTTTTATTATGGATAACGAGATAATACTTGCATCCAAAAGCAAGGAGATTATACTAAAAAATAAATTTTTCCTGCTATTCGAAACTTCTTTTATGCCTAGTCCGGGAATATAAAAATAACTTAATTTTTTCTATGCGAATAGCTAAAAGTTATCCTTAATGTACAGTCTACACCTTCTCTGTTTTACTTCTCCTATTATCCATAGACTTCCAGATGTCTTCTCTGTCTACGCTGTCGAAATTCTTTTTTACACTCATTTTTTTTAAATGCATTTACTAGAGAACTGAATTCATCCATGACCATACTAGGTTTTAAGGCCTATTGGTGTTTGTAATATTCGACCGCACAATACTTTCTTATTTTTGGGATCGTGTGAAATGAACTCAATAAACTTATTGCATAACCCTAAAATTTCTTTTCAGATTTATGGATATAATACTGGACAGCAGCAGCCAACTTGCAACGTCTGATCGCCTCTCCGCCTTGTCTTCCATTTATGGTTCAAGTAGAGAAAATAGAAATTATTTATACACTTATATCAAAAATAATTGGACAACAGTTGCTTCTAGGTAAATTAAATATTCTAATCATTAATAAAAACTACATTTTGTTTTCTTTAAGCCTTTCTACACAAGCGACATCACTTTTGAACGGACTTGCTGCACTTTCGCAACACAGGAGCAATATGATGATGTAAGACGGAATTAAAATTAGAAGGAAATTGTACAGGTAATGTTATAATTACTTGCTTTATATTTCAGTTGAAATCGTTTGGTGCTGAAGTAGATGTCTCCGTCAATAACGCGTTAAACACAATACAATCCAATATTGCGTGGGCTGACCAGTACATGTTGACCATTTTAGATTGGTTTGCAGAGAATGTCGAAGACAGGGGTTAAGAATATTATTAATATTATTAATATAGAATCTATGATTATAAAAACTAATCAATAAATAAATTTTATGATTATATGCTTGTATTCTCCATCAAACTTTAGTAAACGTAGATACTGTTGTGATAGCTCTCATATTAATGTACATATTTTCAAAAGTGTCCACTATAGACGTATAAATCTCACAAGCCATTTTGCATATAGAGGGTTTATTAAAGCTACATTTTGCCATACGTTAGTATGACATAAGCCCTGAGTCTCTTACTCGAAATGCAGTGTGTTTATCTCTTCCCTTTTCACCCTCTTACATGTTAAATAATGCTCAGTTTTGCAGAATAGCTTTATTAATAATATTTTATTGACATTTATATTTTTTTATATACAAGAAAAAAATATAATCAATCTTTTAAAAAGCAGGATACAGATTCCAATATAAGGATAAATAAAATTTATTAATATTGATATAATTCTAGAGTAAAAATTTGTAACCACTCATACGTAATATACCACTAGGTACGCAATGCTATAAATAATATACAGGAATGGTTTCCACAATAATATTTTTGCTCATTATAAATACAGGGTAAAAGACTGGCTAGTGTAATAGAACATGTAAATGAATGCCCCTTTTATAAATTAATATTAATATAATGTAAAAGAACTAGTGAAAGCCCCAAAAGTTGGACACTTTATTGTAATGGTAACAGCTTTATGAATTAACTAATAATATGATAGAATTATGCTCCACGTTGCTGCACCCTAATGTAATAGAATCCCTTTATAATAGCTCCATATTGCTGGATGCCATATTGTAAAGGAACAACTATATAAAATGCCCTACGTATTTTAATAATAAGATGTTATAAAATAAATATAGAAATTGATTTATTTACCTGACTAGCTCAGTCGTTATCACAGGTCGATCCGGATAAAAGAGATGTTGATAATCAATAGTTTTTTAGGACATTATTTGGTATAATTCAAGAAAATATTATTGTATAAGTTTAGACAATATTTATATTAGAAATCAATAGTGTTCATATTTTAGTACAAATATAGGAAAACATTTACACAATAAAACTGATTTTAATAAAACAGATACATTTTGAATACGGCAATATTTAGTGAGACTTATTTATATCATCAATTCTTAGGAATCTTAGTACAAACATAGGAAAACATTTACACAATAAAACTGATTTTAATAAAACAGATACATTTTGAATACGGCAATATTTAGTGAGACTTATTTATATCATCAATTCTTAGGAACGAGATAACTACCATCATCGGCTTGAAACAACAACTTAAGCTTGATACGTATAACATATATGTATGTATACAATAGTTCTAAGCGTATAATAGATTGAAATACAGCATCGATAAACAATTTAGAGACGCTGATGCTTTAGGATATTTATAACAATTTATTAAATATATTTATCTTTCTCAAATTAATATATTTAATTATTTCTTTTCTACCTTAGCACGAATGATTATATTTAGTTCTTTATTTAACCTTCTTATAACGACAGTTTCTAAATATCGTATTTAAAAAAATTACTTAACTTCAACTCTAGTTATAGCTAGGTAGTTCGCATATTCATACTTTTTTGAAACGTATTGTAATTAAAAACTTTATACTAAATTGATTAGCTATTCTATATGTTTCAATTCAGTGATTATTTCAACAACGCTTCCTGAATCGATATAATTTCTATCGACAGGCCTTATCATGGTGTTATATTTCCCATTGAAAGTATCTTATCAGAATCCTTATCAATTTAAATGAAATTAAGACCATTACAACATTTAAATTAAGGGCTTCACATAAACACCAAAACATCGTTAGCTCTCGGAGGCTTTAAGTCTTGCACAAGTACTGTGTTAATTTATTTTCTACATATCACTGACACTATGTTGCACTATGCTATTTTAAGTTTACTTATAAGCTCTGCTATTGCACAGAATTTATTCCTCAGAAGAAAGACAGCACAACCCACATCAGTTTCGGTAGACTACCTTTTGCCGAGCACCATAAAACCTAGCTTTTACCAATTAGAACTGGAACCAGATTTTGATACAGACACATTTTTGGGAAGCATCAACATTACGCTTTTCTCTAAATTTACTCAAAATATAGTAACCCTCCATGCTTTGGATCTAGAAATTGATGCATCTACTATAAGCTTATTGGATGAAAACGGAAATACCTTTAATTCGGTTTTGGGGACGTCTTATAGTAATGACGATAGAGAATTTTACACTATTACGTTTGCAGAAGCTCTTGAAGAAGGTGGCACTTATATTTTGGTAATTGGTTCCTTTAGTGGTATATTGAATAGTAATAACAATGGTTTTTACTTGGCCAAATATGCTAATGAAGATAAAGTAATACGGTTAGTATGCTTTTTATATATTTAGGTTTGAATTCATAATGATTTATTTAACAAACATGTAATTTGAAGGTTTTCCTTTTACTTTCTGCAGTCACTATACTATCATTAAAATATAGATACATTATACAATTTAATTGTAAAAGTTTTTTTTGTGTCTAGTATTTGTAATATTATATTTAGGATTTACATTGGGTTTCAAAAATAAAACACGACGATAATATAATAAAAGTCATTTTAACAACTCATTCTTCGTCCATGGCTATGAAAAGGAATTAAATACTATCAAAAACATGTTTCTAAATATTTTACAATATAATTATATATAACACAAACTTTTTGTATTACTTACTTTTGTATTAAGAAATACTCACTTCAATACAATATATACTACTTATAACTTGCTACATATTGATTGTTCTCTATCTATCTATTCTAAAAATCATTATACATATAGATTTTAATAAATAATTTCCTATTAATTACAGCAACAGTTAATTTGATAGTAAAAAATGTAATCCATAATTAAAATATAAATAAACATATTTCTTAAGAAGTAAGTGTATCCTAATAAATTCATTTTCGGAGTTCAAAATATAACAATAATAATTCAAATACATGTAAAACATTCAGGAGTGAATTATTCATAATAATACAAAGTACAATTTATGTCAGCTGCATTTGCGGAGTTTAATAAATAAGCAGATTCGCACGCAGATGAATATCTAAAACTAGGTTAGGATCATGACCGTTACGATAATGGCAGAAATTTCATGTAGTATAGTAAAATATTGCCGAACGGCGGATATCTACAAAAAAAATATGCCCATTCCGCCGTGTCTGAACAAAAGCCTGTCTTTGTCGGCGGACACTTTACTACAGTCGTAAACTTCCGCCGGAGGGAGGAACTCTCAATTTATAAGGGCAAGACCACTGTCGGAAATTTAGCCACAGTGTTATATAAAATAGTGCTATTAGCTTTTGAGTAATTAATATTTACTAAAAGCATATAACAAATCTTCTTCTTCTTCGTGGCACTACAGTCCCATTTGGACCTGGGCCATATTTTCTGCCTCCAGACATCTCGCTGCCTTGTTGCATTCCAATTGCGCTCTTTCAGTAATTGTTTAGCGTCCTCCTCAATGTTGTCCACCCATCTCTGTCTTGGTCTTCCTCTTCTCCTGGCGCCCTCCATCTGACCGTTATATACCTTCTTTGGGATTCGGTCCTCACCCATTCTTTCTAGGTGCCCCGCCCATTTCAATCTTTGTAATTTAATAAATTCGACAATATCTGGTTGTTTGTACTTCCGCTTTAATACAAAATTGTATCGGATTTTCCATACCCCATCCTCCATCACCGGCCCATATATTTTCCTAAGGATTCGCCGTTCCCATCTTGCTAGTAGCTCCTCTGAGTGCTTAGTGATTGTCCACGTCTCGCTTCCGTATGTCACCACGGGTCTTATCATGGCCTTCTAGATTGTAATTTTTGTTTTTCTTGTGGCTGATTTGGACTTGAATATATGTGCGAGTGAGAAGTAGCCTCTGTTTCCAGCTAGTATGCTTTGTTGTATTTCCTGTTTGATATCGTTTTCACTGTTAATTTGGGATCCCAGATATTTATATCGCTGCACCACTAAGAAGTTATTATTTCCTATTGTATAATTCTCGCCAATTTTTTTTCTAGGTTTCACTGGTAGTAGTTTGGTCTTTGTTTCATTGACTTTCAGCCCGATCTTACTGGCTTGTGTTTCTAGTTTGTTAAACACTTCATTGATTTCTCGTTCTGTTCTGGCCACTAGATTAATATCATCTGCATAGGAGATTATCTGATGTGACTTGCGCATTATTGTGCTATCAAGGTTCTCACTGACATTTTTATTGCATTCTCTAGCACAATGTTGAACAGGATCGGTGCAAGTCCATCTACCTTCCTCACACCTTTGGTGGTTGAAAACTTTTCCGTCATTTGATCTTGTATTCTAGCTACGGCCTTCGAGTCTGTCATTGATGTTCTGGTTAATGTTACCAACTTGCTTGATATGCCAAAAGCTTTCATTATATCCTATAGCCTATTCCTGTCTATACTATCGTAGGCCACCTTGAAGTCAATGAATAACTCATAGATTGGTACATTATATTCCCTTGCTTTCTTCAGTATTTGCCGTGTGGTGAAGATTTGGTCAATGGTTGATCGGCCCTCTGCCTGATGCTCTCCTATGATTTCCTCTCCATACTCTGGTATTCTTTGAAGCAGTATACTTGTGAATATTTTATATGCTATACATAGTAGCGATATTCCTCTGTAGTTCTTACAGGTATGTTTGTCCCCTTTTTTGTAAATGGGACATATGATCGCCGTGCTCCATTCTCCTGGCATTCTTTCTTCTTTCCATATCTCGGTGATCAGTTTGTGTATTTGCTTGGCTAGTGATTCTCCCCCGTTCTTGATTAATTCTGCCGAGATATTATCTATTCCAGGTGCCTTGTCGTTATTCAACTCTCGTATACTCATTAATACTTCCTCGTGGGTAAGGTCTGTTACCAGTGGTTGTGCTGTCGATATTTCTTCCTTTTCATAGTTTTCATTTTCCCTCACCCCTTGTTTCAATAGGTTCGCAAAGTGTTGGCGCCAAATTCTCATAACTTCTTCTGTCTCTAATATGCATTTTCCATCTGCATTTAACAAATACATAGGTCAACGTATTATACCGCGAGATCAAAAATTACGTCTGTCTTAAGTTATATCATTAAGTGTCATAATGTCATTAATATTTGTCATTATATTTTCTCTCTGACATCTTGTAGTTTTTCAATTATGGTTTACACCACAGACAACAAAACTTACACGATTGAAGCGTATTTTAGAACAGGTGTGCTAGTTAATGGTATTTGAGAATACAGCAAGCGTTTATGTTTGGATAATTTTCGTGAACACTTCCTAAATTTCGCAGTAGTAGAGCAAGATTTTTGTATGTGCCTCGCACATAGTGTTGGTGTGTTTCGTGAAACTGGATATAAAAAAAGAAGGTGCTGGTAGGCCAACTACTCGTACAGAAGAAGTGATTATTGACGTTCGTAATCGTAACAGGAACAGTACCCCACAAAATCTTCGAGAGGCCTGTCCCAAGAAATTGCAGTTTCTTATGGAACATGCGGAACCATTGTATAGGAGAACTTGAACGTGCATCCATATAAGATGTAATCATATCAAGCTCTTTTGCCAACAGACCACTCCAGAGGTCTTGAGTACTGCCAGTGATTCGTCAACAATTTAATGAATAACGACCTGTTAAACTTAATTTTTTTTCCAATGGGGCAGGGTTTTATCTTTCGGGGTACGTAAATTCTCAAAATATGCGAATGTGAAGCACTAATAAACAGAATTTTTTTGTTGAATCTCCACTATATTCTCAAAAAATTGGGGTTTGGATGGCAGTCTCCCAAAAAGGCATAATTCGAATAGAAAAACCCACACGCTTAAATTCTTCTACCGAGGAAGTGAATCAGTCCTGTTATACCAGGACTTCCAGAAACGAGATCCAACCGAATCACATTCGCTCGAAGGCCACTTATGATACCTACGCCTCTAATGTCTACGGACTGAACTTTTTAATGACACATATACACAGTTGGCCATTTAAAGCGACGGTTTTAAGGATTTATTTGTGCAAGTAAACAACATCTGAGGATTGATAAATCGTCAGATGCTCCGCTATTTCTGGACAACCTATGTACCACACATGTAATAGTAGTAATAGTTTTCAATTCATTCGAAATTTACTGTTTAGCGACAGCTAGAGATCTCTGCTTTACTTAGAATTTCACAATTGTGTCATTATTTACTCAACACTATATATAACTATAAATAGGCTTAAGATTAAGTGGAACTCTAACAAATGGATATATATATAAACAACAATGAAAATAAGTAAATACAACAGAAATGTTTATATTGTGACAGAGTCCACGGTTTGAAACCTGTTCAACGTTAACCAAAATTCAAATTTATCGGCTTAAGGCCACCAAAGAACTAAAGTTAGAAATCAAAGGCTGAGATGCCCCATCGATAAAGATAGAAGACAACTAAATTACACTTAGCACAAGAAATATTCATTAAATGACAGATTTAGAATATTAAACCCCGTAACTGAAAGTTTTTCTTAGCCCTCACCTGGTAAGGTCAGGCGATAGTTCCACATATACTTAAATGAAAAATTTAATCAACGTTCTCTAGCTCTAATCAACACAATCAATTAGGAGGAAAATATTAACACTTATCTCATCTTTCAAAGAGGGCGTGGCCTAACATATTTGGTAGGAAGCTGGAAATATCACTACTATTGGCTTCCAAGATAAGCAAGCTTCCTGCAAGAAGATTCAGGGTTTCTTAGCTCTACCGATTCGGTAGTTAATTTTCTTATTACAGTAAATTACAGTAAAATTCACAAAAGGTTCCAAAATTCCCAAGATAACGATCACCACGTGGCTGCTAAATTTTCCGTCACTTAGGACGATATATGCGTGTAATTTCACACAAAATAAGAATCTGTAGGGGAAACGACATACCTACATTAGAAACAATTCTACACAACTGGAAAAAAAACTAAGAAGAAGCGCTTTCCAGAATTAAATCTACCAATCGCACCAGATGATCCGACAAATCGTCGAAATAAATACCTAATGGAAATTTAATAACCTTTGCGGTACATCCGCCTAATTAATAATATGCAAAGATAAAGTGATTGTGATCTTTAAGACTGCTTCCTAACAATTCAAATTATATGTCTATTATACGTTACAGACCGTGCTCGCCAGAAGATGGCGGAACAACCCAATAAATTAGAATTTAAACTAATTCGTATTTAAATTATAAATACTGAAGTTCGTTACTACTAAATATAATAACGTGATAGCTAAAAATGATTCAAAGCGAAAATTGCTAACGTCAAACCGACAGAAAACAATAACAATAAGACTACCAAAATAAATAAAAGAAACAAAATTCCGGAATATACAAATTTCCTGTTTTCATAATAAAATTTAATTAATTTCACACGGGCTTACGTTGAGTACAATGAAAACTGATGTTGCACATTTTCACACACTTATTGGGCAACCGCAGTGCATTCAGGATGAAAATTATGCTGATTTCTATTTATATAAGTGATTAGCACGACTTTTCAAAGAGCCTAATAAAACGGCCAACCCCGTATTTGAGTCTGCCCCCCCCCCCTTGCATAGTGTATAGTTTAGGATAATCGCTTATTGAATTTTAATGCTTAAATACACAGGATTGCATAAATCAAGCAGCCCTTTTGTATTCCATAGATCTAGTATTTGATATGTTTTCGGCATAAGATTAATATAAATAAATATATAAAATTGAAATCGCAATGATTAATAATGAAATCTTTTTAATTCTTAATGAAAAAGACAGTTTATTTCCGAAGAATTAAGAATGGAACACCTGTTATTACGTCGGGAAAGCAGTTCTTCAGAATATCCGATATATACGTTGGCGGAAGTGATTTATATCATTATTGGATGAAGATCTTCCCGAGGAGCTAAGTTTCTATCTTTAAAAGAATTAAGTGTACTATTCCTTTTTAAAAGTTATTAGCAGAAGTGAATACGGCTAATTTCTCAAAGATGTCGGTTGTGGATTGCAATGTATTGTGACCACGTAGTAATTCTATTCTACGGTCGTATAGCCACAGTACTTTTTACGTGTTTTAATTCCACAGAAAACTGGCGACCACTCAATTTGAACCTACATCAGCAAGAAGAGCATTTCCATGCTTCGACGAGCCAGCTTTAAAAGCGGTATTCGAAATTTCAATAATCAGGACAGAAGAATACAACAGTATATCCAATGCAGAGCTGGTTAAAACAGAGTAAGAAGTTTACAAATTATTAAATGCACAATCGTATTTTTTATACACAACAAATAATTAAATATCTACTCTTAATTGTAGATTGCTTTCGGGTGGCCGCTTTAAGGACATATTTGCAAAGACACCGATTATGTCCACTTATCTTGTAGCTTTTGTTGTTTCTGATTTTACTTTTGTCACTGAAAAGAACCAAAAAGTATTTGGAATACCATCAACTATAGCGGCTGATAAAGGTGTCTACGCATTAAAAGCTGGAATCAATATATTGAATATATTAGAAGAATACTTGGATGTGCCATACAATATATCCAAAATGGATCAAATTGGAATACCGGTTAGATATTTTAGTGCGGATGCCATGGAAAACTGGGGTCTGGTAACTTACAAGTAAATTTTATTTTAAATTATAATGACGACACAGATTATATAAAAGTCGCATAGTAGCAGCTTTACCGAGTTAGTTCAACAAAAAATTGTTGTTTTGCAACAAAATTTATAAAATCAATGTGCAAAAATGTCGTTCTTGATAATGAGAAACATAGGGAACTATAAGTTGTGTCTTCAATTCTGATGCTATATGCTGTGTAATATTTTAGCTAAATCGAAAGTAGTTTATACGAAAACTTAATCAATAATAATAATAAAGAAAATTAACTTTAAATTCTCAAACAACACCGTCGTAATTAAATTTTTCTTCTACAGAAATGTAGCAAACCTATTTATCTATTTTCTAATTAAAAATTATAGAAATGAACTTGAAATTGAAAATAATTAAATAAAATTCGATACACAGAGATCACAAAATATCTATTATTTATTAAATTGTTTTTACAGATTTGATTAAAAACATATGTTTATAGTATTTTCGATTTTGATAATGGGAAATGTTGGAAATTATACGTAATTATCTTGAATTATTGATCTATTGTTAAACTTGTTAATACTCTAACACCAGCAGATATGATTTACCTACAAAGTACACAGATTACCTGTAGTCATAAAAGTATTTGTGTGCGGGCGTGTGTGCGATATCCAGATGAATCTATCGCAATTGCAGCTCTAAAATTTAGCAAACAGGTAGTCGTAATAGTAACTCAATACACCACGAACTCCGAATTTTAAAATTTAATGAAGAATTTTTTATTTACATGTTTTGTGTTATTTTCGGTAGTCCTCAGTCAATTTCTTTTCGCGATCACACTTGCCTGGAAACACCACAATTGACGGAAAGTATAGCGTCTTAAGTCTGCGCGAAATGCCGGTATTCAATATGGAGGCCGTTGGACACAGCTGACAATGATACTTCAAAGTCCAAGTAACGTGGATATTAATGTTAAAGAAAACGTCAAAACTGAAATATGGAAAATTTATCTGACGTTTGATTAACGTTGGCAGTCGCACAAAAATTTAATTGCAGGTTATGAACTATCAAAACCATCGGTCAATTTCAGTTTGCGATGACACTTGCCGGGAAACGTCAGAATTTATAGAGGAAATAGCGATAGTCAGCGATAGTCCTGCAACACAACATGTTTTATCAATTGTTAAATGCTCCGAATTGACAGTATTAAATAATGAATATATCAAAGATGGACATTTATAATAATCGAAAGATGTGTTATGGAATACGAAAGACTATCCTGAAAGAATACTCACTTTCATCTACCAGTTGTCAAGCTTGGATCAGAAAGTCGACAAATGTTAAAAAGTTTACGAATGACAAGCGCATTTTTAATTGAAATGTGATAATGTATTATATCGATTATTACTACTGTATGGATCATTTACTTTTGTATATCTTCAATGCCGTATGCACATGAATAAATATATATCATCTTTTTTCTATATTATTATAAATTGTCAGCAAAATTGAAATGTATTACCATATACACATTTGTATAATATTGCCAAGTTTTCTACATTCATTAGATGTGTACGAAACATTTAAAAATGAAGAAGAATTAAACAGTAAACGCATAGTTATTTATGCTATTTCATTTAATAATTCTGATATGATAGCAAACATTTAAAGGTGCTAATCCTGGTTAGCACCAATCAAGTATAATCACATTTTCGGTTAAATGGTACTATATAGTGTTTAGCATGAACTATTAGGAGCAGCAGGGTTTTCGATTGCGGCTGAAAATCATACTATTAAAGAGTAAGTCCGAGAACAGACATAATAATAAACATGTCATGGACAATGCCGTGCGGGTACTGCTAGTAACGTTAAACACAAGACAGTAAATTATTATTTTGTTTTTTTCTAATTAAATAAAATTATCGCTCGTTTTTTTGTTAAAGTCTATTAATTTGTATGGAAGACATGTCCTTATCTATTATATTTAATAGTAAATTCGGCATAGTATATCCTATATATACTATATCGAATTTACTATTAGATATAATACAGAAAAAAATTTAAATTATTAGAAAATCTTTAAATTAATAAAATAAGTAAATTAGGCTTTATTCTAAATGACTTACTGGAAATAAATAACTCCACTATATTAGGTTCAATATTTTAATTTCTATTTGCTAAGTTTATGAATTATACGTGAACTTCCTAAATTTATATTTAAATATTTAAACTTACCTATTTGCAAATTTCTTCACGTCGTTTTCTATTTTTTTTTAAATCTATGTATGAAATTTTATGTTATTACTTAATTACATGTTTAGTTAGTTTTATATTTCTTTAATAATAATTTGAAAATAGCTAAATAGGTTTGCGTAAATGAATTGAAACATTTTACTTAGCGGGAAAGAAATATTTGGCAATTTTAATCTTCACAGTTAAAGCTGATAATATAATTTAGGGAAATTAAATTATATTAATATTAAAGGACTACATTTCTTAAACTGTTGTCGTCTAAAATTAAAATTCTGTAAAGAAAATAGCAGGCTTTTACTAACAGAATCATTTGCAAAAAGATAGATCTGCTTGAAGAGTATTAAGAGAATGAGAAAAATTAATTTTATATTTATCTATGTATACATTTTCATTCCCTTTCTCTTTAGAGAATGGGAGCTATTCTTTGCACCTGAAATATCAATTGCTGAAATTATTGCTCATGAATTCGGTCATCAATGGTTTGGTAACAATGTTTCACCGCGTTGGTGGTCGTACATTTGGTTGAATGAAGGATTTGCCACGTATTTTCAATATTATGCAGCCTCAATTGTAAGTACGTCGTAGCACTTTATTTAAATATTTTATGTGCACAAATTTTAATTTTATTTATGTAGCAAGAAAATTATGACATGGCGGACCGAATAGTTACGACATGCGTCCAGCTTGCTCTCTTCCTAGATAGCCTTACCCCAACCAGACCAATGAATCAAGACGCTGGGTCACCAAAGGATATAAGAAGATTATTCGATGAAGTTGCTTACCTCAAAGGCGGATCTGTTATAAGAATGGTTGAAGGAATATTGTCAAGAGAAGTATTTCGAAGAGGGCTCATAATATATCAAAATAAAATGTAAGTAGAGCATTAAATTCAATGTGATATGACTGCATCTCTTGGGAAGATTGGTGTCAGGGTAGGTCTGGAATCAGTGAGCTTTAATCTTCAAACTTTAAGATGCCCAGTCTCAACTATTATAGAAAGATTATAACAGAGAAGAACTGCGGAGGTTAAGTAGTAGTCCATGTATGAGGACTCATTATTTTACATCATTGTTGAACTATACAAAATTCTGTTTGTGAACACTTTCTAATACCTTTTAGTCATCATTTCAAGCAAGAGCATGTTGAAGAAGTAAAAAAAAGTCTTCAATTTTTATGTGCATATTATCACAGTAATTTAAAATAAAACTTATAATTATTAAAATTGCTCAATATAAACAAGCTGCATTGGTAGAATTGGAAAAATCTGGCACTTGCTAAATTACTTATTTTCCCGTAATAAATAACTTTTTGTTGAGACTCTTTTTTTTCTTGTGATAGCTGCTCATTAGGAGCACATTTTAAAAATATTTTGTATTATGTAGAGTGTTCCATAACTTGGTGGCTAACCATAGTTATAGTCTTTTAAATCGAACACCCTATATATTATTGCAGTTTTGCATTCCCCGTATAATTTGTAGCCAAAAAGTAATAAGATAGTATAGGCCGAAAATCTAAAGTTTTTGATTTATTCCCATTTTTCTGAAACATTCAATGTTTTTATAAAATTATATTTTTCGAAAACGACGTATTAGATGGACAAAATTTTTTGAAGTATTGTTTGCAATAAGAGGTCCTAATAGAAGCATGTTTTATTTTTTTACAGTTACTAACTGCATTTTCAGACAACTGGATTAAAGTTATATGACACGTTTTGTATAAAAGTAATTTTTTTTAAATGGAACACCCTATATATCAGTTCATTTTTTGAATTGTTTATTAAATTTCACGTCAGAAAGATGTAAGACGTTAATACTTTAAAAGTGACTATTACTGAGCTATTGTCGCTTTTTGATATAATTTTGTCAGTAGGTACACTACACTATATTAATTAAAACCATAAAACTGACAAAATCATATCAAAAAGCGACAATAGCTCAGTAATAGTCCTTTTAAAGTATTAACATCTTACATTTTTTTGATGTGAAATTTAATAAACAAGTCAAGAATGAATTGATATATAGGCTGTTCCACTTAAAAAAATTGACTTTTATACAAAAACGTGTCATGTAATTTTAATCCAGTTTTCTGCACATGCAGTTAGTAACTGTAAAAAAATAGAACATGTTTCTATTAGGACCTCTTATTGTAAACAATACTGCAAAAAAATTTGTCTATCTAATACGTCGTTTTCGAGAAATATAATTTTATACAAATATTGAATAATTTCAGAAAAATGAGTCAAAAACTTTAGATTTTAGGCCTATACTATGTTAATACTTTTTGACTAAAGATTATACGGGGAATACAAAAATGCAATAATATATAGGGCGTTCCATTAAAAAAACTATAACTATGGTTAGCCACCAAGTTATGGAACACTCTGTATAATACAGCATATTTTTAAAATGTGCTCCTAATGAGCAGCTATATTATAAGTAAGCAGTGATAATTAGTTTATTAGGTATTTTTTTAAATTTTAAAATTACCCACGGCTGAGATTCGAGTTTTTAAATTAAAAATGTACCTAATTAACTAGTTATCAGTTCTAAAAGCAGAAAATTATAATTAGAACAATAATAGTAATTAGTGCAGGAAACCAAGCAAATTATATCTGAATTAAAATTTTTAAAGTTTATTTAAAGTGGCCTGTTTAATTCAGTTTAAATTTCGCTTTGACTTGTTTTCGATAGACCTCAAGTACCAGTTTACTTCAGTGAAAAAATCAAATTTAAAAATATCTCGATAAGGGAAAAAAGTATACAAAAGTAAAATAATATTGTAAAAGTGGTTTTTCCAAATACCTACTGGAAGTAACTTTTATCGAAAAAGAATTCTACGCAAATATTCTACAAATTGTACATTCCACACAGATTTACTAAGAGTATGGAAGTAGGACTTCTACTACAAGTTTTTGGAAATATCTCAAAAACCACACATTCTAAAGCGTTATAATAAATAAGGGTGTGAATAATCTAGATCTCAATGGACCTAATGTATACCAATACATTTAAAATTTAGACTGGAAATAACACTTTTAATCTTATCAAAAAGAAGTTTTTCTTCAAATAACAGCATTTAAAACTTATGTTAAAACATCATACGTAAAAGAAAATTCTTTTATAAAAGATATCCCATAAGAATCTAATATTTTAAGGTAATATTAAAATTCTAGAGCGGAATTTACCTAATATCCTTCTATTTATATATATATTATATTCATCTTGGCAACTAGTTCTGGTTGAAATAAATGTAAAATCAAGTTTCCATTATTAATAGACAATATTGGAATTAGAAGTTATGTCTTTTATAATCAGCGAGATCTATATGCCCGAATTGTAGAAGTTAATGATAATAAAATTACTAATTATTCAATTTCATGTCACGTACATACCGTAGTCGACATATTTTAATTTCTGATACGAAAGTAGAAAGAGGAAAAGAGCGCGACGAAATAAACTAAAGATAAGCATATAGCGAGGCTGCCAAGACAGTAGACTCGACAAACGTTTCCTATGAAATGTAAGGAGTGAGGGTCCCCCGACACTGCGTTGCTCTCCCACCACTGTTAGCAGGCAGGCGTCGCTGCATATTATAAGGTCATCTTCTGCATGGGATAGAAGTATAAACCGAAATTAAAATATGTCGACTACAGTATATGTATGCAAAAAGCTTTTGATTATATATATCGCAGAGACATGATGAAAACGGAGATTTGATCAAATCCCTTAACTGTTTCAGTGAAAAGATGAAATAATATTGTTTAGATATTAAAAGTATTTATTTAGTAAACCATGCATTATTAAATGTAGAGTAGGTAAAAGAAACATGTACTTACGCTGATATTTTTAGAAACAAAAATGATATTTTTAGTGAAATTTTAAACATTTTTAGTAGATGTAATTAATAAATAATAATATTCATTCATTTTTATTAGAACACGTTGTTTGATTTTTTACAGAAACATCTTTTTGTGTTACATTGTATTTTGGATTGTTCACAGGAACACTTCTTAAATACTTGACCTCCAAATAAGGATAATTTTTCTGCAATCTCACGCAGACTTAAGTTAGTCCATGGAACTGTTTCGGTAAATGTTGTAGTAGCTATTTGAAGAGCGTTTCTAGGTAGCCAATCTTTTATAATTCCAACTGAGGTACCAATTTGGTATAAATTATTTTTTATATATAATACGATTAAAAAATACACCAAAACTGTGGAATCCACTAACACATCTTTAAATTTCTTCGAAGAAACTTCTTTCATTTTTTCAACTGATCTTTTCTGGTGTTTTGCAGCATTTTCCCTTTGATCTTTAATACTCTCCTCATTTTGGCATAAATAGACTAGAATTTTCGATCCATATCCTTCTTCTCCTACTATATTCCCACATATTGCGTGCACGGAAATTTTACAAATGTCACATAATAGGCTCCAGTAGATTCCATTTCAAAACAACACAACATGTTTTACTGTCGCTAATAGCTGCTTTCCCTTCTGATGCAAGTAATACTACAGATGCTTTAAGTGTTGAAGCAGGAGTTGAACTGGAGTTGTTACTGGTTCAAGTTGTCTTATTGTCGATAAAGATATTGATTCAATTTCTGGTAGATCCTCGAAATTTAAAACTTTTTTGGTGAGTACATCAGCTGCCGGTACATCGTCTGATATTGAAGTGTTATTGCTGGTTGATTTAACTATTGATAGATCATTTGAAATTGGAGCATTCTAATCAATTAATTCAGATGCTGGTAAATCTTTTGAAGTTGAAGCGTCGTTGTTGTTCTCTAAGAAAGCTGCTGGTAAGCTTTCTGGTGTTAAAATAATGTCATGGTCCTGCTGATTAAGGAGTACATACAAGTCCTCTTCAATAACAAGTTTTTCAAGCAATTCTTTCAAAATAAGACTAGGCACGGTCGCCGGAGAGGAACGGTGACATAAAGGGGAGTGGTGACAAACGAAACATAGGCCTGTGCGAGTCCTGACTAGTTTATTATATCTTTTCACTAAAACAGTTAAGGGATTTGATCAAAGCACTTACTTTATTTAGGCGACATATACATATAAGCAAATATAAAAACAATTAATAATCTAAAATGTTTCAGTGACTAGCAAGATATAATGTAAACTGGATGTGTAAAAGTGAAAATGTAAACATAGTCAGTATTATTTGTGTGTTGATATAGGATGTTCGTTTAAGATAAATCTGAGCCATCTGATTGACCCATACGAATAGTGTAGGAGAACTCTACTCCCAATTTTTACTTTACCTAGTTTTTTAATTGTGCAATTTGCGTCAATATTATTTGTGTAGTGAAGATGAATGCATGTCTTATATAAATCAACACCATTTGATGAAATTGTGTGGATAATAGTGATGATTCTATGCTTAATTTTTTACATTTCCACTTTTATACATTTCTAGTTTACATTATATCTTGCAAGTCATTCAAACATTTTAGATGACATCTTGCTGTAAATTATCATTTTATTATTATTAATTGTCTTTATATTTGTCGCTGCGCCAAGATAACTAATTTAAATGCATTAGGAAATTCAAGGCTGCAGAACCTTCGGATTTATATTCATCGTGGCAACAAGCATTGGATGATGCAAATGTAAACCCTTTACCTGAAGGTGAAGACATAAAATCAGTTATGACCACGTGGGACTCTAACAGTGGATATCCTCTGGTTACAGTAATCAGAAATTATACAGATGGTACTGTTACTATCAGTCAGGTAATTTCTTTTGCGCTTAGTTATTATACTGGCTTACAATCCAAATTTTAGAAGAGATTTATTGCAACAAACGTCAATAATGATGATGAATCTACATGGTATATTCCTATAAGCTATGCAACTCAATCTAACATGAACTTCTCTGCACTTGCACCACGAGTGTGGTTAACAGAAAGACGCACAACTATAAATTTTAACGATTTACAATCCGATGATTGGCTAATTGTGAATATCCACCAAAGCGGTATAACACAACACCTTTCACTATTTAATTTTGTCTAATTTACTTGATTTATATTTATTCAGGTTTTTACCGCGTAAACTATGATATGGAGAACTGGTATCGCATCAGAGATTTTTTGCGATCAGATAAAGCAGACCAAATACACCCGATAAACAGGGCACAAATAATTGAAGATTCCTTTCAGTTATCGATGTCTGGTGTCATCGATCTTCATTTGTCTCTAGAATTAGGTCGATGTCTAGTTCGAGAAACGGCTTATGCTCCACTGCAAACATTTGTTAATACTATAAGCTCTCTGGATTCACGGATGGCAGCTACGAATATATACGGAGACTTTCAAGTAAGTTGTATCATCAATAATTAGATAAGAAATATGTTCGAAAAAGTATTTTTTATGTACAGGGTGATTCAACGATCTGAGAAAATGAATTTACTCTATCATGTTTAATGTAGTAAAAAATTTGCGCACAGTAGCTGATAGGCTGCTATTGCTTTATAATTGAAAAATAGGTATATGTAAGTATACAGAACAGTTCATAAATCAGTGGCAGAAAGAAAATATTTTTTTTAATTGAATACCACATATATATATTAATATCTAAAGTTATATTTTTCGAGTTATTTATGATTAAAGACAGAAAGTGACATTTACAGATGTCTCTGTAATTGAATATAATTCAAGTTCCATGAATTTTATATACAAAATTCCATGTAACAACTGTAAAGGAGTATACATAGGCCAAACCACACAATATTTAAAAGACAGAATAAACGGACATAAATATTCAAATAATAGTACCGCGCTTAAAAAACATATTCATACAACAAATCACACGTTCAATTATACAAATACTACAATTTTAGCAACAGAAGCAAACAATAAGGCCCGAAGCATACTAGAAAGCATCCACATTCAAGAAACAAAACCTCTATTAATGACAGGACTGATATATATATTTAGATTGTGAAACAATAGCAACCTTATCAAATATAGTCGACGAGTTTTTTATTGTAGGTATTAATAATATACAAAAGTAAATTCACTTTGACCGATGTTGAATCACTCGGTATATACTCGTATGCCTGGGTATAATAGAGAATATTAGAATATATTTGCATTAAACGTATTATTATGACTGCTTGCGTTGGTATATTTATTTGACATCATAACAAAGATTGTACCAGCAATAACATTGTGATCCGTTGATAATTTCTAAAATTCTGTACTACTGATTGCAGAAATATGTCTTAAGTATATTAGAAACTGCGTTCAAATCAGTTGGTCTGGATGAAAAGATTACTGACAATGAGCTCACAAAATTAAATCGAAAGAATATTATATCGTGGATGTGTGCCTATGGACATAAAGCTTGCCAAGAGTATGCTCTTCGGCGATTGAGGGAATGGAAACATGACGAAACAAAGGTAATATCACCCTATCTTCAAGTTCCGCTTGTTTGCGCGGCCGTACGACTAGGAAAGCGCAGTGACTGGATGTTCGTTCACGAAAAATATATGACTGCGACAGATCCTGTCCTTCGTACAAACTTGTTAAGTGCTTTAGGTTGCATCGAAAAGAAAAGTGTAGTTCACAGGTGAGTAGAAGCGATTTAAAGAAATATAAACACTTATTTTAAATGTATATAATCGGAATTTTATATCGCAGGTAAATGAGAATATAAGGAGTGAAAAACATAAAAAAACATGCATGTATCATAATTTAGGAACAGGTATTACTCAAATTGCATTCGAAACTATAAATTACATTCTACTATTATAGATCACTATTCTATATAATGTTATCTATAGATTTAAATACTGAAAAACATGCGGAAACTGGCATTAAGACAGAAATAATTAAGTATTAACAATACGTTGATTAAAATGAGCGATATTTAAAAAGAGGGACAATATACCGGGATATCAACAATTAAATTGGTTAATGGTGGTCATGGATTTTAAAATTATTGTCGTAGCGTGCATCGTACAATATTTATTAAGAAAATGATAGATTATTCGTCTAGATGTTTTAAACAAATAAATGTAAACAGACGAAGAGTTGGAAATCACAAGTGGAATACACCTGGTTTATTGAGGTCTTTAATAAAAGGGATGATATATACCTATACTGAAATTGAAAAACGAGCACAGTACGATAAAAGTATGTTTTAAAAATGTAAAGGATACGGAAATCCATTAAATAAATTAATCACAGAAAATTAATTATTTTCAGTCAAATATAATAAAGGCTTCGAAAGATTCAAGGCATTTATGGAGGACTATTGTATATATATATTAAGTTAAAGGAATTACTAAAACTGATAAAACAGAAATAGCAAATGAATAGGGTGTGCTCTGTGCCACTCTCATATTATCTTACAATCAGTTAATGTTAATATATTCGTATTGTATAATGAAGTTTGAATGTTTAGGTACTTGAAGAAAATTCTAGAATCTCGAAGTGCTTTTGCATCACATGAAAATTTAGTTGCATTATCGTCTATTTATGCCTCTGGTAACACTGGAAAATCCAACATGATAAATTACATTGGAACTGATTGGTACCTGCTTCAAAAAAGGTAAATAAATTGCTTTGGTCGTAAATACACGTAATCACAAATATATTTTTCATTAGGTTTACACCTTCACAATTGTCTTCAATCATTAACCAAGTTGCATCTAAACTTTCCACAGAGAAACAACTGGCTGAGGTAAGTTCAAACTTATTTAAGCGAATTACTATACAATTTAATATAAGGTAAGGGTTCTACTTTAACTTCAAATAATAGGAATGCATTGTTGCAAGAGAGTAAGGACATCTTGTCTAAAAGTTACCTCACCCAGGCGTTTTCTAGACATAAGAGAAGCTTATGGTTGCATTTTACACCATCACCATCATTAACGTCACCCATGTACATGAATATTGAACGATAAAATGTCAGCTTTCACTGTAGGCACCGAACCGCACGACATCTGTTGTTTAGGGATAACTCAAAATAGCGCCAAAATTTAAAAAGCTGTTTTTCACTTTTTCTTTATTTATATTTCCTCTATATTTGGCAATATTAACTTTAACATCAAGTTTATATAAACATTTATATTATTTGTACTTTATAATACATAATCCATTAAGTAATTCTTCAATTATCAACCTTTTTATATAGAATTTAAAGATTTATGATGAGTTGTTAAAAGTAATAATTAAATAAAATACAAAACAATCTTTACATTTATTTTTTTAACTTAATATTCAAAGAAAATGCGTTCTTGGATAAAGTGGAAGCTTTATTCGTATAAACTCTCCACTCTTTGCCATTCCGAACGTTATTATACAACTTTGATATAGTTGAATGTTAGCAATCGCATGAAGTATTTTGAATGTCTTTTTTTTTAAATAATAAGAATATCCACATTTTATAAAACTTACTGATACTCCTCTATTGATAATACACATTGTGTTTTTAAATATATTCCTTTGTGATGTAAAAACAGGCTAATGCATTTCTTCTAAAGGCTTTGACAGACTAAATTATTTTGGTGTATCGATTTTTGTAGATGGCATATGCTAATATTAATATCTATGTTGAAGCAAGAAATAGTCCTTTCGCTATATCTAGATGCCTTTAATATAAATAATATATCGCAGTTGTTCTTTTTACATTTAAATTTTATTTTGTCAACAAAAATTTTCAATTGATCCTGGTTTAAGTATTTTGGAATACATTTTTAAACCCTATAATAATTCTTTTTAAATATAACCTTAATTCTTCACCTTTCTTGTAGATGGAATACCTCGCTAGAGAAGTCAACGCTGAGTCCATTTTCAATAAAGGAATAGAAACCTTGAAATCCAACATTATCTGGAGTGAAAAATTCATACCTGCTATAGCTGCCTACTTAAGTGAAGGATATTAAACTATTTATGTAATCTTTTGTGACTTATATTAATTACATTAAAATAACGTTACGTAACGACATAGAATTTTCTTGACTAACCCGTATTTGACTTATTAGCTCCAGCTAATTATTTTTCACAATGGAATTTTATTATTTTTTAGTTAGCAGAAACTTTATGAACGATGATATTTAAAAAATGAGGTGTGGCCACCACACGACTTTCATATAAGTATGAAAGTTTCAAATTTTAGAATTTTAAGAATTTTTTTTATATAAAAATTATTCAAAATCCTATTATAAATACTTTTATTCTCTTAATAAATCTCTATAGAATGCATACTTTGCAAGATATTATCAAAAAAGTGATACTCGCTAAGAGTAAAAGTGCTACTTCCGGTCCGAATTTTGAAATTTCATATACACAAAAAATATTGCAAATTCAGTTCGAAATACTTTTGTACTCTTAATAAATATATATAGAATGCATAACTTACGACATATTTGCAAAAAATCGCTATTCGTTAAGAGTAAAAGTGGTACTTCCTGTCTGAATTTTGAAATCTTTTTATACAAAGGATATTGAAAATTTTGTGTTAAATACTTTTATATTCGCAACGTACTTGTCTAAAAAGCATGACTTGCGAGATATACGCAAAAAACTGATTTTCTATTTTCGAGAGTAAAAGACCTACTTCCGGTTGGAATTTCGAAAACCTTTTTTAAGACAATTTGTCTCAAACTTAATTTTAAGTACATATGAATTCTTTATAAATTTGTTTAAACTTAGTAGTTGACAAAATATTGGCAAAATTCGATTTTTACACTGAAGTAAACTGCTACTTCCGGTCTACCGATTTTACTGAAAAAGTAATCAGATCTTAAGAGAGAGATTATACACGTAAATACAAAATTTGGAATTGATAGCTATAGCGGTTTGACTGCTATCGTGGTCACAGGCACACATACACAGAGACAGTCAGACACAGAGACACACAGACATTTTTTAAAAACCACTTTTTCGGTATCAGGGGACCTCAAAACGTGGACATCTGCAAAAATCTCGAGGTCGAAAATTTTCATCATCGCAATACTTCCTTATACTACGTATAAGAAAGTAAAAAGAGAGTAAAATTTGATGAAATAGCTAGAACATAAAATTTATTCAGTAAATATTAAAAACAGCTCAGCTCATCCAATGCATTCTAAAAAAATAAATAAATTATGAACAAACAACTTTTAATGTTTTATTTCTTGTGTACTATTTACATAACATTATTATTTTTTGTAGTTCTTACGATAATATTAAAAGAAAATTAGTTACAGCAAAGTTATGTTTTCAACGAATTAAGTTAGAAACATACAACAAATATTGAAAATTGTATTATTTGCATTTTGTAAAATTATTGTAACCAACTAAACTTTTCATATTGACAAAAACAACTAATGAGTAATTATCGATCAAAAATAAAATACAGTATTTTATAAAATATATTTTGATATTTTATAGAATACTGTATACTAAACTAACAGCGTATTTAAATACATATCCTTTGTTACCAACCGTATTTTAAAAGAACAAAACAACGGTAACTTTCACTTAATTTAATGAATAGTAATAAAAATTCTGATTAGATACAGATCTCTGTCATTGTATTATTATATTCTCACTAATTGTCAAAAATGACAATTTTTAATTAAGCCTATTATCCTGTGCAAAAAAAATATCGTATTTCGAACATTTCCAAATAAACGTCGTTTCCCACACCAAAAATAGCTCTAGTAATAGGTAATACCATTAGTAATTATGATAGTATTAATAATAATGGTATCATTCATTTCTTTGATAATAATCGTTCGTTCAAAAACAAAAATGCAGACAAAATACAGTGTCAATAGCACCTGTCTAGTAGGTATTCTTTCAAACTACTTTCGAAAATATGTTTTACGTTATAGTTTTTTAAATATTGTCGCAAGCAATAATACATACGCGCTACTGTGTTGATGAAAGACATTATTATCAGGACCGCGATTTTGATTGTCAAATATAAGTCAAATCGCACTTTTGTGGGATAAAAAGTCTATTTCAATAATGATACGCAGAATCGGCTTAAGTCATTTTTTAGGCAAAATCAGGTTTTGCTATTTTTGGTACATACTTTTGTAGCCGCAATGTTGTATATTAAAAGTACTGAAGTTTAAATATTCCTCAACTTCATAATAGAACTTAGCTTTAGCTGTACTGTACAGAAAGGTTTAAAGTCAGTGAATTAAGGTCTGATCACGCAAGTTATTGCAACAACTTCACGACAACACAAGTTTACACTGAAAGAATTATCTACAAAAAGACATTAGAAATTTTATAGATTACTGGCATAAACTCTGCAAGAAACTTGTACTTCAGTAAAAAAATTGCCGCCGCGATGTGTCAAGGGAGAAGAAAATTTACTTTAACATAGATTTGGAGTCGTTGTATTTAGTATTTACCTACATTAATGGCATTGTTTACCATACGTTTAAATTCGGTCAGTCGAGAAAACCTTAATACATCGTGCCACCTTCCGGGAGTTATGGAAACACACACCAAACATTAATAAGGCTGCCATAAAAGTCATATCTATATACAAAGATATGTTACAGATATAATCAATATATTGTGGTAGTTCACCAACATGAATTAGTAATGATATGTGGGAAGTACTAGTGTTAATAGAATATACTGTATATGTTTTTGAAGTGAGTATTAAAAAATGAAAGTTGATAAAATTTAATAGACCGAACTATAATAAAGTAAATAGCTGTGGGAATATTTGATTTATACTTAAAATAATTGTGAGAATATTAAATGGATATATTCCTATGTTTTTGGGCATCGTGTAAAGTTGGTTGCATATCGGGGTATGTTGAAGTTTTTCTTGCATCGAGTGGTTGGTTGCCTATCAGGTTTCTTTGTTGCATTAATTTTACCCATTACTGAAAATAGAATTTTAAATATTACTTGATGTATTTTTATATGTTATATTATTTTGTAAAAGCTTGTTTAATTAACACTATTGAAAAATAGAGATAATAAGTATGGATTTTGAACCATAAAGGTTAAAAAAATGATGTATAGTTGCGCGCTTAAATTCAAATATGAGAAGTGTCAGATTTTGACATTTAAAATAACAACGTTATAGTATTGAGTATTTGGTTTGCCGAAGTGTGTTAAAGGTTGAAAAAAATAAAGTAATGAATTAAATTGATAAATTTTTGGAATTACAAAAAGGTATTTTAAATATTCAAGTTCAAATAAAATATGTTTTGGATTATCACAATGTGTGTACAAAGATGATTGGATATTAAAAAATTAAGGAATTATTGCCAGGGATATGAGGGATAAATAAAAAAAGTTTCTAAATAATTTTAGAAAGCAGTAGATGTGTTTTCGGAAAAACGAAGTTTTTCTCCGAAAAATACATAATAAAGTTATCAATTATTGCATAAAAGTGTAGAAGAAGTGATAAAGATAGAGTGGAGAAGAGAACAGATATTTTTTAGGTGATTTAAATATTCTCAGGAATAGTACCATTTATCATCATATAAATAGACTTTAAAAAATACAAGAAGAAAGAATTTAATTTATTAATAACGAAATAAATGAAGAGAATTTAAATTTGAGAAGGAAGCGAATAATTATATGATTATAATTTAAAAATAAACTTACGGCATTGGTAATTATCCAAGAAGAATAATCCATATTCAGCTAGAAAATTATTACACAGGAGAGTTGTTCGAGTTCCAGTATTTGTACTAGTATATCAATCCAGAAATAGAAGAATTCGAGAACTTTAACATAGCAGGCGATCACAGGTATTCCAGTCCGGTGGAGATATAATTCGTGGAAAGACAAGTATCAAGGAATAGTACACAAGCGTTCGACGGTTCGAGATTCCAGATGATAGCAGATTTGAAGGTATAACAGGATAGCAGTCATCACAGTCCATATCCCGAGTATTTCAGTCAATTAGGCAAAGGAAAGGATCTACATCTTTGGAACCAGTACATGTCATCTTCGAACTAAAAAGAAATCGTTTGGATTACAAGAAAGAATACCAGTTCAATATTTGTGACAGGTCGTATAATTATTTGGAATTATCTGAGTTTAACAGTTTCAAAGATAGTAAAAGTATAACAGAATTTAGACAATTTTTAAAAAAAATCGTACCTAATAACATTGTAGATAATTAAGAAAAGATATTTTGTATTTTCCTTTCACAACATTAATTTGTGACTGAATTTAATAATTTTATAAAATCAAAGAATCTGATTGGCAAACTAAAACTAAGTAAATTGTATGGGAAATTAAAATTCAAACAAGAACTATACAGTATTTTTTTTAATAGTATAATAAATATACTTACTTGCTTACATTTCGATTCACGAAAGGTATATTTTCGTGCACTTATAAATGTTTATAAGAGTTTTTTTTAAACAAGCTTGATACTTCCATGTATGTATATTTGTTGGAGATTGTGTTGGGAACTACCATCTGATTTAATATTTGCCTAGTTTATTAAACAAATTAGTTTTGATATATTTGTTTTTATTTGGTATATGTGGAGAAGGATCTTGAATTATATAGATGAAACAGATATGACGCTAAGAACCTTAACCTATGAATAGAAAAACAACTGTCAGTGATTTTTTTATTTATTTGAATAGTATGCTAATACATACCTTGATATTGAGTTCATAGTAAGTATAAATTGAAGATAAATTTGGAACACATATAATAATTCACTTGAGAATAACTGTTTAGTAAAATTTGATTGATAAAATAAAGAATTATAAAACGTAAAGATATTATGATATGTATGGGTATTGAAGAAATTACATATAGGCAACTGTTTGACTTTGAGGAATTAAGTGAAGTTAGTTACATATAAAAATAATTAGTTTAAATTTTAAAAACAAGAACTGAGTTAGTGAGGGCATAAATAAATAATATACCTGAGAGAATTTGAAAATAGATATAAATATTATATAAAAGATTTCATTTTTTTTATTGACGAGAATAAATACAGGATTTAAATACATAATAAAAATAAAGATTACAGAATTTACCTGAATGGAATTGTATCTTTTATTAATATAAGGTATTGTTACATTTTATGGCGTGCCCAACGTGGAGCGATTAAAATAAGACTCACAATATAGTATTTTTAATATTTTATTTATATTATTATATGTGGAAATCGAAATAAACAATTTATAAAGGTGATAAGTATAGTAAAACCTATATTGATAAAAATAGAAATTATATTTGAATTGTTTTCACTCACTATTTATTAATCATGAATACCAGGTCAAAGAGTAGTTCTGGAATGAATAGGCCCGAGTCTTCAAGTGATAGCGAAGAAGAAACACAACAAATAGGTAATATGCAAGATGAAGGAGATATACCACAGTTACCGGAAGAGACACGACCGTTAGAAGAAGGACAAGATAGGGGTGATAAGACGCAAATACAAGGAAAGACCGTGAAAATAGAGACGTCTGATACATCAGTAGATTTGATAGCAGTATATAATCTAATAGCAGAATATAAACAATGGTGGGATGAATATTTCGAAAGATGTGAGAATGACAGAGAAGAAAGTAGACGACAAAGAGAGAAGGACAGAGAAGAAAGTAGAAGACAAAGAGAGGAGGATAAAAGAGAATTGTATGGAAGATTGGATAAAGAGGACAAGACGTTTGAGGAATTAAATGGAAAAATAGACAAGATGATCGAAGAAAATAGACGACAAAGGGAAGAAGATAAAAGAGAATTAAAAGAAAAATTGGATAAGTTGAAGGAACAAGTGAGTGGAAAAATAGACAAGTTAAATGAGGTTGTTACAGAGAATATTGTACAATTGAAAGAAGAAGTTATGGTTACTGGAGAAGAATATAAATGGAATATTGAAAAATGTAAAGAACCTTTAGTAAGAATTCCAGAAGAAATATTATCAGAAAAACAAATATGTGTAAAGGACAAAATAGATACAACTGAAGAAAGGGTAATTGAAAATTGTGAGAAGGATGAAATAAACTGTATCATCATGGAACAAAATACAGCTGAAATTAAGAAATCTTACACGATTAAGCCTATACAAAAGAAAACTAAATACTTAGATTTTGACAGAAAAATTTTACGATCATATTTGGACTCACTTTTATTAGCAGAAGAAGATGATAATAGTTTGGATTTATATTTTTTAAGGCAGAAAACCGAAATAATTATGGGAGACGAAAAGTATATTGGAAGAAGTTTTAAAGTTGGACATTATATAATACCAACTTATGTGGAAAATGTTTTGGAAAATGAGAAGATTAGTAGGTGTAAGAAGTATAAAGAATTTGTAAATGGAAATGATTCTGTTGAGAGTATAAGAGATTTTTCAGGAAGATATGTGCAAAGTGATGTGTATCAGGCCACTTTGATATTGAACATTAAGGGCAGAGAATTATTGGAATGGGATATGGAAATTCAGAAAAATACAAATTTATTTACATCCAAAGCTGATGTCAGAAGTTTATTTAAAAAGGTTGGAAAATGTGTAAACAAGATGTATTGCAGAATTGAAGATAATAATTCATGGAATAAAGTAAATATGGCTCAAGTGAATATATTCGATACATTGCTAAATAGGGTGCGATTAAAAATAGATTATTAAAAAATTTAGGGGCATGGCGGTACTGAAGGGCCAGTAACCGTTGGTAAATAGCGCTACCACCCACCAGAGCTACATTGTATATAAGAAAGCCCAAAATTTAGGGGCATGGCGGTTGAATTTCATAGGGCGACAACCGTTGGTAAGTAGCGATACCACCTAACCAGAGCTACATCAAAATTAGTAGAACCAAAATTTAGGGGCATGGTTAATGTTTTTTTTGTTTCTATAAAAGTATGTCATAAAGAAGTGGAATATAAATATGTGCATTTATTTTTTTTTATGATTGAGTTAATCATGTAAGAAATTTTAGCCAAGTTGATCTAACAAAGGTTTATGTATTTTATTTCCTTTCTCAGAAATAATTGAATCAGGATAGAATAATTTAGACAAATAAGAGTTGAAAATGTTAGTTAGTATAAAGAATTTAGTAATATTTAATTTTTCCTCATTCCTTACATTATAAAATTTGTAAATATAAATAATAGAGGAGTATATAAGTAACTTTACAGTTAGTTAAATGTGCACAAGTACAAAAATGTGAAGAAATGTATAAAATAGATATATGAAAGAAGAACAAGAAGGAACCTTATAAAAAAATTTTAAAGGAAATATATCGGAGAAATAAAAGCATTTAATGGTAAAGAAATATTAAAGACATTAAGAGTTATTAAAAAAATATAGGTGATATACAAATGGAAGAATATGATGATAGAAGAAGCCTTTACAATGAAATAAGTTTAGAAAAGATGATAATGAATGCTTGCTATGTATAATAAATAATAAAAGGAACCATAAAAAAAAATATGGAATAATTTATAGAGATTATGTATGAAAGGGTAAATAAAACCCAAAATGATAATAAATATATAGAATGATAATGTATTAAAAGAAATATGTAGGTCACGTACGCCTTAAAAAACGAAAATATAATTTGTGTACTTTCCAAAAGTGAAAGTTTTAAAAGGTAGACGAAAATGTCTATTATAGGTATAGGGATATTGTTCAGCTAAGAACAGTTTATATAAAATAAAATAATAAAGAATAAGTGAGCATATGTAAAGCATATTTTTTAGAGGCTATTAAATATCTGAAGAAATAACAGATATAACTTTAAAGTAATCACCAATAAATGTTAAAAGTAGTTTCGATTAAAATGTTGATAAGAATTTTTAGAAGGTTCAAAATCATGAATAGGATAAAACAAAGAAGGTTTAAGATAGGATAAGAAAAGGAATAAAGTTACTTATATAGAAAGCATAAAAATGTTAAAAGATACATTTTATGACATTTTTGATGAATATCAATGGATAAAGATGTAAATTTTGAATATAATAGTATAAATTAGTATATTTATGAAGATTAGTTTAGTTAAAATGGTTGATTGTAGATAATTGAGATTTAAAATTAAAATAGATACAGAGAGATAAATAATGGAAGGTTTTCTTATGTACCAAATATTAAGAAATATATATGGGTTTATATGAGATTATATTGTTATGCTACGGAAGTAGTACAAATTGTATTACATTATTTTAGTTCAAATTGTTGAATAAATATAAATTTATATATTCTATAGAAATTTAGATTTATTAAAAAAGGGGCATATGTGGTAGTTCACCAACATGAATTAGTAATGATATGTGGGAAGTACTAGTGTTAATAGAATATACTGTATATGTTTTTGAAGTGAGTATTAAAAAATGAAAGTTGATAAAATTTAATAGACCGAACTATAATAAAGTAAATAGCTGTGGGAATATTTGATTTATACTTAAAATAATTGTGAGAATATTAAATGGATATATTCCTATGTTTTTGGGCATCGTGTAAAGTTGGTTGCATATCGGGGTATGTTGAAGTTTTTCTTGCATCGAGTGGTTGGTTGCCTATCAGGTTTCTTTGTTGCATTAATTTTACCCATTACTGAAAATAGAATTTTAAATATTACTTGATGTATTTTTATATGTTATATTATTTTGTAAAAGCTTGTTTAATTAACACTATTGAAAAATAGAGATAATAAGTATGGATTTTGAACCATAAAGGTTAAAAAAATGATGTATAGTTGCGCGCTTAAATTCAAATATGAGAAGTGTCAGATTTTGACATTTAAAATAACAACGTTATAGTATTGAGTATTTGGTTTGCCGAAGTGTGTTAAAGGTTGAAAAAAATAAAGTAATGAATTAAATTGATAAATTTTTGGAATTACAAAAAGGTATTTTAAATATTCAAGTTCAAATAAAATATGTTTTGGATTATCACAATGTGTGTACAAAGATGATTGGATATTAAAAAATTAAGGAATTATTGCCAGGGATATGAGGGATAAATAAAAAAAGTTTCTAAATAATTTTAGAAAGCAGTAGATGTGTTTTCGGAAAAACGAAGTTTTTCTCCGAAAAATACATAATAAAGTTACCAATTATTGCATAAAAGTGTAGAAGAAGTGATAAAGATAGAATGGAAAAGAAAACAGATATTTTTTAGGTGATTTAAATATTCTCAGGAATAGTACCATTTATCATCATATAAATAGACTTTAAAAAATACAAGAAGAAAGAATTTAATTTATTAATAACGAAATAAATGAAGAGAATTTAAATTTGAGAAGGAAGCGAATAATTATATGATTATAATTTAAAAATAAACTTACGGCATTGGTAATTATCCAAGAAGAATAATCCATATTCAGCTAGAAAATTATTACACAGGAGAGTTGTTCGAGTTCCAGTATTTGTACTAGTATATCAATCCAGAAATAGAAGAATTCGAGAACTTTAACATAGCAGGCGATCACAGGTATTCCAGTCCGGTGGAGATATAATTCGTGGAAAGACAAGTATCAAGGAATAGTACACAAGCGTTCGACGGTTCGAGATTCCAGATGATAGCAGATTTGAAGGTATAACAGGATAGCAGTCATCACAGTCCATATCCCGAGTATTTCAGTCAATTAGGCAAAGGAAAGGATCTACATCTTTGGAACCAGTACATGTCATCTTCGAACTAAAAAGAAATCGTTTGGATTACAAGAAAGAATACCAGTTCAATATTTGTGACAGGTCGTATAATTATTTGGAATTATCTGAGTTTAACAGTTTCAAAGATAGTAAAAGTATAACAGAATTTAGACAATTTTTAAAAAAAATCGTACCTAATAACATTGTAGATAATTAAGAAAAGATATTTTGTATTTTCCTTTCACAACATTAATTTGTGACTGAATTTAATAATTTTATAAAATCAAAGAATCTGATTGGCAAACTAAAACTAAGTAAATTGTATGGGAAATTAAAATTCAAACAAGAACTATACAGTATTTTTTTTAATAGTATAATAAATATACTTACTTGCTTACATTTCGATTCACGAAAGGTATATTTTCGTGCACTTATAAATTTTATAGGAGTTTTTTTTAAACAAGCTTGATACTTCCATGTATGTATATTTGTTGGAGATTGTGTTGGGAACTACCATCTGATTTAATATTTGCCTAGTTTATTAAACAAATTAGTTTTGATATATTTGTTTTTATTTGGTATATGTGGAGAAGGATCTTGAATTATATAGATGAAACAGATATGACGCTAAGAACCTTAACCTATGAATAGAAAAACAACTGTCAGTGATTTTTTTATTTATTTGAATAGTATGCTAATACATACCTTGATATTGAGTTCATAGTAAGTATAAATTGAAGATAAATTTGGAACACATATAATAATTCACTTGAGAATAACTGTTTAGTAAAATTTGATTGATAAAATAAAGAATTATAAAACGTAAAGATATTATGATATGTATGGGTATTGAAGAAATTACATATAGGCAACTGTTTGACTTTGAGGAATTAAGTGAAGTTAGTTACATATAAAAATAATTAGTTTAAATTTTAAAAACAAGAACTGAGTTAGTGAGGGCATAAATAAATAATATACCTGAGAGAATTTGAAAATAGATATAAATATTATATAAAAAGATTTCATTTTTTTTATTGACGAGAATAAATACAGGATTTAAATACATAATAAAAATAAAGATTACAGAATTTACCTGAATGGAATTGTATCTTTTATTAATATAAGGTATTGTTACAATATCTTAACCAAAGGCATTTTAAGTATAACTAAACGCAGATATCTTAAAAAACCAGTACGAAAGGAATCAAGTATAGGGGATACCACTTTGAGTCCATGGCATTTACAGCTCTGATTAGAAGATGAATTGTAAGACATCGAAGAAGCACCTGGAACAGGAAATAACAAAATTCCACATAGTGTTTTGCCAAAAGCTTGAAATCAGCGATCGCAAATATTAACAGCATAACTAAAGAAGATTGTACGGTGGCTACCATAGATAATAATGAAGCAGATACATTATCAAACGTCTTCAAAGAGTGACATAAGCCCTCTAAAACTGATCATATCACAGAACACGAGATAGAATTCAAAACTTCGTCACTCTAAATCTGAAATAAAATGCAAAAGGAAAATCCCTTACCACAAAAAATTTTTTGTGGTAAGGGATTTTCCTTTTGCATTTTATTTCACATTTTTAGCCACAGTCTCCACCCATTATTGAAACTCTAAATCTGGGTGATTCCTTTGACCCCAACAGTCCCATTGGTTAAACCATCTCAAATTCTTACAATTATTAGATTTACCGCTTCAACTTAAGCTACGGGACTAGACAATATACAAAATTTCTTAATAGAAACTTTCCAGGATAAGCAATTTACGTCACACAATTTATAAATGTCATACTAAAACTTCAATATTGCCCCTCCGAATAGAAAAAGTCAATAATTATCCCCATACCCAAATCCATCAAAAATCCTAAGACGCCACTTTCCATCGACCAATATCCTATTTATTCACACTCACGAAGACAGTTACACATAAAAGTATGAATTCAGGCCGATGCATGGTACTTATAATTCATCAAACAGCACGAATCATTTCAGATAGAAATAATGCACTTAATAGCTACTCTATTTCACCAATAGTCGCCGTGAAAAAGATAAAAGATCACAAACTATGACTCTTCAGAAATAAGACAGTATTTTTGACGGTGGGCGGCTCTTGGCTGGCGTATTCATTAATTAAAATCAGACTATGAATAGTTGTTTCATCAATTTTTACTAAAAGGAATCAATAAGCCTACAATGACCCCAAACATATTTAGAAAATTGAAAGCAAATTGTCAAGACCAGCAACAACAATCATACAGCAACGAGTTCCACATGGATTCGTTGTAGTCCATCGTGTTACACTGCTGATCAAGATAAAATTGCAAACTGTAGTAAAGTAAGAGGTCAAAATAATTACAGTTGCAAAATTCCTAATATAAACAGGGTAATTATTAATTTTTCTTCACCATCCACGGAAGTGCTTCATTTTTTTCAAGTCGTTCAATGTGTATTCGAAATTATAGAATATGTACTAGTACGAGTATTTACAATGCGTAAACGCGATTCATTAAAATGATTTAGAATGTTTCATCTTCAAAAATATTTTGCTCAGGATTGAATAACACTTTATTTATGATGATTATTTAACTTCAACCGTAGTTATTGTTAGGTAGTAGGCATACACATACTTTTCTGAAACATATTGTAATTAAGAACTTTATACTAAATCGATTAGCAATTTCTATATCTTTGAATTATGTGATTAGTTCAACACTTCCTGAATCGATATTATTTCTATTAACAGACCGTATCATGCTATCATATTTCTAATTGAAAATAACTTATCAAAATCCTTATCAATTTAAATGAAGTTAAGACCCCTACAGAATTTAAATTAACGACTATATATAAATTCCAGAACATCGTTTGCTATCGAAGACTAAGTCTTTCATAAGTACTGTGTTAATTTATTTTCTACATGTCACTGAAACAATGTTGCGCTATTTTATTTTAAGTTTACCTATAAGCTTTGCTATTGCTCAGAATCTATTAGCTAGGAGCATAATTGGGAAATCCACGTCAGCGTCGGTTGAATACCTTTTGCCCAGCACTATAAAACCTAACTTGTATCAATTAGAACTTGAACCAGATTTCGATACAGACACATTTTTGGGAAGCATCAATATTACCTTTTTCTCTAAATCTACTCAAAATATAGTAACTCTCCATTCTTTGGAACTAGAAATTGACGAATCTACTATAAGCTTATTGGATGAAAATGGAAATGCTATTAATTCGGTTTTGGGGACGTCATATAGTGATGACGTTCGAGAGTTTTACACGATTACGTTTGCAGAAGCTCTTGAAGAAGGCAGCACTTATATTTTAGTAATTGGTTCCTTTAGTGGTATATTGAATAGTGATAACTGTGGTTTTTACTTGGCCAGATATATTAATCAAGAAGGATTAATTAGGTTAGTATGCGATTTTATATATTTAGATCTGAATTCATAAGGATTTATTTAATACAAGGAGATTAATCTTCGTACCATAGAAACAAACAACTGAGAAGAACAAACCATTTTTATTTTTTCAACATAATCCCCATAAAATGTAATACATTTTGTGTATCGATATTTAAGTGGCCAAATTCCGTTAGTAAAAAAAGTCTATCTTGTTCCTTTACTCACTCATTCACCGCCGTCCTCATTTCTTCATCTTCTGTAAAATGGTTTCGCCAAAGATATTCTTTTAATTTTGGGAATAGATGGTAGTCACTTGGAGCTAGATCGGGAGAGTAGAAAAATTGTTCAAAAACTTTAAACCCAGCATTTTATTGTGAATGGCGGCCATTGAAACAAAGCTTTTGTGGGCTGGAGCGTTATCTTGGTGAAACATTAGTGATTGAACTTAGTAGAAAGTATGCTGTTTCACATTAATTCATTATTAGTTATATCTACTTTAAAATACATTTTAATATACAGGGTTAGTCATTAGTAGCCGCTTCTTCGATTGCTCATTTGTGTTTTTAATAAACGAAAAAACAATTAGTGGAAGATTCATGATTACTTTGACAGTTGACTGAGGAAGTCGGGGCCCCATTCCAGTCTTCCATTGCTTGGACGAATATTTGGGTGCATAGAACAACAGCGCTCGTAGTTCTTTATCCGACCGCTAATTGCTCCTATAGTGATTATCTCAGAAATTACAAAAGATAGGTATATGACAGTGTTAACAAAAATGAAAGAGAATTAAAAAAGGAACAAAACGCCACAACTATATACCGGGTATTCCATTTAAAAAAAAAGTTTTCTGTACGTGAAAATGATTTTTTTTTGAACACGTGTTTTCAAATATTTTCAAAAAAAAAATTAATAACTCAAAAAATTCTGGCTCAATTAAAAAAAAAACAGTTAAATAGGCAATTTAAGGCAGTACTAGAAAATCGAAAAATATAGAGGGTGTCATTAAAAAAAAAATTCTGTGAATTTGCGGTGAAACCGGAAGTGGGTCAGAGCTTAAAGTGTTTTTAGAATATGCGCCAATAGCAACCATAAATTTTCCGCTAATTGTTTTTTCTTTTATTTAAAACACAAGAGAGCAATCGAAGAAACGGCTACTAATTACTCACCCTGTATAAATAGAACAAAAATAATTATTAGGCACAAATTAAGATCTATTGTGCAATATAACTGGATATGTTTCTATAGATCGTATTATACACATGATTCAAATTTGAATTTTAACTTGTTTCCTTTACCGCCGCTAAGATATGGAGCCAAATTTATTTTTGCTAGATAAAATGGCGACCGCTACATCGAGCGTCGGCACTAAGCAGTCGCGTTCAGGACACCGCTGGACCTAGCGAAGCTCAGCGCCTGCGATAATAACCCTTCAATTCATGTCCCTATCTACTATACATTTACGAGGTGATAAATGTTTATGTTTATGAGAATTGAGTGTAATCTTTCTTATTAAAAGGGTTATTAGCAGAAATGAATACGGTTAATTTTTCGAAGACATTGGTTGTCGATCTCAATGTATTGCGTAACCATGTAATAACTCTATTCTACTGTCGTATAGCCATTGCATTTTTAAGTTTTTTAATTCCATAGAAAACTAGCGACTACTCACTTTCAACCAACATCAGCAAGAAGAGCATTTCCATGCTTCGACGAGCCAGCTTTAAAAGCGGTATTCGAAATTTCAATAATCAGGACAGAAGAATACAACACTATATCTAATGCAGAGTTGGTTAAAACACAGTAAGCAGTTTATAAATATTAAATACACAAACGTATTTTCTTGTACACAAAACTATTTTAATATATACTCTTAATTGCAGATTGTTACCGGGTGGCCGCTTTAAGGACATCTTTGCAAGGACACAAATTATGTCCACTTACCTTGTAGCTTTTGTCGTTTCTGATTTTACTTTTGTAGCTGAAAAGAACCAAAGAGTATTTGGAGAACCAGCAACTATAGCTGCAGGTATAGGCGATTACGCCTTGAAAGCTGGAATCAATACGCTCAGTATTGCACTAGTGGAGGGGATAATATACTTGCAACACATATAATAAATAATATACCCTAATGTACTCAAATCTTGTTATTTGTATTGCTAATAATATCTCCTCTCTTACCTAGTCATTCAAATTTACTCAATTAATCTCAGGTTATAATTTATGATAATGATAATGTATCACTTAGTATATAATATTTTAAAATCTTTGCACCAAAATTAATGTACTCATATGCTATAATAGGTTTCTTTATTTCTTTTATCTATGCCCAAACACTACTCAGTTTTATTCTAAATCAATTTAATTAATTCTTTTTTTTTTTATTATAATAATATTATTTAATGCATTTAGAAATAAATATTAATCTCCTAACTCTTTCAAATATTAATTACGATTCATCACTTCTTTCTGGTATGACTTTCCTATAAATGTAACTAGTTTTTATTTTTAACCGCGCAGTACTAGCATTTCATTTACTTTTATAAAGATGTCGCTTAGGTATTTGCCGTTATACACTACTACATAAAAATAACAATTTAAATGTTTCTAATAATCTTGTTCTACTTATTCTTATAATGAGGAGAATATTGCTGCTAATAAATTATCCCTCTTATAGGATAACAATAGTACGGTATGTATACTTTTCCTCTCACTATCTTCTTTATAATGCTATTTTATTTTTGTTTACTTGTAGGTCATTGACTTATCAGCTTCTATGTCCGTAATGAAAATGTCTAATACAATGTTACTATTTTACCAAATAAAAAGAAGAATTTCGCCACAATACTAGTTTAATGATAACAAATATAAAAATCCTGATTCGAAAATATACATCCAAAATAGTTATACGACATGTACATAGATTGTTAACCTGTCTAATCGCACCTGTACGTTTATTGTTATATGAAGGATGTCAGCAAATGTTATTTATTCAAAAGGTATGTACAAAATTCTATTTAATTATCTTATTCAATTTAGCATGCATAAAAACGATGCAATTTTATTAAATATAAATAACCTTCGTCTATAAACTATTAAACAAGTTGAAGGTATGTTATAGTACCAAGGTCATGTCAATTCATTTATATATGTGCATATTCTGTAACTTTTTATGAAAATAGAGATTTAATCTTTTAACAAAACGTATTTCTATACTTGTTTTATACTAGTAATCAATTCTAAATAATATTTATGACTTTTACTCGATATACAATTAAATAAATTCAAATTTTCCTTATTTAAAAATTATACAACCTCTTGTTAATATTTTTCTTCTATCTCTGGTTTGTTTAAATTATGTTTTCTTTTTTTTTTTCACAGGATCTTACTGGACTCGTTCTGTGCAACTGGTAACTCTCTGGAAACCCTCCTAGCACGACTTCTTGGTGTATCCTCGTTCTCCTTCAGGATCTGGAACTGCTTCGGTTATATCTTACAGGATGTATCTTGTTGTGTCCTCGAAAACTGCGGGATATCTTCTGGATTTAAATGCAGCTGTACTTCTATCTCGACTTGACACTGAACTAGACCTCTTCGGAAATATATATGGGTTATCGGATCCTCTAATTAATTTACCATTTAGTGCAACTGATGGATCCAATATTCCGCTCGGACTTGGTTAATATTTGGTAAGTAATCTTTTGATATTTATTTTCCTTATATAATATCTTCTTTATTCATACAGGATACCAATTAATTAAATTACTATGAAATTATTGAATAATTTTATGCTTCTTTATAATATATTTTGATTCTACCGTCAATAAATATTTTCTATGCTGAAAAGAACACTTTAAGCACCAACTTTCGCGGTTTTAGTGAATTTAAGATATACTTTTCGGAATAAAATCGTGATTTTCCGAAAAGTACACGCGCCTTTCTTGAAAAATATTTTTCAATTTCGTTGTTTTTTTCTCGTCACCAAGACAATATTTTCGTTTTCTAATTTCATCCAATTAAATTCCTTTTCTCACAATTCTTGTTCAAAATGGTATTATAAAACTTTATTGATACGTTTCAGTGCTTTTCAAACTTTAGTAAACCTTCTCTATTAAATCTCTATTAATTTATAATAATGAATTACTAAGACTTTGTACTTCAAAAAATATTGCTAATCAAAATTTTCTGTAAATGTCAATTTTGACAGATCCGCTTATTCAAACTTTACCCGCGAAATTATTTACCAAGTTGTTTCCTTCATACTTCAACAATTAACATTAAATTATTTTACTTTACATTATTGTTAATTAGACAAGTTTTACAAGATTTCAAACTACATTTTTACATAAATTATAATATTTAAATCTCCATTTTCAGATACCAATGAAAATTACTGCCACCAAGAACCTGGTCCACTACAACTCCTTCAAGTACTGTTTTCATAATTGACTGCACACATCTTTATTGTAATAAATAACATTTTAAGTATACACAACTGTTCTTTTTTAGTTTAAATATTTTACTATAACAGTCACAAAGAAAAATTAGTAAAATTAAATAATCCTTCCAACTTGTTCAAAAATATACAGTGCCAAACATCAATATTGTTACTCAGCACATATGCCCCTTTTAAAAAATGTAAATTTTCAACTCGAATCAAAATTTATATTTATTAAACAAAATCTGATAATTAACATGTTTATCAATGTGCTCAAAACAATTATTTTAATCTACTAAATCCTTTAACAGATTTCAAATGAATCTTCTATTATTTGGTAATATCATATAACATTTATTTATAACTATCTGTACATAACAGTGTTTAAATTCTAAATTATTTGTGACACTCATAACTATAAAACTCAACTTTCTTATAAGTCCAAAAGTAATATAAGGCTTTTCTTTATTTTCATTTTAATTATAAAAGTATAAATTTATTTATTTAAATGGATGTCTATGACCTGTATAAGAAATTTTTGTTCCATTATTTATCGTACTATGTATTATAATCTTTCTTAATGTTCCAATACCTTATTAAAATAACTATATTTTTATTAATTGCCATCAAACTTTTTAACATTACTTGCATATATGTTTTTCTGTGTTTCCTAACTCAAACTTCTTATAAAAATATTATCTGTACTAACTTTTACATAAATAGGTGAATAACATATTCTTTTTATCTGTCTATGCCTCAGTTACTTATTTGCCTCTTTAAGAATGATTCACTATGCTTACTAATTATATATTATTTTCATTATATACTGTTCTCATTCGAACAAATTCCCTTTTTCCCTATAATTGACATTTTCGTCATCCCCTATACTTTCATTTATGGAAAGTCCATATTTTTTTTTACTTATCGTTTTTAAAGGCTTACGTTACCTATATAATTCATTTTTAGACACTTTTGGTCCTATATTTTATATCATTTTGGGTATTTTTCACCCTTTTATACATATACACTCTATAATAATTCCATATTCTTATGGTACTTTTAATATTTACTATTTATTGTAAGCATTTACTTTCATCTAACATATTTTATTTTTAAGAGGCTCTTCTTAACTTCTTTCTTTTCCATTTCTTCATCACCTAACATGTTTGTTACATCTTGATAACTATTTTCTAACTTTCTTCAGTGCTTTACTTATTCTGAAACATTCTTTTTAATTTTATAAGGCTCAAGGTTATTTATCCTCTATACAACTTCTTTATCCATTTCATTCCATTTTAATACTCAGGCAAATCTATTTACTAGTAAGATTACTTATATTACCTTCTCTTATGGTTATTTACAAATTTATATACAATATGGGAATGAGGAAATAACTTATTTTTTTCCTTTAATTAATCATCATTTTTTTTTTTTTTTTAATATCTAATAATTGTAACAGACCTATAACTAAACTAATCTAATATAATACCGGAATACTTTATGTACATTCTTTATCTGAAAATCTCTCTATAAATTCAAATTATTTCTCGATAAACATGAACTTGTCTGTATACATGTATATCTGTTTCATCATTATGTCCTTTATTCATTTTAAAGAAAGCGAAATTCAATATGCCCCTTTCTTATCAATTTGTTATCTGTATCTGGTCATGCCCCTATCTTATAATAAGGTATTTATGTCCTCCTAATACTTCATTACTATATAATTCTTTATTTTCTAATAAACTCCAGGTCTCTATTTGTCAAAAACTTTTGAAATTTTGAGATCTACATGTTACTTGGATAAGCAGGTGTTGTAGGTACCTTCAGAAGACGATCTCCTTTCTTATCTTCTGTCCTGACTAAAATTTCCTTGGTATGAATTAGCATGATTCAGAGAAATAATGTCATTTCTCCTTTTACAGTTTAAACTTCCAATATTGTTCTTACTTATGAAGTTGATGTGGATTATTTGTCATAATTATATCGTTGTCAATGATTTGTCGTTTTATATCATTGTGGATGATTTGTCGTAACTCAGATTCAGGAAGTGTCGTTACTCACTTACACAATACAAACCTCCAATACTGTGTCTTACCTATAATTTCGGAAGATTTAATATAACTCAGATTTAGGAAGTGGCGTTAATCACTTTCACAGTACAGTCTTCCTAATACTGTGTCTTACCTATAATAATTATTATTCTGTTGACTATTAAACTGGTAAGGTTGTCTTTGCCCAAAATTGTTATTTTGACTGTTACCAGGTTGATTATTCCTCGGATATGCATTTTGTTGTAAAGATGTATTGTTACGTGCATATTGATTATTCGCACCATTGATATTTGACGAGCGTTGCTGGTTATTCTGAGATTCGTTTCTTCCATTCACTTGTCGAAATTCCCTATATTTCACGCCGTCTGAATAATCATCTAATCGTCTAAGTATGTTGATCAACCCATTCATATCTGTTACATTTTGACAAATAATTGCATGTGTATCAACAGGAATAAAATGTTGCAACAAATGTTGAGATATGGTCTGTTCGTCTAAATGTGAGATGTATCTACAATAATTAAACATTCTTTGTGCATAAGCCTCCCTCGAAGATTTACCTGGCTGATATCTCCCTGTTAACAGCCTCTGATGTGCTCTGCTTTGCTGCGTCTCACTCCAGTAATTGTTTTTAAATAATTCCACAAACTTACTTAAATCACCGCAACTGTCTTCAACCCTTTGAAACCAATCCGCTGCACCATTGTTTAAAGTCGCTCGAATAATATTCATTTGGCTCCTAAAATCCTGTATCTCTTCTATGTATCTTAAGATGTTAGTTAAATATGCCATGGGATGTGTCGTCATTTTATCTCCGCTAAAATGAGTAATATTTTCAATTCTTATACCGTTATTCAATATATGATAAGACGGTGTACAAGTAGCTTGTGGTGTTTTAATATTTTTAGATTTCAACAAAAGTTCTTTCAACTCTAATTTCTGAACCTCGCACTCTTTTAAAACCTCTTCTATTCCAGATTTCTGAACACTCGTAGACATTGTTAATACTCTAATATCTTTCAAACACTTATCCTCAGTATTTTCTATCTTCTTATTTAAATTCTCCGCCAATTTTTCTGTCTTGTCCGTAACATCTTTGCTAACCTGATCAACTTCCTCTCGTATGCGTTTAGCTAACTCCTTATGTATCTCACTATTGTTCTTTTCTAATTGTTTAACGTTTTCTTGTACTACCTTTACTTTACCTTCAACCTCTTGTACTTTATTTGTAATAAGAGTTTTAACTTCAGTATCCTTAATCTTCAGTTTGTCATCCATTTCTTTGCGCATTTTAACTTCCCTATTATCCATTTCTGTAGTAAGTTTTATAACCTTTTCTTCGGTATTTCTTAATAAAGATTCCTTTAATTCTTCAAGATTTCTTTTATTCTCTTCTCTAGTATCCTTACTAGCCTTATCCAATTTACCACTTAATTCTTCCTTCAAATCCACTAAATTCTTCTTATTCTCTTCACTCACCTTGTCAAATTTCCCATTTAATTCTTCCTTTAAATCAATTAAATTCTTTTTACTTTCTTCGTTCGTTTTATCCAATTTATCCAACTTATCACCTAATTCTTTTTTATCCTCATCCCTATTTTTCTTAGCTTCCTCGCTCGTCTTGTCTAATTTACCACTCAATACTTCCATACTCTTTTTATTTTCTTCGTTAATCTTTTTATTATCTTCATTCATCTGTTTTAACATCTGTAAAATTGATCCACAATCTACTACTGGTGTCGACATTTCTATTTTAGAAGTCTCTCCTTGAATTTCCACCTTATCACCTCTATCCTGTGTTTCCCCTGTCTGTTCAATACCTTCCTGAACTTGTAATGTAAGTTCTCCTCCCTCTGGTACATTCACATCCTGACCTACTTCCTCTTCACTGTCACTAGATGATTCAGATCTATTTAATCCAAAGTTACTCTTAGATCTGGTATTCATTTTGAATAATTAAAGTACACAATTTCTTATACCTTGATATGTTTTAAGCTGAATTAATTACCTTTGTAAAATGTATACTAATGTTACCGCTATTACTATGATTAATAAAATATTTGAAATATGTTGTTACGAGTCTTATTTTAATTTCTTCACGTTAGATACGTCATAAAATGAGCTAAGGAGGGTAATATAAATTACAAACACCTAATCAAAATTAATAAAATAATCAAAATACTATTTGCGAGTCTTATTTTAATTGCTCCACGTTGGGCACGCCATAAAATGCACTAGTGGAGGGGATAATATACTTGCAACACATATAATAAATAATATACCCTAATGTACTCAAATCTTGTTATTTGTATTGCTAATAATATCTCCTCTCTTACCTAGTCATTCAAATTTACTCAATTAATCTCAGGTTATAATTTATGATAATGATAATGTATCACTCAGTATATAATATTTTAAAATCTTTGCACCAAAATTAATGTACTCATATGCTATAATAGGTTTCTTTATTTCTTTTATCTATGCCCAAACACTACTCAGTTTTATTCTAAATCAATTTAATTAATTCTTTTTTTTTTTATTATAATAATATTATTTAATGCATTTAGAAATAAATATTAATCTCCTAACTCTTTCAAATATTAATTACGATTCATCACTTCTTTCTGGTATGACTTTCCTATAAATGTAACTAGTTTTTATTTTTAACCGCGCAGTACTAGCATTTCATTTACTTTTATAAAGATGTCGCTTAGGTATTTGCCGTTATACACTACTACATAAAAATAACAATTTAAATGTTTCTAATAATCTTGTTCTACTTATTCTTATAATGAGGAGAATATTGCTGCTAATAAATTATCCCTCTTATAGGATAACAATAGTACGGTATGTATACTTTTCCTCTCACTATCTTCTTTATAATGCTATTTTATTTTTGTTTACTTGTAGGTCATTGACTTATCAGCTTCTATGTCCGTAATGAAAATGTCTAATACAATGTTACTATTTTACCAAATAAAAAGAAGAATTTCGCCACAATACTAGTTTAATGATAACAAATATAAAAATCCTGATTCGAAAATATACATCCAAAATAGTTATACGACATGTACATAGATTGTTAACCTGTCTAATCGCACCTGTACGTTTATTGTTATATGAAGGATGTCAGCAAATGTTATTTATTCAAAAGGTATGTACAAAATTCTATTTAATTATCTTATTCAATTTAGCATGCATAAAAACGATGCAATTTTATTAAATATAAATAACCTTCGTCTATAAACTATTAAACAAGTTGAAGGTATGTTATAGTACCAAGGTCATGTCAATTCATTTATATATGTGCATATTCTGTAACTTTTTATGAAAATAGAGATTTAATCTTTTAACAAAACGTATTTCTATACTTGTTTTATACTAGTAATCAATTCTAAATAATATTTATGACTTTTACTCGATATACAATTAAATAAATTCAAATTTTCCTTATTTAAAAATTATACAACCTCTTGTTAATATTTTTCTTCTATCTCTGGTTTGTTTAAATTATGTTTTCTTTTTTTTTTTCACAGGATCTTACTGGACTCGTTCTGTGCAACTGGTAACTCTCTGGAAACCCTCCTAGCACGACTTCTTGGTGTATCCTCGTTCTCCTTCAGGATCTGGAACTGCTTCGGTTATATCTTACAGGATGTATCTTGTTGTGTCCTCGAAAACTGCGGGATATCTTCTGGATTTAAATGCAGCTGTACTTCTATCTCGACTTGACACTGAACTAGACCTCTTCGGAAATATATATGGGTTATCGGATCCTCTAATTAATTTACCATTTAGTGCAACTGATGGATCCAATATTCCGCTCGGACTTGGTTAATATTTGGTAAGTAATCTTTTGATATTTATTTTCCTTATATAATATCTTCTTTATTCATACAGGATACCAATTAATTAAATTACTATGAAATTATTGAATAATTTTATGCTTCTTTATAATATATTTTGATTCTACCGTCAATAAATATTTTCTATGCTGAAAAGAACACTTTAAGCACCAACTTTCGCGGTTTTAGTGAATTTAAGATATACTTTTCGGAATAAAATCGTGATTTTCCGAAAAGTACACGCGCCTTTCTTGAAAAATATTTTTCAATTTCGTTGTTTTTTTCTCGTCACCAAGACAATATTTTCGTTTTCTAATTTCATCCAATTAAATTCCTTTTCTCACAATTCTTGTTCAAAATGGTATTATAAAACTTTATTGATACGTTTCAGTGCTTTTCAAACTTTAGTAAACCTTCTCTATTAAATCTCTATTAATTTATAATAATGAATTACTAAGACTTTGTACTTCAAAAAATATTGCTAATCAAAATTTTCTGTAAATGTCAATTTTGACAGATCCGCTTATTCAAACTTTACCCGCGAAATTATTTACCAAGTTGTTTCCTTCATACTTCAACAATTAACATTAAATTATTTTACTTTACATTATTGTTAATTAGACAAGTTTTACAAGATTTCAAACTACATTTTTACATAAATTATAATATTTAAATCTCCATTTTCAGATACCAATGAAAATTACTGCCACCAAGAACCTGGTCCACTACAACTCCTTCAAGTACTGTTTTCATAATTGACTGCACACATCTTTATTGTAATAAATAACATTTTAAGTATACACAACTGTTCTTTTTTAGTTTAAATATTTTACTATAACAGTCACAAAGAAAAATTAGTAAAATTAAATAATCCTTCCAACTTGTTCAAAAATATACAGTGCCAAACATCAATATTGTTACTCAGCACAGTATATTAGAAGAATATTTGGGTGTGCCTTACAATTTATCCAAAATGGATCAAATTGGAATTCCGGGAGCATATTTTCTTGCAGGTGCTATGGAAAACTGGGGTCTGGTGATCTATAAGTAAATTTTATTTTAAATTACAAACACGAGACACATAATGTTAGAGTCACATTGTAGCACCAAAGAATAACAACCAACAAGAAGCGACAAGGAAGTTAAAAACCTGGCTCTGTTTCTTCGGTGTGCAATGCAAGAATGGCTGTTTAGTTGTTATTGCCACTAATTCCACGAGGGCCCTGGTGTACTGTTCTGTCCAATAGTGTTCTTGGTCGTAGTATACTTTATTGTTTAAATCGTAAATTTGACGAGGTGAAAGTATTACACAAAACTTGAAAGGAATCGACTTTATTGTCGCATCTCGTTGATCATTATTCTCTGGTAATAGCAAAATTTGTAAAAAAAAATTTTTACACCAAAATTTGTAAAATTGATGTAAATTTCTTGATACTGGGGAACTTTGAAAATTATAATTTGTATATATGCATTTCACGTCTTATCGAAATTACCTGCCGAATTTAGGACCACTATGGGGTAGAAATAACAAATGCGTATTATGTAAAATATTTTAGCATAGTGATGGATAGATATTTACGATGGTAATTTCATGTTAATAGTGCTATCAAAAATCTTTCAGGCTTGTATGTGGATACCATAAGCAAGCACAGAATACGGACCAATTAAAATCCGTGTTTTATGCTTTAGTGCATACCCAGATAAAATATATAATCATTGGATGTGAAGAATTATTTTTTGAAATAGGTGCTTTTGATGTGCCACAAGTGTGCGTTTATACATCTCAAAAAGATAAGGGAATGGTTAAAATAGTTGAACACAATTTATATAATATTCAGAATGAAAAAAATATCACAATCAAACCTTTGACACTGAAGGAAGTTGGACACCTCGAGCTGAAATTGTATGATTACCTATCTTGAGGAGTAAAATTTGTGGAGAGTTACAAATCATATAAAAAAAATAAAATCTTGGATAGCTACGAAACGGCGACAGTTTTTTCATGATTAGATTTCCGAGTTGTATGTCTATGCGATGAATGAATTTGCATGTAACGGCTTGCGCAGTGTTGGAATAGTAATCATAACCAAATACGTTTACATTTGAATGAGTTTTGATATGTTTTTTCCTTAAATTACTGAGTAATTTTATATTATATTATTGTATAATATTAGTAAGCGACTTGATATTTAAAAATTGTGTATATTCTGTGTTACATTGTTATTACTATTTTATAATGGAAATGTAACCGAGTACACACTATTATTATTATATTATTACTATTATTAACGCATCAACATTAGCTAATGATGAGATTACACTGGAGCAACAAAGATGTACTTAGCGTGTAAATGGTGGAATCTTAGAGCAAGTAAGATATATAGAGAGAGCATGATGTCAGTTTGTAGACAAATAAAGTGAAGCCTAGTGGGGTACGGGCAGGGTACAAATGTTGCAACCTTGACGGGTTGCAGACCGTTAAGTATCCTATTGCTGGGACTCTTGCAAATTAATGATTGTATGAAAATAATTTAATTTATTTAAATAATAAACAAGAGCAGAATCAAGCATATATCTTAGTAGTTTTAGCAATTTCACACCTTACTAGCTCAGTTTTAAAGGAACACTCATAATAGCGTTTATTACACATGGGCATTTAATTTTAAACGCATTAAATTTAAATAAACACATTTTTAGGGTTACGTAAAAGACACCTTACAAATAGCTTCAGAAGCTGTCGGTTTCGATGAAAACGAAGATGACGATCACATAACCAAACTGAATAGGATTATTATTTTGAAGTGCTCAACCAGATTTGGAAGACAAGACTGGAGAGAATACGCCCTAGGCAGAATTCGAGAATGGCAAGAGAGCGAAGACAACCTAATTGTACCGAACATGCAAGCACCTCTGACATGCGCTGGATTGAAAATTGGCGAGCAAAGTGATTGGGACTTTGTTTTCCAAAGATATGCCAACGAACAGGATTCTATAGTACGTGGAAGATTGTTGAGTGCCCTAGGCTGCAGCGAAAATGATGATATACTTAACGGGTATATACTATTGAGTAATAATACTTAATGTTTTTCACGTGCGAAGTTTATTTAATTAAAACTCGTTTTTTTACTGCTCTACTAATTACTTATGCATCTCTATTTTTATTCTCCTTCGCATTTAGTATAACTTTGCAACCCTTGAAGCCCTGGCTTATTAGTGCATCTGAGCACGCACTTTCTAATATTATTTTTGATCGACCACGTCTCTTTTTTTGACCATTTTCCATATAACTTTCAAACATTCTGCTTCACTCCTTTTCACCAGATGAACAAATCTACTCAATTGTTGCGTTTTGATTTTACTTAATTGACATATTACGGTTAACAAATTGGTGATAATTTCCTCCCTGATTTCATTCTGAAAGGCAAAGCTTTGTTTATTTATACAACAACGCTGCAATATAATCGTCTTCTCAAGACCTAATAAGACTTTTAGATAAATCAGTGGACCGGTAGCAGTAGTTATTCTCAAATTTTAATAATATTTTGCAAACTACTAAGCTTACTTATATTTCTAAACAAAATCGTACTAAGTAGTAAACTAAAAAAAAAATCATAAAGAAAGGTTTTCGAAATTCTTACCAGAAGGAACATTTACTCACAGGTTCAGCAAGAATATAAAAGTATATAAAACGTGATGTGGTTCCACTTTGTATAAACAATTTAGAACGCACATATGTACGAGGGGTCGTTTTTATATTCCTGGACTAGATAATTTTCAATTTTAATATAATTTTTTTAATAGTGTTAGTACATGCCTTGGTAACGACTTTGAGAATTTACAAAACAATTGCAGCAGTATTAGTTTTAATATCTGTCAGTTTGTGTTGTCACGTATCAAAATGCACAAACTTAAATATGAAGCAGTTATAAAATTCTTGACGAAACAAGGAAAATGTTTAAAAATTATTCCTGAAGAAATGTTGGCTGTATATGGGGATGATTGTCCTTTAAAGTCGACTATTTGCGAATGGTCAAAATTGTTTAAACACCTTGGAATAAGAAATGTTAATGCCAGATGGGTTCCGCGAATGCTTTCGCCATTCCAAATGCGTGTGCGGATGGAGATGTGTGAACAATTTTTTGCGCTTTGTAGAGACGAACCAGGTTTAATTATTAATCGATTTGTCACCGCGAACCTGGGTCCATCATTTTGACCCCGAGTTAAAACAATAATCAATGCAGTAGCATGTTAAGGGTTCTAGTCCTACTGAGAACTTTAAAGTCACCCCTTCTGCAGGAAAAATAATGGCAACGATTTTTTGGGATTGTCAAGGAATACTAATGATTGATTACACTGGTCAACACAATTCTTGTTTCCTTTATTTTTTTTTCTGTTATTGGGTATTTCTATGGCCCTTATTATGAAAAAAATACTGGGAGATTGCTAACAGCAATGAAATATACAGTTTTATTATTTTTGTCAAAAAAGTACAAAAATTTAATACATATTGCTGTGACCTCGCAAATTTGTAAAATAAGAATAGTTTTAGAGATTGATTTAAGAATTAGTTTAAGCTTAGAAATAAAAGTAAAAATAAGAAAAAGTCCTATTTAGATATTATTGAGTAAAATTATGCAACAAGAACTACATGAAGGTATACAAAGTTGCATACTTATAGTCAAATTTTTATTATAACAGTAAATAATGAAATATGCAAAGTAAAGTTTATTAAATAAATATAAAACAAATGATGTAGAATAAAAATTTATTAAATAAAGAAATATATGAAATAAAGACAAAATAAATATAAGTAATATATTTCTTTTGTAGAAAAGATACACAAAAAGTATGGGTTATAAATCATGAAAAAAATGAAATAAGATATGCAAGAAATATAAATGAGTAAATTATTGTAATTTATATGCATAAAGCAATAAAATGTTATGAAAATGTTTATGAAATAAATAGTATTAAAGAATAAAATTTACCTTAGCTTACTACTAGACAAATAAAAAAGGATATAAAAATGTGTAAAACATGGAAGCAATCAGCAGTGACATATTTTTGTATTTAAAAGCTGACATTATAAATAAATAAAAAGGTATCTGTGTTCATGAGTTGTTCGTAACACAATGCTTCAGGGACTGAAAACGGACGTATACGGTTGAATGACCTACAAAAAACAACAAAATATATAAAACTTGTGTAAAGTCTATTGCAGATCGACATATCACCAACAGAAAGATCTTTGTTAGAAGATAGAGAGGCGGTGGAGAAACAGACGTGTTCTACAGGGACAGGCAGTGAGGGAAGAAAAATAATGGTTATCTTCGACGTGTTTCCCATTTTGCCAAGGCGAACTCCGACTAAAAGAAAAGTAAAACTAACATTAATAAATGGAAAGAAAACGTATGTGTCGAACAATGAACAAGGTAATAGGTTCATTGACGAGCACAAGGAAGGATGGTATTAGTAACAAGAATAAACCTACCGTTGGGAATCATGTGCAAAGCAGAGGGGACCTTTGAATTGGAAGGTTATGTTGACGTTTAAGTGAATTGTGAACTGTCAGAACAAAATGTGTATGTGTGCGTGAATCAAGGCGGCAACATATGGGCAGCGATTTCACGGGAAAAGTGTATTCCAGTACCAACCTAAACATGGACTAGAGGGCGCAATGGTCAACATAGTTTATTTTTGCCGCTATAAATACGAAGACAAGATTCGACAAGACAGACTTTCTGATAACACCTCCGAGAGGTGAACTTCTCAGAACACTTACAAAAGGAAGATCTCTTAAAGAATAAGTTTTTTTTTATTGTTATATTGTAGTTTTTCATTATTTCTTCAACACATATAGTAACAGTAATTTATTTTATTTAATACATTTGAATTCATTTGAAGCGTTCATAATGGACATTCAAAATAGATTTATTGATAACAAGTAAGTTTATTATTTCTTTTGAAAATTAAGTTATACGAGTTGTTGGACAGACATTGATTTTTACGTGCGAATGATTAATCAATGTATTGTTGGACAAAAAAATAGACAAGTAAATAATTTATCCTGTAAGGTTTATTTTGAATTTATATAGTTGGAATTACAACCAAATAGGATTAATGGTGTTGGTCAGTTGGAGAGATGTTACGTGAAAATGAGCATTTTCTTCATCGTATTGTCTAGACATCATTAATTTCTTTCAAATTAAGCGAATAATAAATTAGAATTTCACAAGGCATAGATTAAGAGCTCGATACAACACGTGTAAATGGTTGTCTAAAGCAATTAATTGAAGCCTATACATAAATATTATAACGTCGATGAGTATATTCATAAACGTACAATAAAAGTTTATTTTTGTTTATTTGCAGGATAAATATTTATTTTGTTTGGTAGAATAAATAAATAAACAAAAGATTTACATACATTACAACCGGCATTAGGTATAAATGATATGAGCATTTTTCAATTATGTATCTTGTTTAGAGCATAAAGGTGTGCATATAAAGGAAACTATATTTTTGAATCCATAAATTACAAAATAAAAAAAAATACATGATTATGTTGAATAGACATACAGTTTTTTTCTTTGAACAAAACTATTACCTCTTTCCCTATAATGAGCAAGAGAAAAATCATCAGCAAATAAGAAGGAACCACAAACATTGCCAGGACCCACAATAGTTATAAGGTACATGACACAACAATATAAGATAAAACACAAAACCAATTATAAGTTCTTGGTGTGTAAAGAATAATTTAAAGAGTATAATGTGTACAAAAGACTATACCCTACGTGTGGTAATACACACAAAAGTATGTTGTTACAGCATATAAATTATATGGCAATATTGTTATTTAAAATAAATATTTATATGCTACAGCATTAATTTAAATTGGCGATGCCCAACGTATGGCAATATTGTTATTTAAAATAAATATTTATATGTCACAGCATTAATTTAAATGGCGCTCAACGTAGTGGGGCAATGTATTCCTTTTCTTGTTGTTTATTAATCATGTATTTATTTAACGCCCAAAATAGAGAGGCAATGCATTATTTTTCATAATTGTTTAAAAGAAGAAAATATATATATATATAATTAATGTTGCTTAACATAGTGGAGCATTGTATTCATTTTCTCGTTTGTCAATAATTATTTACATAACATTTAACGTTGTGAAGCAATGCAATTTTTGTTTTTTTTTAAATGTTTAAACAAAAAAATAATAATTTATTTTGTACAAATAATGGGTACAAAGTTTGTTTCATTTTTTTTATTTATTAGTAAATAGAATAATTATTCAGTGTCCAAGTTAGAGACAGATTACCTTAATTTTCATTTACTGGTGAATTATCAATTTCTCTTGTTTAGAAAGGGATAAAAAAAAAAAAAAAAAAAAGGGAATAGTATTTGATTAGATAAGTTTAGTTATTAATTTATAAGTTAGAAATAAGATAAAAATGGCAGATAAAGATAAAAATGATGGTGAAGGTTCACAGTTCACTAAATACAGGGACAATCGTCCGGTATATTCTGATTCAGATTCAGAAAAACCTGAATCAGAGGATCAAACACTTGATAGCAACGTACAAACAGAAAGCATCAGTAGCATAACTGGTGAACAAAAAATTGAGAATCTTTTTAATAAACTATTCAGCAGAATAGAAGAAAGTGATAAGAATTTAAATCAAAGATTAGTAGAAAATAATTTAAGTATAAATCAAAGATTAGAACAAAATAATTTAAGTATAAATCAAAGACTAGAAGAAAATAATTTGAGTATGAACAGGAAATTTGAGGAAAGCAATCAAAGATTAGAACAAAATAAAATAGAAATAAACTCAAGATTAGACAAGGTTCTCATGGAATTAAGAAAAGAAACTTTAGAGCTAAATGCAAAAGTAGAATTAAAGTTAGAACAGTCAGTGTCAACTTTAAATAAACAAATAAACATTAATGAAAAGAAATGTGAAGGTAAAGGCACATTCATAATAAAAGAAATCAACGAAAGATCTGCCAAAACACAAGCTAGTTTTGATAAGGTAGATGAGAAAATAAATTCTCTTGAAAATAAAGTTAAAGGGAATAATGTGCAATATCAAGAGCAAATACAAGAACTTTCACACCAAGTGGAAGATTGTAAAATAAAATATGGTGTTTGTACGGACACAATGTTGACCCTACAAAACAAAACTTTAAACTTCGAAAACACTATAAAAGGGTTAGAGAACAAAGTACATGGGGTTAGTACACCTAGTGTATCTTTGACACAAATACCTGGTAGCGCAGAGAATATACCAAAATTCTCAGGATTTTACAAAGATAATCCAATGGCGTTTATGAGAACGATAAAAACATACATGAGGGGAATATCTGATGAGATGTCAAGGCTACATTTCATAAGAGGTTGTTTGAAGGATTATGCACTTCAGTGGTACGATATGATAATAGATGAAGTAGTGGATTTCAAAGAATTTGAGATTCGTTTTGTGAGACAGTACTGGGGACAGACTCAGCAGAGGAAGATTAGACACGATTTAGTGTTTGGCAAATACAGAGCTGGATCTTCTAGAGAAAACTACATCATAAGAAAATATTCTTTTCTTAAATACATTCAACCAACCATTGAAGAAAGTGATATTGTTTCACAGCTAGCAGCACACTTTGACCACAACGTTACACAGGCGGTGGCACTTCAAGGAATTGATAACATTGAAGCACTCCTGGAACTGGTCAAGAGATTAGACGATGTGGATGAAAAGGGAAACAGCAAGAGTTATGGAAACATCAAATATACAAACGATCCACCCAGAAATGATAATAATAACTACAACAATGGAAATAATCCACATATAAACAAGACACCTCGTTACAATCAAGATAAACAGTACAATAATAATGGGTACAATCAAAATCAGGGTAAAAAGAATTATGGAAACAACCCTTATACATATAATAAGCCAAGCTATGGGAACAATCCATATTCATACAATAAAGCAAGAAACGATGAAAATGAGAGGAAGAAAGAACAGAATTATGGGAAGGAAGAAAGAAACCCTGAGAGGGAAAGAAGAGTGAACAATGTTCAAATAAGTGAAGAAAAAGAAGAAATAAGTACGAAGAAAAAAACAGAATCAAAAGGTGCAATACCCAAGGATTCAAGACAACTACCGACAAATAAAGAATGGGTAAATTCTACCTACTCAAATGCGACTTCGTTGGATTTTTAGAAAGGCCAGTCAAGAAGAAAAAGAAGGTACAAAACGTATATAACTTTGACGATCTAAAGAAAATCACGACGGAATTACCACACATAACAGTAAAAATAGGGAACGAAGAGATAGAAGCATTATTAGACACAGGAGCGCAATTATCTTTATTAGATAGTAGTATTATAAGTAAAGACATAGAAAAATTAGGATATTGTATGCCTATAAGAAAAGTAAATTTAATAAATGCAAATAAGAAACGCATCATTACTGTAGATAAAGTTTTTTGTATAAATGTTAGAATAGGTAGTTTAAATTTATTAACAGAATTCATAATAGTGCCTAATTTGAACAGCAATTGTATTTTGGGGATAGACTTTTTAAGTCAATATGGTACAAAAATAAATATGGAAAACAAAACATTTCATATTAAAAATTCAATAATCTCCTGGTGTAAGGAAACACAGGAAGATGAGATATTAATTAATAATTTATATATAAATAATGCTGAACAAAATCTCACAAATAAAATGGATAGTAGTTTATTAGACAATAAGTGTGCACATCCTGTGAAGCATCGTCAAAGTGAGGACTTCACGCAATATAGGGATGGTACGAATTTAAATTGCGATAAACAATACATAAGCCATGTGAGCAATCTTGTCAGCAAGTATAAAGAGTTATTTGATAATAAACCTGGTTTAGCAAAAGGCTATGAACACAGGCTAAAAGTAGATGAAACACAACCTTTTAAAGTTAAAAATTATCCTGTCCCCAATAAATACAGAGAACAAGTCAAATTAGAAATTAAAGAAATGTTAAAAAATAAAATTATAGAAAGAACAGAATCAACATTTATAAATCCAATAGTAGTGGTAGTGAAGAAAAATACAGGCAATCAGAAAGAAACAAAATTACGCTTATGTCTTGATGCAAGGGGCCTTAACTCAAGGACCTCCCCTAATTTTGAAGCTCCGCAGAGTATAGAGACCTTATTAACAAGGTGTACTGATGCAAGGTGGTTCACAAAAATAGATCTGAAGAGTTCTTTTTGGCTGGTACCATTACACAAGGACTCAAGGAAGTATTGTTCCTTTATGTTCAATTCATTAGTCTATTCATATAGAGTCGTTCCATTTGGCCTATCAACAGCGACAGCCGCTTTGGTTAGAGCCATGCAACAAATTTTAGATCCACACGAGGAGTACGTTTCTCATTATGTGGATGACATACTGATATTTAATAAAGATTTAGAGAATCACAAAGAATCAGTAGAAAAGGTTTTAAATACGTTAGCAGAAAACGATTTAAAAGTTAACATTGAAAAATGTGAATTTTATAAAAATAAAATAAATTATCTAGGGTATATTATAGATGGTAAAACCATCACAATAGAAGAAGAAAAATTGGAAGCAATAAGAAAGTATCCCAGACCAAAGAACATAAAAATGCTCAGAGGATTCTTGGGAATGATAAATTATTATAAACATTTCATTCCGAAAATATCTGATCAAACTTACATGCTTTTCAGAATGATAAAGAAGGGAGTAAAATTTAAATTGACTCCTGAAACTCTCAAAGCATTTGAAGAGGTGAAAGAGAATTTTTGCAAAGCATTAATAGTAAATTTACCCGATTTTAATGAAGAATTTGTTTTAAGATGCGACGCATCAAATAATGCAATAGCTGCAGAATTATTACAGATAAGAAATGGTGTGGAAAAGCCAATCTGTTTCTTATCAAGGATTTTGAAAGGATACGAATTAAACTACACGATTTCAGAAAAAGAACTTTTGTCTTTGGTTCATTCAGTATCCAAATTAAAATACTATTTACTGGGAAATAGCTTCTTAGTTGAGACAGATCACTTATCATTAATTTTCCTCATGAAGACCAGATTCAACAACTCAAGAATATATAGATGGTCACTTTTATTTTCGGAATATTCATTTAGAATAAGGCATAGAAAAGGCGCAGACAACATAGTTGCAGATGCATTGAGTAGAGCTCAAGGAGGGATAAAGCAGCAAAATGCATACCAAGTCAACAATTATAACTTGGATTATGCACCAGAAATATACAGTCGACAGAGCATTGAAGCATGTCAACAGACCGAAGAAATTCTAGAAATAAAAAGAAAAATACGAAGAGAAGGAGAATACAGAGGATACAATATAAGAAATAACATAGTATATAAGACTTTAGGTGATAAGAATTTAATAGTTTTAGATAGAAATTTAGCATTAAGTATCGTTAGAAATATACATAATAATTTAGGGCATCCTGGAAACAGAAAAACATTTCTTGTTTTCAGAGAGCAATTTTATTCTCTGAGAGACAAAAATTTAATTGCCACAGAGAATAGAAAATGTAGAGAATGTTTATTAGGAAAATATAAAAACAGAGTAAATCAGAACAGCATACACAGTATACAAGTAGAAAATAAACTTGATCTGGTAGCTGCTGATTTTCTGGGGAATTTAATACCAGGAGAGCAAGGATATTGCAACATATTTGTGATGGTAGACATTTTTACGAAATATGTAAAATTATATCCGACGAGAAGATACAATACTCAAATAGCAATAAATTGTGTGAATCAATTTATAAATGACCATGGACGGATAAGAAAATTACTGGTAGATAACGCTTCATACTTCAACAATATGAGATTCATTCAAGAATTGAGGGAGATGGACATAGAGGTAATTTTCACTAGCATAAGGCATCCACAAGCAAATCCTAGTGAGAGGTACATACAAGAAGTGACGAGGCACTTAAGAATGTTAACGCACGAGAGACACAATGCCTGGGTGCAATACATAGAAGAGGTGGAAAACAATATAAATTTCCTACCTAGTGTAACGACAAATACAAGTCCTTATACTTTAATGCATGGGAGACATCCACCGAGACCTTGGAATCAAGAGACACCAATCGTGGATGATATCGAAGAATTGACAAATCAAGGCAAACAAAGACAAGCAAATATTGCAGAAAAATACATGAGAACAGAAAATGAAAAGATAAGAAAACACAAGAGGTACCAAATTGGAGATCTGGTAGTGGTAAAAAACTACAGATTGGGAAGGAGGAATTTAAACAAGTGCGCAAAGCTGGACTTACCGTACAGTGGCCCATATAGGGTAAATAAAATTTTGAGCGATGTAACGTACGAGCTACAAGAAATAGATAGCGAAAGGATCAAAGGAAAATATCACATATCTATGCTCTATGATTATATAGACGTAGAAGATTAATAATCATTTGTGCGAGTTTTCACAATGGTTATTATATGTGTCGTTCACGCTTTAATAATCATTGTTGACGATTCACGACAAAGTATAATAACCAAGGGATATGCTGTGACCTCGCAAATTTGTAAAATAAGAATAGTTTTAGAGATTGATTTAAGAATTAGTTTAAGCTTAGAAATAAAAGTAAAAATAAGAAAAAGTCCTATTTAGATATTATTGAGTAAAATTATGCAACAAGAACTACATGAAGGTATACAAAGTTGCATACTTATAGTCAAATTTTTATTATAACAGTAAATAATGAAATATGCAAAGTAAAGTTTATTAAATAAATATAAAACAAATGATGTAGAATAAAAATTTATTAAATAAAGAAATATATGAAATAAAGACAAAATAAATATAAGTAATATATTTCTTTTGTAGAAAAGATACACAAAAAGTATGGGTTATAAATCATGAAAAAAATGAAATAAGATATTCAAGAAATATAAATGAGTAAATTATTGTAATTTATATGCATAAAGCAATAAAATGTTATGAAAATGTTTATGAAATAAATAGTATTAAAGAATAAAATTTACCTTAGCTTACTACTAGACAAATAAAAAAGGATATAAAAATGTGTAAAACATGGAAGCAATCAGCAGTGACATATTTTTGTATTTAAAAGCTGACATTATAAATAAATAAAAAGGTATCTGTGTTCATGAGTTGTTCGTAACACAATGCTTCAGGGACTGAAAACGGACGTATACGGTTGAATGACCTACAAAAAACAACAAAATATATAAAACTTGTGTAAAGTCTATTGCAGATCGACATATCACCAACAGAAAGATCTTTGTTAGAAGATAGAGAGGCGGTGGAGAAACAGACGTGTTCTACAGGGACAGGCAGTGAGGGAAGAAAAATAATGGTTATCTTCGACGTGTTTCCCATTTTGCCAAGGCGAACTCCGACTAAAAGAAAAGTAAAACTAACATTAATAAATGGAAAGAAAAAGTATGTGTCGAACAATGAACAAGGTAATAGGTTCATTGACGAGCACAAGGAAGGATGGTATTAGTAACAAGAATAAACCTACCGTTGGGAATCATGTGCAAAGCAGAGGGGACCTTTGAATTGGAAGGTTATGTTGACGTTTAAGTGAATTGTGAACTGTCAGAACAAAATGTGTATGTGTGCGTGAATCAAGGCGGCAACATATGGGCAGCGATTTCACGGGAAAAGTGTATTCCAGTACCAACCTAAACATGGACTAGAGGGCGCAATGGTCAACATAGTTTATTTTTGCCGCTATAAATACGAAGACAAGATTCGACAAGACAGACTTTCTGATAACACCTCCGAGAGGTGAACTTCTCAGAACACTTACAAAAGGAAGATCTCTTAAAGAATAAGTTTTTTTTTATTGTTATATTGTAGTTTTTCATTATTTCTTCAACACATATAGTAACAGTAATTTATTTTATTTAATACATTTGAATTCATTTGAAGCGTTCATAATGGACATTCAAAATAGATTTATTGATAACAAGTAAGTTTATTATTTCTTTTGAAAATTAAGTTATACGAGTTGTTGGACAGACATTGATTTTTACGTGCGAATGATTAATCAATGTATTGTTGGACAAAAAAATAGACAAGTAAATAATTTATCCTGTAAGGTTTATTTTGAATTTATATAGTTGGAATTACAACCAAATAGGATTAATGGTGTTGGTCAGTTGGAGAGATGTTACGTGAAAATGAGCATTTTCTTCATCGTATTGTCTAGACATCATTAATTTCTTTCAAATTAAGCGAATAATAAATTAGAATTTCACAAGGCATAGATTAAGAGCTCGATACAACACGTGCAAATGGTTGTCTAAAGCAATTAATTGAAGCCTATACATAAATATTATAACGTCGATGAGTATATTCATAAACGTACAATAAAAGTTTATTTTTGTTTATTTGCAGGATAAATATTTATTTTGTTTGGTAGAATAAATAAATAAACAAAAGATTTACATACATTACAACCGGCATTAGGTATAAATGATATGAGCATTTTTCAATTATGTATCTTGTTTAGAGCATAAAGGTGTGCATATAAAGGAAACTATATTTTTGAATCCATAAATTACAAAATAAAAAAAAAATCCTTGTTTATGTTGAATAGACATACAGTTTTTTTCTTTGAACAAAACTATTACCTCTTTCCCTATAATGAGCAAGAGAAAAATCATCAGCAAATAAGAAGGAACCACAAACATTGCCAGGACCCACAATAGTTATAAGGTACATGACACAACAATATAAGATAAAACACAAAACCAATTATAAGTTCTTGGTGTGTAAAGAATAATTTAAAGAGTATAATGTGTACAAAAGACTATACCCTACGTGTGGTAATACACACAAAAGTATGTTGTTACAGCATATAAATTATATGGCAATATTGTTATTTAAAATAAATATTTATATGCTACAGCATTAATTTAAATTGGCGATGCCCAACGTATGGCAATATTGTTATTTAAAATAAATATTTATATGTCACAGCAATATGTTAACAATATTTCTATCGAACACTCTCAAACGATATTTTATAAGATTTTCTTGAATGAACGACTTTAGGTAGATCTCGTTGCAAACTCCAGCAGTAGCCTGCCATCATATGTGAGTCCCACCTTCTATGAAAACGCTCTTCCATTTTCCGAAGATCCATATGAAATCTTTCACCCAGTCATTGATTTGATAAAATTAGTATCATTCACGAGTTACCTAATCTGTGGCCCATCAAAAATACCACCTTTCAATTTTTTTGCACTTAATCCTGGAAATTTGCATGAGAGAAAATTGAAACATTCGCCACCTTTGTCAAGCGCCTTCTCAAACTGTTTCATTATGCCGAGTTCAATATGAAGAGGTGGAAGTATAATGCGGTCTCGCCTAGCTAAAGGCACGTTTATGACATTTTTTGTACCAACTTTTAGGTATTCTCGCACTGGCCAAACTTTTTGTCACGACTGTCCCAGAGACACATGAAACAAGGGAACTTTGTGTACCCCCTAGTTGACCTAAAAGAAAGTTAACCATTTTCAGATCAACACAAATCACCTAGATGTGTTCTTGATACTTAATTTTTTCCATAACCTTAGAAACATTTGCGTATTCTTCTTTTAAAGTCGTCGTATGTGCAAATAGGTATGGATCCATACTTGTTATCGTTATGAAAAAAAACACACTTTAAACTTCTTTTGCTGCTGTCTATGAAAAGACGCCAATCAATAGGTTGGTACTTTTTTAAACCCAATTGTTGCAAAATACCACCAACATCGTTGGTTTCCGGAGTGAGAATTTTTTTTTCTTTTAAACGAGATGCTAAAATTTAAGAAGCTTCTTTCGGTAAGTTCAGATCTCTTACTAAGTCATTTAGTTCTTTCTGATTAAATCGTTCAGGTTGCGAAAATCTAAATTTGTAGTCTGGATCAGAGTCTTCACTTGATGTATTTCGGTTCACAGAAATTTGGATCAGCAGATTTAGATGTGCTGGGTTGCACCTCTCGTGATTTTAATAGAGGTCGTTGAGCAGAAGATAAGTTAGGATATGACCATTTACTTCGATTTCCAGGGTTCATTCCGTTTATTTTCACAACGCAGAAGTAGCAGTCGTCATGATGGTTTTGAGGTTATTGCCAAATCATGGGTGTTACGAACATTATTGCATCTCTTTTTCCACTGGACCATAACCCTAGACATACCACACATTTCTGGCATACAATATGAGGAACCCATGGCTTGTCCTGATTACACAATTTTATTTTAAAGTATTGGTGATACGGAGTTTTCACAAAATCCGATATAGGTTTTCGATACTTTTCAAATATATATTCACCACAAATATAGCAAAAACAATCTGGATCAAGAACACAACATCTTCTTGACGGAGCCATATCTAAAACAACAACAAAATATATTTTAGTGTCCAATAAAAGACGAAAATCTAAGTAAAAATAGTAAATGAGGGTAGTTAGCAAAAGCTGTTAGGTAAAAATTCTTGCCGTATTTAAAACGTACGCCTCAATTTGAGATAGAAACAAAAAAAAACACAGGAAACAAACAATTTTTCTTCTTTTGTTGCCAAGTGTTATCTATGTAAGGGTAGTACGGTAACAGGGGAATATTACGCAAGATTATTACATCGCCTCATATATTCTATTTACGCGAAAAGGCGCGAAAAACTGACGCAAGGTGTCCTGCTGTTTCACAATAATGCACCAGACCACAAATCAAGACTTGCAAAAGCTGCCGTTGCCGAAGGTGGCTGCACAGAAATAGAACATCCACCTAATAGTCCAGATCTGGCTCCGTGCGACTATTTTTTGTTTCCTAATCTCAAAAGAACTCTAAGAGGAAGAAAATTTATGGACAATGAAGAACTTATAGCGGCTGTTAAACGGTATTTTGCAGACAAACAAAGAAAGTTTTTTTATTATGGATAACGAGATAATACTTGCATCCAAAAGCAAGGAGGTTATACTAAAAAATAAATTTTTGCTGCTATTCGAAACTTCTTTTATGCCTAGTCCGGGAATATAAAAATAACTTAATTTTTTCTATGCGAATAGCAAAAAGTTATCCTTAGTGTACAGTCTACACCTTCTGTGTTTTACTTCTCCTATTATCCATAGACTTCCAGATGTCTTCTCTGTCTACGCTGTCGAAATTCTTTTTTACACTCATTTTTTTTAAATGCATTTACTAGAGAACTGAATTCATCCATGACCATACTAGGTTTTAAGGCCTATTGGTGTTTGTAATATTCGACCGCACAATAGAGTGTGTGAAGTTAGCCCCCCTTTTTTCGAATATCGGAAATCTGACGGTTGTTCCAGGTTGTTCTAGGTTTGTTCTAAATTGTTCCAAAGTATTTCAAAAAAAAAGTCAAAATTGACCGAGATAATTGAAAAAAACGACTTTTTCACCCAGCCCCCCTTTTTTCGAAAATTGAAATTCTGAAGGTTGTTCCAGGTTGTTCTAGTTGTTCTAAACATTGTTCCAAAGAATCTCGAAAAAAAAATCAAAATTGGCCGAGATAATCGGAAAAAACGAGTTTTTGCCAGCCCCCCTTTTCTTGAAAATTGTAATTCTGATAATTGTTCTAGGTTGCTCTAGGTTTGTTCTAAATTGTTCCAAAGTATTTCATAGAAAAAATCAAAATCAGACGAGAAAATGGGAAAAAACCAAAGCCAAAAGTATGAAGTCGGACCCAGTTTTTGCAAAAATTAAAATTTTGACGGTTGTTCTAGGTTGTTCTAGGTTTGTTCTAAACATTGTTCGAATACGTCAAAACCGTATCTCTTATATATCAAAAGATATGGCAAAAAAACCAAATCCAAAAGTGTGAAGTTAGCCCCCCTTTTATCGAAAATCTAACTTCTGACGGTTGTTCCAGGTTGCTCTAAGGGTGTTCTCAATTGTTCCAAAGTATTTCAAAAAATAAATCATACTTGGCCGAAAAAACGGCAAAAAACTTTTTTTTTCTGGCGGCCCATTTTTCGAAAATCGAAATTCTGACGGTGGTTCTGGGTTGTTCTAAGTTTGTTTTAAATTGTTCCAAAGGATTTCAAAGAAAAAATCATAATTGGCCGAGATAATAGAAAAAAACCATTTTCCCACGGACCCCCTTTTTGCGAAAATTCAAATTCTGAGGGTTGTTCCAGGTTGTTCTAGATTTGTTCTAAACATTATTCTTATACATCAGAACCGTATCTCTTATATTTCAAAAGATATTGCAAAAAAACGTTTTTAAAAAAAGTGTGAAGTTAGCCCCCCTTTTTTCGAAAATCTAACTTCTGACGGTTGTTCCAGGTTGCTCTAGGTGTGTTCTCAATTGTTCCAAAGTATTTCAAAAAATAAATCATAATTGGCCGAAAAAACGGCAAAAAACTTTTTTTTTCTGGCGGCCCATTTTTCGAAAATCGAAATTCTGACGGTTGTTCTGGGTTGTTCTAAGTTTGTTTTAAATTGTTCCAAAGGATCTCAAAGAAAAAATCATAATTGGCCGAGATAATAGAAAAAAACGATTTTCCCACGGACCCCCTTTTTGCGAAAATTCAAATTCTGAGGGTTGTTCCAGGTTGTTCTAGATTTGTTCTAAACATTATTCTTATACTTCAGAACCGTATCTCTTATATTTCAAAAGATATTGCAAAAAAACGATTTTAAAAAAAGTGTGAAGTTAGCCCCCTTTTTTCGAAAATCTAACTTCTGACGGTTGTTCCAGGTTGCTCTAGGTGTGTTCTCAATTGTTCCAAAGTATTTCAAAAAATAAATCATAATTGGCCGAAAAAACGGCAAAAAACTTTTTTTTTCTGGCGGCCCATTTTTCGAAAATCGAAATTCTGACGGTTGTTCTGGGTTGTTCTAAGTTTGTTTTAAATTGTTCCAAAGGACCTCAAAGAAAAAATCATAATTGGCCGAGATAATAGAAAAAAACGATTTTCCCACGGACCCCCTTTTTGCGAAAATTCAAATTCTGAGGGTTGTTCCAGGTTGTTCTAGATTTGTTCTAAACATTATTCTTATACATCAGAACCGTATCTCTTATATTTCAAAAGATATTGCAAAAAAACGTTTTTAAAAAAAGTGTGAAGTTAGCCCCCCTTTTTTCGAAAATCTAACTTCTGACGGTTGTTCCAGGTTGCTCTAGGTGTGTTCTCAATTGTTCCAAAGTATTTCAAAAAATAAATCATAATTGGCCGAAAAAACGGCAAAAAACTTTTTTTTTCTGGCGGTCCATTTTTCGAAAATCGAAATTCTGACGGTTGTTCTGGGTTGTTCTAAGTTTGTTTTAAATTGTTCCAAAGGATCTCAAAGAAAAAATCATAATTGGCCGAGATAATAGAAAAAAACGATTTTCCCACGGACCCCCTTTTTGCGAAAATTCAAATTCTGAGGGTTGTTCCAGGTTGTTCTAGATTTGTTCTAAACATTATTCTTATACATCAGAACCGTATCTCTTATATTTCAAAAGATATTGCAAAAAAACGTTTTTAAAAATGTGTGAAGTTAGCCCCCCTTTTTTCGAAAATCTAACTTCTGACGGTTGTTCCAGGTTGCTCTAGGTGTGTTCTCAATTGTTCCAAAGTATTTCAAAAAATAAATCATAATTGTCCGAAAAAACGGCAAAAACCTTTTCTTTTCTGGCGGCCCTTTTTTCGAAAATCGAAATTCTGACGGTAGTTCTAGGTTGTTCTAAGTTCGTTTAAAATTGTTCCAAAGGATTTCAAAGAAAAATCATAATTGGCCGAGATAATAGAAAAAAATGATTTTCCCACGGACCCCCTCTTTGCGAAAATTGAAATTCTGAGGGTTGTTCCAGGTTGTTCTAGATTTGTTCTAAACATTATTCTTATACATCAGAACCGTATCTCTTATATTTCAAAAGATATTGCAAAAAACTTTTTTCAAAAAGTGTGAAGTTATCCCCCCTTTTTTCGAAAATCTAACTTCTGACGGTTTTTCCAGGTTGCTCTAAGTGTGTTCTCAATTGTTCCAAAGTATTTCAAAAAATAAATCATAATTGGCGGAGATAATAGGAAAAAACGATTTTACAATGGGCGGAATGCACTTTCCGAACATTACTGTGTTGAAGGAAGTTTTTGTATGATGCAGTTCTATTTAAAGAAATAAACATCTAATATAGCAATAAATATATATTTTCGCAAGAAATATAATGTTCATTTATTACAAAACGATATTGTTACCAAATGCTGATGAACTATTTCAAAGAGAAAATCAAAACCGGTTATGAAAAAACAATATTTTTCCCCAGTCCCTATTTCTTAAAAATCGAAATTCTTACAGTTTCAAAGTATTTCAAAAAAAAAAAGCGCTGGATATGGGTACCCAACTAAAATCAAACAAAATGGGGAAGTCTATCAGGCTCCCTTTGTTATTTTATTTTGTCTAGTAATAATAAAAATAAAATACTGATTTTGAAGTTTGAAAATTTTAATTATAGTAAACCACTACAACGTTATTTTGTCTAGCCGTGGTCTGGCCACTTTTTTTCATGGTTTTTGCTCCGGGAATGCAAGCACGTGTAGACATTCCTATCAAGTATGCTTATTTTTTGTAGCCCCTCTTCGTAAACATGTTGAAATATGCTGTCTAATTTTCTCACTAAAACGATTCAAAGGCTACTATTACTTTATTTGGAAAAAATATTATATAGGTACCTATTTAGATAATATAAGATAGTATATCCGTCAAAGAGTAGCCGATTTGGGAAAGGCTGTTTTACAATACCAAATTGATAAAAAATATATTATTTATGTCAATGTTATCAAATAATATAATAATATCAATAAATAAATTTTACAGAAAAAATATATATTTTAGATTTTAGGGATAAACTAAAGCATGAACTCTAATAAAAATAAACAAAGAAACATCAACCTAGCAGCTCATGAGAAAAACACTAATCTTTTTATGAGCAAGGTATAATCATTCTCAATATGTTTATGAGGTAGTTTTTAATCTACATTAATAATGTAACTAACGTCACTGTTCTAATATTATTTTATGTTAGGAGCATCAGCATTTAGTAACAATATTGTTTTCAAACAAATGAATTATATTACTTGGGAAAATATATGTATATTTACTGCTTCTGCTTTATTCTGAATCACAAATGAGTATTATTATTCATTTTAAAATATAGATAATAGGTAAAATCGATTTACCTATTATCTTGGGCAATTTCGATTTTTTCTTTGTAATCCTTTGGAACAATTTAGAACAACCTAGAACAACCGTCAAAATTTCGATTTTCGAAAAAAGGGGCGCCAGAAAAAAATTGTTTTTTGCCGTTTTTTCGGCCAATTATGATTTATTTTTTGAAATCCTTTGGAAATATTTAAAACAAACTTAGAACAACCCAGAACAACCGTCAGAATTTCGATTTTCGAAAAATGGGCCGCCAGAAAAAAAAACTTTTTTGCCGTTTTTTCGGCCAATTATGATTTATTTTTTGAAATACTTTGGAACAATTGAGAACACACCTGGAGTAACCTGGAACAACCGTCAGAAGTTAGATTTTCGAAAAAAGGGGGGCTAACTTCACACTTTTTTAAAAACGTTTTTTTGCAATATCTTTTGAAATATAAGAGATACGGTTCTGATGTATAAGAATAATGTTTAGAACAAATCTAGAACAACCTGGAACAACCCTCAGAATTTGAATTTTCGCAAAAAGGGGGTCCGTGTGAAAATCGTTTTTTTCTATTATCTCGGCCAATTATGATTTTTTCTTTGAGATCCTTTGGAACAATTTAAAACAAACTTAGAACAACCCAGAACAACCGTCAGAATTTCGATTTTCGAAAAATGGGCCGCCAGAAAAAAAAAGTTTTTTGCCGTTTTTTCGGCCAATTATGATTTATTTTTTGAAATACTTTGGAACAATTGAGAACACACCTAGAGCAACCTGGAACAACCGTCAGAAGTTAGATTTTCGAAAAAAGGGGGGCTAACTTCACACTTTTTTTAAAAACGTTTTTTTGCAATATCTTTTGAAATATAAGAGATACGGTTCTGATGTATAAGAATAATGTTTAGAACAAATCTAGAACAACCTGGAACAACGCTCAGAATTTGAATTTTCGCAAAAAGGGGGTCCGTGGGAAAATCGTTTTTTTCTATTATCTCGGCCAATTATGATTTTTTCTTTGAGATCCTTTGGAACAATTTAAAACAAACTTAGAACAACCCAGAACAACCGTCAGAATTTCGATTTTCGAAAAATGGGCCGCCAGAAAAAAAAAGTTTTTTGCCGTTTTTTCGGCCAATTATGATTTATTTTTTGAAATACTTTGGAACAATTGAGAACACACCTAGAGCAACCTGGAACAACCGTCAGAAGTTAGATTTTCGAAAAAAGGGGGGCTAACTTCACACTTTTTTTAAAAACGTTTTTTTGCAATATCTTTTGAAATATAAGAGATACGGTTCTGATGTATAAGAATAATGTTTAGAACAAATCTAGAACAACCTGGAACAACCCTCAGAATTTGAATTTTCGCAAAAAGGGGGTCCGTGGGAAAATCGTTTTTTTCTATTATCTCGGCCAATTATGATTTTTTCTTTGAGATCCTTTGGAACAATTTAAAACAAACTTAGAACAACCCAGAACAACCGTCAGAATTTCGATTTTCGAAAAATGGGCCGCCAGAAAAAAAAAGTTTTTTGCCGTTTTTTCGGCCAATTATAATTTATTTTTTGAAATACTTTGGAACAATTGAGAACACCCTTAGAGCAACCTGGAACAACCGTCAGAATTTCGATTTTCGAAAAATGGGCCGCCAGAAAAAAAAAGTTTTTTGCCGTTTTTTCGGCCAATTATGATTTATTTTTTGAAATACTTTGGAACAATTGAGAACACACCTAGAGCAACCTGGAACAACCGTCAGAAGTTAGATTTTCGAAAAAAGGGGGGCTAACTTCACACTTTTTTTAAAAACGTTTTTTTGCAATATCTTTTGAAATATAAGAGATACGGTTCTGATGTATAAGAATAATGTTTAGAACAAATCTAGAACAACCTGGAACAACCCTCAGAATTTGAATTTTCGCAAAAAGGGGGTCCGTGGGAAAATCGTTTTTTTCTATTATCTCGGCCAATTATGATTTTTTCTTTGAGATCCTTTGGAACAATTTAAAACAAACTTAGAACAACCCAGAACAACCGTCAGAATTTCGATTTTCGAAAAATGGGCCGCCAGAAAAAAAAAGTTTTTTGCCGTTTTTTCGGCCAATTATAATTTATTTTTTGAAATACTTTGGAACAATTGAGAACACCCTTAGAGCAACCTGGAACAACCGTCAGAAGTTAGATTTTCGATAAAAGGGGGGCTAACTTCACACTTTTGGATTTCGTTTTTTTGCCATATCTTTTGATATATAAGAGATACGGTTTTGACGTATTCGAACAATGTTTAGAACAAACCTAGAACAACCTAGAACAACCGTCAAAATTTTAATTTTTGCAAAAACTGGGTCCGACTTCATACTTTTGGCTTTGGTTTTTTCCCATTTTCTCGTCTGATTTTGATTTTTTCTATGAAATACTTTGGAACAATTTAGAACAAACCTAGAGCAACCTAGAACAATCATCAGAATTACAATTTTCAAGAAAAGGGGGGCTGGCAAAAACTCGTTTTTTCCGATTATCTCGGCCAATTTTGATTTTTTTTTCGAGATTCTTTGGAACAATGTTTAGAACAACTAGAACAACCTGGAACAACCTTCAGAATTTCAATTTTCGAAAAAAGGGGGGCTGGGTGAAAAAGTCGTTTTTTTCAATTATCTCGGCCAATTTTGACTTTTTTTTTGAAATACTTTGGAACAATTTAGAACAAACCTAGAACAACCTGGAACAACCGTCAGATTTCCGATATTCGAAAAAAGGGGGGCTAACTTCACACACTCGCACAATACTTTCTTATTTTTGGGATCGTATGAAATGAACTCAATAAACTTATTGCATAACCTTAAAATTTCTTTTCAGATTTATGGATATAATACTGGACAGCAGCAGCCAACTTGGAACGTCTGATCGCCTCACCGCCTTGTCTTCCATTTATGGTTCAAGTAGAGAAAATAGAAATTATTTATACACTTATATCAAAAATAATTGGACAACAGTTGCTTCTAGGTAAATTAAATATTCTAATCATTAATAAAAACTACGTTTTGTTTTCTTTAAGCCTTTCTACACACTTGCTGCAACTTTCACAACACAGGAGCAATATGATGATGTAAGACGGAATTAAAATTAGAAGGAAATTGTATAAGTAATGTTATAATTACTTGCTTTATATTTCAGTTGAAATCGTTTGGTGCTGAAGTAGGTGTCTCCGTCAATAACGCGTTAAACACAATACAATCCAATATTGCGTGGGCTTACCAATACATGCCGACCATTTTAGATTGGTTTGCCGAGAATGTCGAAGACAGGGGTTAAGAATATTATTAATATAGAATCTATGATTATGAAAACTAATCAATAAATAGATTTTATGATTATGTGCTTGTATTCACTCCATCAAACTTTAGTAAACGTAGGTACTGTTGTGATAGCTCTCATATTAATGTACATATTTTCAAAAGTGTCTACTATAGACGTATAAAGCTCACAAGCTATTTTGCATATAGAGGGTTTATTAAAGCTACATTTTGCCATACGTTAGTATGACATAAGCCCTGAGTCTCTTACTCGAAATGCAGTGTGTTTATCTCTCCCCTTTTCACCCTCTTACATGTTAAATAATGCTCAGTTTTGCAGAATAGCTTTATTAATAATATTTTATTGACATTTATATTTTTTATATACAAGAAAAAAATATAATCAATCTTTTACAAAGCAGGATATAGATTCCAATATAAGGAAAAATAAAATTTATTAATATTGATATAATTCTAGAGTAAAAATTTGTAACCACTCATACGTAATATACCACTAGGTACGCAATGCTATAAATAATATACAGGAATGGTTTCCACAATAATATTTTTGCTCATTATAAATACAGGGTAAAAGACTGGCTAGTGTAATAGAACATGTAAATGAATGCCCCTTTTATAAATTAATATTAATATAATGTAAAAGAACTAGTGAAAGCCCCAAAAGTTGGACACTTTATTGTAATGGTAACAGCTTTATGAATTAACTAATAATATGATAGAATTATGCTCCACGTTGCTGCACCCTAATGTAATAGAATCCCTTTATAATAGCTCCATATTGCTGGATGCCATATTGTAAAGGAACAACTATATAAAATGCCCTACGTATTTTAATAATAAGATGTTATAAAATAAATATAGAAATTGATTTATTTACCTGACTAGCTCAGTCGTTATCACAGGTCGATCCGGATAAAAGAGATGTTGATAATCAATAGTTTTTTAGGACATTATTTGGTATAATTCAAGAAAATATTATTGTATAAGTTTAGACAATATTTATATTAGAAATCAATAGTGTTCATATTTTAGTACAAACATAGGAAAACATTTACACAATAAAACTGATTTTAATAAAACAGATACATTTTGAATACGGCAATATTTAGTGAGACTTATTTATATCATCAATTCTTAGGAATCTTAGTACAAACATAGGAAAACATTTACACAATAAAACTGATTTTAATAAAACAGATACATTTTGAATACGGCAATATTTAGTGAGACTTATTTATATCATCAATTCTTAGGAACGAGATAACTACCATCGGCTTGAAACAACAACTTAAGCTTGATACGTATAACATATATGTATGTATACAATAGTTCTAAGCGTATAATAGATTGAAATACAGCATCGATAAACAATTTAGAGACGCTGATGCTTTAGGATATTTATAACAATTTATTAAATATATTTATCTTTCTCAAATTAATATATTTAATTATTTCTTTTCTACCTTAGCACGAATGATTATATTTAGTTCTTTATTTAACCTTCTTATAACGACAGTTTCTAAATATCGTATTTAAAAAAATTACTCAACTTCAACTCTAGTTATAGCTAGGTAGTTCGCATATTCATACTTTTTTGAAACGTATTGTAATTAAAAACTTTATACTAAATTGATTAGCTGTTCTATATGTTTCAATTCAGTGATTATTTCAACAACGCTTCCTGAATCGATATAATTTCTATCGACAGGCCTTATCATGGTGTTATATTTCCCATTAAAGTATCTTATCAGAATCCTTATCAATTTAAATGAAATTAAGACCATTACAACATTTAAATTAAGGGCTTCACATAAACACCAAAACATCGTTAGCTCTCGGAGGCTTTAAGTCTTGCACAAGTACTGTGTTAATTTATTTTCTACATATCACTGACACTATGTTGCACTATGCTATTTTAAGTTTACTTATAAGCTCTGCTATTGCACAGAATCTATTCGTCAGAAGAAAAACAGCACAACCCACATCAGTTTCGGTAGACTACCTTTTGCCGAGCAACATAAAACCTAGCTTTTACCAATTAGAACTGGAACCAGATTTTGATACAGACACATTTTTGGGAAGCATCAACATTACGATTTTCTCTAAATTTACTCAAAATATAGTAACCCTCCATGCTTTGGATCTAGAAATTGATGCATCTACTATAAGCTTATTGGATGAAAACGGAAATACCTTTAATTCGGTTTTGGGGACGTCTTATAGTAATGACGATAGAGAATTTTACACTATTACGTTTGCAGAAGCTCTTGAAGAAGGTGGCACTTATATCTTGGTAATTGGTTCCTTTAGTGGTATATTGAATAGTAATAATAATGGTTTTTACTTGGCCAAATATGCTAATGAAGATAAAGTAATGCGGTAAGTATGCTTTTTATATATTTAGGTTTGAATTCATAGTGATTTATTTAACAAACATGTAATTTGAAGGTTTTCCTTTTACTTTCTGCAGTCACTATACTATCATTAAAATATAGGAAAATAGATACATTATACAATTTAATTGTAAAAGTTTTTTTTGTGTCTAGTATTTGTAATATTATATTTAGGATTTACATTGGGTTTCAAAAATAAAACACGACCATAATATAATAAAAGTCATTTTAACAACTCATTCTTCGTCCATGGCTATGAAAAGGAATTAAATACTATCAAAAACATGTTTCTAAATATTTTACAATATAATTATATATAACACAAACTTTTTGTATTACTTAGTTTTGTATTAAGAAATACTCACTTCAATACAATATATACTACTTATAACTTGCTACATATTGATTGTTCTCTATCTATAAATGAAATAAAAATCATTATACATATAGATTTTAATAAATAATTTCCTATTAATTACAGCAACAGTTAATTTGATAGTACAAAATGTAATCCATAATTAAAATGTAAATAAACATATTTCTTAAGAAGTAAGTGTATCCTAATAAATTCATTTTCGGAGTTCAAAATATAACAATAATAATTCAAATACATGTAAAACATTCAGGAGTGAATTACTCATAATAATACAAAGTACAATTTATGTCAGCTGCATTTGCCGAGTTTAATAAATAAGCAGATTCGCACGCAGATGAATAACTAAAACTAGGTTATGATCATGACCGTTACGATAATGGCAGAAATTTCATGTTGTATAGTAAAATATTGCCGAACGGCGGATATCTACAAAAATAATATGCCCATTCCGCCGTGTCTGAACAAAAGCCTGTCTTTGTCGGCGGACACTTTACTACAGTCGTAAACTTCCGCCGGCCGGAGGAACTCTCAGTTTATAAGGGCAAGACCACTGTCGGAAATTTAGCCACAGTGTTATATAAAATAGTGCTATTAGCTTTTAAGTAATTAATATTTACTAAAAGCATATAACAAATCTTCTTCTTCTTCGTGACACTTCAGTCCCATTTGGACCTCCCATATTTTCTGCCTCCAGACATTTCGCTGCGTTGTTGTTGCCTTCCAATTGCGCACTTTCAGTAATTGTTTAGCGTCCTCCTCAATGTTGTCCACCCATCTCTGTCTTGGTTGTCCTCTTCTCCTGGTGCCCTCCATCTGACCGTTATATATATACCTTCTTTGGGATTCGGTCCTTACCCATTCTTTCTAGGTGCCCCGCCCATTTTAATCTTCGACAATATCTAGTTGTTTGTAGTTCCGCTTTAATACAAAATCGTATCGGATTTTCCATTCCCCATCCTCCATCACCGGCCCATATATTTTCCTTAGGATTCGCCGTTCCCATCTTGCTAGTAGCTCCTCTGAGTGCTTAGTGATTGTCCACGTCTCGCTTCCGTATGTCACCACAGGTCTTATCATGGCCTTCTAGATTGTAATTTTTGTTTTTCTTGTGGCTGATTTGGACTTGAATATATATGCGAGTGAGAAGTAGGCTCTGTTTCCAGCTAGTATGCGTTGTTGTATTTCCTGTTTGATATCGTTTTCACTGTTAATTTGGTATCCCAGATATTTATATCGCTGCACCACTTAGAAGTTATTATTTCCTATTGTATAATTCTCGCCAATTTTTCTACATGGTTTCACTGGTAGTAGTTTGGTCTTTGTTTCATTGACCTTCAGCCCGATCTTACTGGCTTGTGTTTCTAGTTTGTTAAACACTTCATTGATTTTTCGTTCTGTTCTGGCCACTAGATTAATGTCATCTGCATAGGGGATTATCTGATGTGACTTGCGCATTATTGTGCTATCAAGGTTCTCAGTGGCACTTTTTATTGCATTCTCCAGCATAATGTTGAACAGGATCGGTGCAAGTCCATCTACCTTCCTCAACCTTTGGTGGTTGAAAACTTTTCTGTCATTTGGTCTTGTATTCTAGCTACGGCCTTCGAGTCTGTCATTGATGTTCTGGTTAATCTTACCAATTTGCTTGGTATGCCAAAAGCTTCCATTATATCATATAGCCTATTCCTGTCTATACTATCGTAGGCCTCCTTGAAGTCAATGAATAACTCATAGATTGGTACATTATATTCCCATGCTTTCTCCAGTATTTGCCGAGTGGTGAAGATTGATCGGCCCTCTCTGAAACCTGCCTGATGCTACCCTATGATTTCCTCTCCATATTCTGTTATTCTTTGACGCAGTATACTTGTAAATATTTTAGATGCTATACATAGTAGCGATATTCCTCTGTAGTTCTTACAGTTATATTTGTCCCCTTTTTTGTAAATGGGGCATATGATCGGCGTGCTCCATTCTCCTGGCATACTTTCTTCTTTCCATATGTCGGTGATCAGTTTGTGTATTTGTTTGGCTAGTGATTCTCCCCCGTTCTTGATTAATTCTGCCAAAATATTATCTATTCCAGGTGCCTTATCGTTATTCAACTCTCGTATATATTCTTTATTACTTCCTCGTAGGTAGGGTCTGTTACCAGTGGTTGTGCTGGCGATATTTCTTCCTTTTCATAGTTTTCAATTTCCCTCACTTCTTGTTTCAATAGGTTCGCAAAGTGTTGGCGCCAAATTCGCATAACTTCTTCTGTCTCTACTATGCAGTTTCCATCTGCATATAACAAATACATAGGTCAAAAACGTATTATACCGGGAGATCAAAAATTACGTCTTTCTTAAGTTATATCATTAAGTGTCATAATGTCATTAATATTTGTCATTATATTTTCTCTCTGACATCTTGTAGTTTTTCAATTATGGTTTACACCACAGACAACAAAACTTACACGATTGAAGCGTACTTTAGAACAGGTGTGCTAGTTAATGGTGTTTGGGAATACACTAAGCGTTTATGTTTGGATAATTTTCGTGAACACTTCCTAAATTTCGCAGTAGTAGAGCAAGATTTTTGTATGTGCCTCGCACATAATGTTGGTGTATTTCGCGAAACTGGATCTGTTACTCATAAAAAAAAGGTGCTGGTAGGCCAACTATTCGTACAGAAGAAGTGATTATTGACGTTCGTAATCGTAACAGGAACAGGACCCCACAAAATCTTTGAGACGCCTGTCCCAAGAAATTTCAGTTTCTTATGGAACATGCCGAACCAATTGTATAGGAGAACTTGAACGTGCATCCATATAAGATGTAATCATATCAAGCTCTTTTGCCAACAGACCAGACGTCTTGTGTACTGCCAGTGATTCGTCAACAATTTAATGAATAACGACCTGTTAAACTTAAAAATTTTTTTCCAATGGGGCATGGTTTCATCTTTCGGGGTACGTAAATTCTCAGAATATGCGAATGTAAAGCTCTAATAAACCGCATTTTTTTGTTGAATCTCCACTACATTCTCAAAAAATTGGGGTTTGGATGGCAGTCTCCCAAAAAGGCATAATTCGAATAGAAAAACCCACACGCTTAAGTTCTTCTACCAAGGAAGTGAATCAGTCCTGTTGTACCAGAGCTTCCAGAAACGAGATCCAACCGAATCACATTCGCTAGAAGGCCACTTATGATACCTACGTCTCTAATGTCTACGGACTGAATTTTTTAATGACACATATACACAGTTGGCCATTTAAAGCGACGGTTTTAAGGATTTATTTGTGCAAGTAAACAACATCTGAGGATTGATAAATCGTCAGATGCTCCGCTATTTCTGGACAACCTGTGTACCACACATGTAATAGTAGTAATAGTTTTCAATTCATTCGAAATTTACTGTTTAGCGACAGCTAGAGATCTCTGCTTTACTTAGAATTTCACAATTGTGTCATTATTTACTCAACACTATATATAACTATAAATAGGCTTAAGATTAAGTGGAACTCTAACAAATGGATATATATATAAACAACAATGAAAATAAGTAAATACAACAGAAATGTTTATATTGTGACAGAGTCCACGGTTTGAAACCTGTTCAACGTTAACCAAAATTCAAATGTATCGGCTTAAGGCCACCAAAGAACTAAAGTTAGAAATCAAAGGCTGAGATGCCCCATCGATAAAGATAGAAGACAACTAAATTACACTTAGCACAAGAAATATTCATTAAATGACAGATTTAGAACATTAAACCCCGTAACTGAAAGTTTTTCTTAGCCCTCACCTGGTAAGGTCAGGCGATAGTTCCACATATACTTAAATGAAAAATTTAATCAACGTTCTCTAGCTCTAATCAACACAATCAATTAGGAGGAAAATATTAACACTTATCTCATCTTTCAAAGAGGGCGTGGCCTAACATATTTGGTAGGAAGCTGGAAATATCACTACTATTGGCTTCCAAGATAAGCAAGCTTCCTGCAAGAAGATTCAAGCTTTCTTAGCTCTACCCATTCGGTAGTTAATTTTCTTATTACAGTAAATTACAGTAAAATTCACAAAAGGTTCCAAAATTCCCAAGATGGCGATCACCACGTGGCTGCTAAATTTTCCGTCACTTAGGACGATATATGCGTGTAATTTCACACAAAATAAGATGCTGTAGGGGAAACGACATACCTACATTAGAAACAATTCTATACAACTGGAAAAAAAACTAAGACGAAGCGCTTTCCAGAATTAAATCTACCAATCGCACCAGATGATCCGACAAATCGTCGAAATAAATACCTAATGGAAATTTAATAACCTTTGCGGTACATCCGCCTAATTAATAATATGCAAAGATAAAGTGATTGTGATCTTTAAGACTGCTTCCTAACAATTCAAATTATATGTCTATTATACGTTACAGACCGTGCTCGCCAGAAGATGGCGGAACAACCCAATAAATTAGAATTTAAACTAATTCGTATTTAAATTATAAATACTGAAGTTCGTTACTACTAAATATAATAACGTGATAGCTAAAAATGATTCAAAGCGAAAATTGCTAACGTCAAACCGACAGAAAACAATAACAATAAGACTACCAAAATAAATAAAAGAAACAAAATTCCGGAATATACAAATTTCCTGTTTTCATAATAAAATTTAATTAATTTCACACGGGCTTACGTTGAGTACAATGAAAACTGATGTTGCACATTTTCACACACTTATTGGGCAACCGCAGTGCATTCAGGATGAAAATTATGCTGATTTCTATTTATATAAGTGATTAGCACGACTTTTCAAAGAGCCTAATAAAACGGCCAACCCCGTATTTGAGTCTGCCCCCGCTTGCATAGTGTATAGTTTAGGATAATCGCTTATTGAATTTTAATGCTTAAATACACAGGATTGCATAAATCAAGCAGCCCTTTTGTATTCCACAGATCTAGTATTTGATATGTTTTCGGCATAAGATTAATATAAATAAATATATAAAATTGAAATCGCAATGATTAATAATGAAATCTTTTTAATTCTTAATGAAAAAGACAGTTTATTTCCGAAGAATTAAGAATGGAACACCTGTTATTACGTCGGAAAAGCAGTTCTTCAGAATATCCGATATATACGTTGGCGGAAGTGATTTATATCATTATTGGATGAAGATCTTCCCGAGGAGCTAAGTTTCTATCTTTAAAAGAATTAAGTGTACTATTCCTTTTTAAAAGTTATTAGCAGAAGTGAATACGGCTAATTTCTCAAAGATGTCGGTTGTGGATTGCAATGTATTGTGACCACGTAGTAATTCTATTCTACGGTCGTATAGCCACAGTACTTTTTACGTGTTTTAATTCCACAGAAAACTGGCGACCACTCAATTTGAACCTACATCAGCAAGAAGAGCATTTCCATGCTTCGACGAGCCAGCTTTAAAAGCGGTATTCGAAATTTCAATAATCAGGACAGAAGAATACAACAGTATATCCAATGCAGAGCTGGTTAAAACAGAGTAAGAAGTTTACAAATTATTAAATGCACAATCGTATTTTTTATACACAACAAATAATTAAATATCTACTCTTAATTGTAGATTGCTTTCGGGTGGCCGCTTTAAGGACATATTTGCAAAGACACCGATTATGTCCACTTATCTTGTAGCTTTTGTTGTTTCTGATTTTACTTTTGTCACTGAAAAGAACCAAAAAGTATTTGGAATACCATCAACTATAGCGGCTGATAAAGGTGTCTACGCATTAAAAGCTGGAATCAATATATTGAATATATTAGAAGAATACTTGGATGTGCCATACAATATATCCAAAATGGATCAAATTGGAATACCGGTTAGATATTTTAGTGCGGATGCCATGGAAAACTGGGGTCTGGTAACTTACAAGTAAATTTTATTTTAAATTATAATGACGACACAGATTATATAAAAGTCGCATAGTAGCAGCTTTACCGAGTTAGTTCAACAAAAAATTGTTGTTTTGCAACAAAATTTATAAAATCAATGTGCAAAAATGTCGTTCTTGATAATGAGAAACATAGGGAACTATAAGTTGTGTCTTCAATTCTGATGCTATATGCTGTGTAATATTTTAGCTAAATCGAAAGTAGTTTATACGAAAACTTAATCAATAATAATAATAAAGAAAATTAACTTTAAATTCTCAAACAACACCGTTGTAATTAAATTTTTCTTCTACAGAAATGTAGCAAACCTATTTATCTATTTTCTAATTAAAAATTATAGAAATGAACTTGAAATTGAAAATAATTAAATAAAATTCGATACACAGAGATCACAAAATATCTATTATTTATTAAATTGTTTTTACAGATTTGATTAAAAACATATGTTTATAGTATTTTCGATTTTGATAATGGGAAATGTTGGAAATTATACGTAATTATCTTGAATTATTGATCTATTGTTAAACTTGTTAATACTCTAACACCAGCAGATATGATTTACCTACAAAGTACACAGATTACCTGTAGTCATAAAAGTATTTGTGTGCGGGCGTGTGTGCGATATCCAGATGAATCTATCGCAATTGCAGCTCTAAAATTTAGCAAACAGGTAGTCGTAATAGTAACTCAATACACCACGAACTCCGAATTTTAAAATTTAATGAAGAATTTTTTATTTATATGTTTTGTGTTATTTTCGGTAGTCCTCAGTCAATTTCTTTTCGCGATCACACTTGCCTGGAAACACCACAATTGACGGAAAGTATAGCGTCTTAAGTCTGCGCGAAATGCCGGTATTCAATATGGAGGCCGTTGGACACAGCTGACAATGATACTTCAAAGTCCAAGTTACGTGGATGTTAATGTTAAAGAAAACGTCAAAACTGAAATATGGAAAATTTATCTGACGTTTGATTAACGTTGGCAGTCGCACAAAAATTTAATTGCAGGTTATCAACTATCAAAACCATCGGTCAATTTCAGTTTGCGATGACACTTGTCGGGAAACGTCAGAATTTATAGAGGAAATAGCGATAGTCAGCGATAGTCCTGCAACACAACGTGTTTTGTCAATTGTTAAATGATCCGAATTGACAGTATTAAATAATGAATATATCAAAGATGGACATTTATAACAATCGAAAGATGTGTTATGGAATACGAAAGACTATCCTGAAAGAATACTCACTTTCATCTACCAGTTGTCAAGCTTGGATCAGAAAGTCGACAAATGTTAAAAGGTTTACGAATGAAAAGCGCATTTTTAATTGAAATGTGATAATGTATTATATCGATTATTACTACTGTATGGATCATTTACTTTTGTATATCTTCAATGCCGTATGCACATGAATAAATATATATCATCTTTTTTCTATATTATTATAAATTGTCAGCAAAATTGAAATGTATTACCATATACACATCTGTATAATATTGCCAAGTTTTCTACATTCATTAGATGTGTACGAAACATTTAAAAATGAAGAAGAATTAAACAGTAAACGCATAGTTATTTATGCTATTTCATTTAATAATTCTGATATGATAGCAAACATTTAAAGGTAATTGGTTGTACCAATCAATTATAATCACATTTTCGGTTAAATGATACTATATAGTGTTTAGCATGAACTACTAGGAGCAGCAGGGTTTTCGATTGCGGCTGAAAATTATACTATTAAAGAGTAAGTCCGAGAACAGACATAATAATAAACATGTCATGGACAATGCCGTGCGGGTACTGCTAGTAACGTTAAACGCAAGACAGTTATTTATTATTTTGTCTTTTTTTCTTTTAATTAAATAAAATTGTCGCTCGTTTTTTTGTAAAAGTCTATTAATTTGTATGGAAGACATGTCCTTATCTATTATATTTAATAGTAAATTCGGCATAGTATATCCTATATATACTATATCGAATTTACTATTAGATATAATACAGAAAAAAATTTAAATTATTAGAAAATCTTTAAATTAATAAAATAAGTAAATTAGGCTTTATTCTAAATGACTTACTGGAAATAAATAACTCCTCTATATTAGGTCCAATATTTTAATTTCCATTTGCTAATTTTATGAATTATACGTGAACTTTCTAAACTTACATTTAAATATTTAAACTTACCTATTTGTAAATTTCTTTACGTCGTTTTCTATTTTTTTTAAATCTATGTATGGAATTTTATGTTATTACTTAATTACATGTTTAGTTAGTTTTATATTTCTTTAATAATAATTTGGAGATAGCTAAATAGGTTTGCCTAAATGGATGGAAACATTTTACTCAGCGGGAAAGAAATATTTGGCAATTTTAATCTTCAAAGTTAAAGCTGATAATATAATTTACGGAAATTAAATTATATTAATATTTAAGCACTAGATTTCGTAAATTGTTGTCGTCTAAAATTAAAATTCTGTAAAGAAAATAGCAGGCTATGAGTTGGGCATTTACTAACAGAATCATTTGCAAAAAGATAGATCTGCTTGAAGAGTATTAAGAGAATCAGAAAAACTAATTTTATATTAAACGAATAAAACACTTGGTTATATTGTTTCACTTAAGGACAGATTTATTGTACTGTGACACGTGTTTCGACCTCTCAGTCATTAACGAAGAGTTTACAGACTTAAACTAAACTAAGAAAGTTACCAATACCTATTTATATGTGTGGGCTAGTGTCTTAAGTACAGTGTCAATAATGGGGTGTTTATGAAGTCCAGTTGTGTGTTTGTGACATGTTTATTTGCTGTTGTTTTACAATAGAAAAAGAGGTGGAAAAAACTCTAAACTTTTTAGACATAAAAATCACTAGAATTGAACAAAGATTAGAATTTGATATATTTAGGAAAACAACTACCACAGGTACTATCATTCCCGCTAATTCAAACCAATCTTGGAATATAAAAATGGCAGCTTCCACAGTTTAATCCATAGATTACTCAACTTTCCTTTAAATACTGACAATTACAAAAAAGAAAAAGATATTTTAAAAACTATAGCATTAAATAATGGTTATAGCACACAACTCATTGACAGAATGATTGAAAAGAAACAAAAAAAAGATCCTTATAAAAAATTTTTACATTGAACAAACTCAACATACAAACAACAAGCGGTATCATTCTCTTAACTATATTCCAGGTCTTAGCAGCAGAGTTTCTAACGAATTAAAAAAGTTAGGTTTAAATATTATCCAAGTGAACAAAGTAAATTTAGGAAAAATCTTAGTTAATAACAAAGAAAAAGCAAAATTGTGTGACAAATCAAGTGTCTATGAGGTAGGTTGCAGTGATTGTGACGCAATCTACATTGGCCAAACAGGCAGACCCGTACAAGATCGCATTAATGAACACAAAAAATCAATTTTAAACAATAATAAAATACAGGCTTTGCTGAACATTGCATAGACCTTGTACATGTATTTGATACCAATAATTATACATTATTACATAATAGTTATAAAGGAAGGAAATTAGATTTATTAGAAATTCTAGAAATTAAAAAAGCTACAACAGCAAATAAACATGTCACAAACACACAACTGGACTTCATAAACACCCCCATTATTGACACTGTACTTAAGACACTAGCCCACACATACAAATAGGTATTGGTAACTTTCTTAGTTTAGTTTAAGTCTGTAAACTCTTCGTTAATGACTGAGAGGTCGAAATACGTGTCAGAGTACAATAAATCTGTCCTTAAGTGAAACAATATAACCAAGTGTTTTATTCGTTTAATATTCATAATGTTTCACCAAGAACCAACCGTAGATTCTATTAATTTTATTAACTAATTTTATATTTATCTATGTATACATTTTCAATCCCTTTCTCTTTAGAGAATGGGAGCTATTCTTTGCACCTGAAATATCAATTGCTGAAATTATTGCTCATGAATTCGGTCATCAATGGTTTGGTAACAATGTTTCACCGCGTTGGTGGTCGTACATTTGGTTGAATGAAGGATTTGCCACGTATTTTCAATATTATGCAGCCTCAATTGTAAGTACGTCGTAGCACTTTATTTAAATATTTTATGTGCACAAATTTTAATTTTATTTATATAGCAAGAAAATTATGACATGGCGGACCGAATAGTTACGACATGCGTCCAGTTTGCTCTCTTCCTAGATAGCCTTACCCCAACCAGACCAATGAATCAAGACGCTGGCGCACCAAATGATATAAGAGGATTATTCGATACAGTTGCTTACCTCAAAGGCGGATCTGTTATAAGAATGGTTGAAGGAATATTGTCAAGAGAAGTATTTCGAAGAGGGCTCATAATATATCAAAATAAAATGTAAGTAGAGCATTAAATTCAGTGTGTTATGACTGCATCTCTTGGGAAGATTGGTGTCAGGGTAGGTCTGGAATCAGCGAGCTTTAATCTTCAAACTTTAAGATGCCCAGTCTCAACTATTATAGAAAGATTATAACAGAGAAGAACTGCGGAGGTTAAGTAGTAGTCTATGTATGAGGACTCATTATTTTACATCATTGTTGAACTATACAAAATTCTGTTTGTGAACACTTTCTAATACCTTTTAGTCATCATTTCAAGCAAGAGCATGTTGAAGAAGTAAAAAAAAATGTCTTCAATTTTTGTGTGCATATTATCACAGTAATTTAATATAAAACTTATAATTATTAAAATTGCTCAATATAAACAAGCTGCATTCGTAGAATTGGAAAAATCTGGCATTTGCTAAATTACATACTTATTTTCCCGTAATAAATAACTTTTTGTTGAGACTCTTTTTTTTTTCTTGTGATAGCTGCTCATTAGGAGCACATTTTAAAAATATTTTGAATTATATAGAGTGTTCCATAACTTGGTGGCTAACCATAGTTATAGTCTTTTAAATCGAACACCCTATATATTATTGCAGTTTTGTATTCCCCGTATAATTTTTAGTCAAAAAGTAATAAGATAGTATAGGCCTAAAATCTACAGTTTCTGACTTATTCCCATTTTTCTGAAAAATCAATGTTTTTATAAAATTATATTTTTCGAAAACGACGTATTAGATGGACAAAATTTTTTGCAGTATTGTTTGCAATAAGAGGTCCTAATAGAAGCATGTTTTATTTATTTACAGTTACTAACTGCATTTTCAGACAACTGGATTAAAGTTATATGACACGTTTTGTATAAAAGTAATTTTTTTTAAATGGAACACCCTATATATCAGTTCATTTTTTGAATTGTTTATTAAATTTCACGTCAGAAAGGTGTAAGACGTTAATACTTTAAAAGTGACTATTACTGAGCTATTGTCGCTTTTTGATATAATTTTGTCAGTAGGTACACTACACTATATTAATTAAAACCATAAAACTGACAAAATCATATCAAAAAGCGACAATAGCTCAGTAATAGTCTTTTTAAAGTATTAACATCTTACATTTTTTTTATGTGAAATTTAATAAACAAGTCAAGAATGAATTGATATATAGGCTGTTCCACTTAAAAAAATTGACTTTTATACAAAAACGTGTCATGTAATTTTAATCCAGTTTTCTGCACATGCAGTTAGTAACTGTAAAAAAATAAAACATGTTTCTATTAGGACCTCTTATTGTAAACAATACTGCAAAAAAAATTGTCTATCTAATACGTCGTTTTCGAGAAATATAATTTTATACAAATATTGAATAATTTCAGAAAAATGAGTCAAAAACTTTAGATTTTAGGCCTATACTATGTTAATACTTTTTGACTAAAGATTATACGGGGAATACAAAAATGCAATAATATATAGGGCGTTCCATTAAAAAAACTATAACTATGGTTAGCCACCAAGTTATGGAACACTCTGTATAATACAGCATATTTTTAAAATGTGCTCTTAATGAGCAGCTATCACAAGAAAAAAGCGCTTCGAAATATCTTTACTCATAAAGGCATAATCGGTATTACCCGCGGAGATGACTCACCCTGTATATGTTAAATTATAAGTAAGCAGTGATAATTAGTTTATTAGGTATTTTTTTAAATTTTAAAATTACCCACGGCCGAGATTCGAGTTTTTAAAATTAAAAATGTACCTAATTAACTAGTTATCAGTTCTAAAAGCAGAAAATTATAATTAGAACAATAATAGTAATTAGTGCAGGAAACCAAGCAAATTATATCTGAATTAAAATTTTTAAAGTTTATTTAAAGTGGCCTGTTTAATTCAGTTTAAATTTCGCTTTGACTTGTTTTCGATAGACCTCAAGTACCAGTTTACTTCAGTGAAAAAATCAAATTTAAAAATATCTCGATAAGGGAAAAAAGTATACAAAAGTAAAATAATATTGTAAAAGTGGTTTTTCCAAATACCTACTGGAAGTAACTTTTATCGAAAAAGAATTCTACGCAAATATTCTACAAATTGTACATTCCACACAGATTTACTAAGAGTATGGAAGTAGGACTTCTACTACAAGTTTTTGGAAATATCTCAAAAACCACACATTCTAAAGCGTTATAATAAGGGTGTAAATAATCTAGAACTCAATGGAGTTTTATATGTATACCAATACATTTAAAATTTAGACTGGAAATAACACTTTTAATCTTATCAAAAAGAAGTTTTTCTTCAAATAACAGCATATAAAACTTATGTTAAAACATCATACGTAAAAGAAAATTCTTTTATAAAAGATATCCCATAAGAATCTAATATTTTAAGGTAATATTAAAATTCTAGAGCGGAATTTACCTAATGTCCTTCTATTTCTATATATATTATATTCATCTTGGCAACTAGTTCTTGTTGAAATAAATGTAAAATCAAGTTTCCATTATTAATAGACAATATTGGAATTACAAGTTGTGTCTTTTATAATCAGCGAGATCTATATGCCCGAATTGTAGAAGTTAATAATAATAAAATTACTAACTATTCAATTTCAAGTCACGTACATACCGTAGTCGACATATTTTTATTTCTGATACGAAAGTAGAAAGAGGAAAAGAGCGCGACGAAATAAACTAAAGATAAACATATAGCGAGGCTGCCAAGACAGTACACTCGACAAACGTTTCCTATGAAATGTAAGGAGTGAGGGTCCCCCGACACTGCGTTGCTCTCCCACCACTGTTAGCAGGCAGGCATCGCTGCATATTATAAGGTCATCTTCTGCATGGGATAGAAGTATAAACCGAAATTAAAATATGTCGACTACAGTATATGTATACAAAAAGCTTTTGCTTATATATATCGCAGAGACATGATGAAAACGGAGATTTGATCAAATCCCTTAACTGTTTCAGTGAAAAGATGAAATAATATTGTTTAGATTTTAAAAGTATTTATTTAGTATACCATGCATTATTAAATGTAGAGTAGGTAAAAGAAACAGGTACTTACGCTGATATTTTTAGAAACAAAAATGATATTTTTAGTGAAATTTTAAACATTTTTAGTGGATGTAATTAATAAATAATAATATTCATTCATTTTTATTAGAACACGTTGTTTGATTTTTTACAGAAACATCTTTTTGTTTTACATTGTATTTTGGATTGTTCACAGGAATACTTCTTAAATACTTGACCTCCAAATAAGGATAATTTTTCTGCAATCTCACGCAGACTTAAGTTAGTCCATGGAACTGTTTCGGTAAATGTTGTAGTAGCTATTTGAAGAGTGTTTCTAGGTAGCCAATCTTTTATAATTCCAACTGAGGTACCAATTTGGTATAAATTATTTTTTATATACAGGGTGTAAAAGATATATGCAGCAATACTTACATATGTAATAGATAGGTAAGACAGCAATTCAAATCTACAAAAAAAAATTAACCTATCGAAACTTTCACTTTTGCGTAAATTTAAGAACACAAACTTTTCAAATACGGTCCTGTATTAGTAAATCAAAATAAATAGAAGTTATATGTTGTCTATTCAAGAACTGGAATTTCTGTGTTTTCGTTAAAAAAATCCCCGGAACAATGAATTGTAATACAAGCTAGCCCATTATTTACACAAGTGTGTTTGTTGTGTATCTTTTTCTAAACATCCCTTTATTGCCTATCAGCTGCTCGCAAGGCATTGACCTTTATAATAATATCACGCGATAAATAAATGGTACATAATTTACATTATAAATTCTTTAAAAATTCTATTTTTCGTTAACAGATTTTGGTGAAACAGGTCTAATGATTAAAGTAGATGTTCAAAGTGACCGCCAATTGCGTCAATACAAGCTTCTAGCCGTTCGGTAAACTTTCGAAGTACACGATTGAACACGGCACGGTTTTCACGGATATGGGCCGCAGCTTGAAAAATACGTTGCTGAAGGTCTTCTTCGTTTACAACTTCAATGCCGTTATAAACAAGTGCTTTCATAGAGCCCCATACAAAAAAATCTAGTGGATTTAAATCGGGACTACGCGGAGGCCAAGGAATTCGTCCACCGCGTCCTATCCACCGCGGATATGCGTTATTTAAAAAGTTGCGTACTCCACGAGAATAATGGGCAGGTGCACCATCGTGCATAAACCACATACGGCGTCGTGTATCGAGAGGTACATCGTCTAGATACCCGGGTTGCGAATTCTCCAAAAAATCCAAGTAACTCTGTCCATTAAGTCGTGCAGGTAGTACGTGCGGCCCTAGCAATTGATCACCGACTATTCCAGCCCACACATTTATTGAAAAACGGTGTTGGAAACGAGATTGATGTATGATGTGAGGGTTTTCATCGGCCCAGTAATGAAGGTTGTGAAAATTTAAAATACCTCCCCTCGTAAATGCACACTCATCGGTAAATAACACCTTTGACGCAAACTGCGGCTGTTGTGTAAGTTTCCGACGAAACCATCTACAAAAATGAATTCGTAGCGGGCGATCGGCTTCCATGAGTTCCTGGATGCGTTGCACATGGTAGGGTATAGCAAACTCCTTTGAAGAATGTTATGGACTGTTGTATGTGAAACGCCTACCTCTCTCGCAACCGATCGGGTACTTGTTCTTGGATTTTCATCTACAATATCCAAAATTTGTTCCTCCGCATCTAGTATCCTACGTGGTCTTTCATTACCGCGCCCTTCATAACTTGGGTGAAATGTACCGCGTTCTCTCAATCTGTAGACTGTTTGTAAAATTAAATCCCTTGAAGGACATCTACGGCTCGGAAAACGTTCTGAATAAATACGTCTAGTACCGCTAACATTTCCACCTGTTTCACCGTACAATAATACGATATCTGTTAATTCGTGATTTGTATAAGCCATACTTCGCAGAGGTTCATAACAGACTGATACTAACAGTATGAATCATCGCATCTACAACTCCCCTTTAGTAAGAGTGACGCTGTTATAAACGAAAGTAAATTTACCAGAGTCGGATCGGGCCACGCGTATTTATTAACAAAATTTTTTTCTTAGATCTCATTCGAGATAGAGCCTTCGTGCATTAACATTTTATGCTCAATATTATTACAGCTGTTACTTGTTACAGTATTGCTGCGTATATCGTTTACACCCTGTATAATACGATTAAAAAATACACCAAAACTGTGGAATCCACTAACACATCTTTAAATTTCTTCGAAGAAACTTCTTTCATTTTTTCAACTGATCTTTTCTGGCGTTTTGCAGCATTTTCCCTTTGATCTTCAATACCCTCCTCATTTTGGCATAAATAGACTAGAATTTTCGATCCTTCTTCTCCTACTGTATTCCCACATATTGCGTGCACGGAAATTTTACAAATGTCACATAACAGGCTCCAGTAGATTCCATTTCAAAACAACACAACATGCTTTACTGTCGCTGATAGCTGCTTTCCCTTCTGATGCAAGTAATACTACAGATGCTTTAAGTGTTGAAGCAGGAGTTGAACTGGAGTTGTTAGTGGTTCAAGTTGTCTTGTTGTCGATAAAGATATTGATTCAATTTCTGGTAGATCCTCTAAATTTAAAACTTTTTTGGTGAGTAAATCAGCTGCCGGTACATCGTCTGATATTGAAGTGTTATTGCTGGTTGATTTAACTATTGATAGATCATTTGAAATTGGAGCATTCTAATCAATTAATTCAGATGCTGGTAAATCTTTTGAAGTTGAAGCGTCGTTGTTGTTCTCTAAGAAAGCTGCTGGTAAGCTTTCTGGTGTTAAAATAATGTCATGGTCCTGCTGATTAAGGAGTACATACAAGTCCTCTTCAATAACAAGTTTTTCAAGCAATTCTTTCAAAATAAGACTAGGCACGGTCGCCGGAGAGGAACGGTGACATAAAGGGGAGTGGTGACAAACGAAACATAGGCCTGTGCGAGTCCTGACTAGTTTATTATATCTTTTCACTAAAACAGTTAAGGGATTTGATCAAAGCACTTACTTTATTTAGGCGACATATACATATAAGCAAATATAAAAACAAGTAATAATCTAAAATGTTTCAGTGACTAGCAAGATATAATGTAAACTAGATGTGTAAAAGTGAAAATGTAAACATAGTCAGTATTATTTGTGTGTTGATATAGGATGTTCGTTTAAGATAAATCTGAGCCATCTGATTGACCCATACGAATAGTGTAGGAGAACTCTACTCCCAATTTTTACATTACCTAGTTTTTTAATTGTGCAATTTGCGTCAATATTATTTGTGTAGTGAAGATGAATGCATGTCTTATGTAAATCAAGACCATTTGATGAAATTGTGTGGATAATAGTGATGATTCTATGCTTAATTGTTTACATTTCCACTTTTACACATTTCTAGTTTACATTATATCTTGCAAGTCATTCAAACATTTTAGATGACATCTTGCTGTAAAATTATCATTTTATTATTATTAATTGTCTTTATATTTGTCGCTGCGCCAAGATAACTCATTTAAATGCATTAGGAAATTCAAGGCTGCAGAACCTTCGGATTTATATTCATCGTGGCAACAAGCTTTGGATGATGCAAATGTAAACCCTTTACCTGAAGGTGAAGACATAAAATCAGTTATGACCACGTGGGACTCTAACAGTGGATATCCTCTGGTTACAGTAATCAGAAATTATACAGATGGTACTGTTACTATCAGTCAGGTAATTTCCTTTTGCGCTTAGTTATTATACTGGCTTACAATCCAAATTTTAGAAGAGATTTATTGCAACAAACGTCAATAATGATGATGAATCTACATGGTATATTCCTATAAGCTATGCAACTCAATCTAACATGAACTTCTCTGCACTTGCACCACGAGTGTGGTTAACAGAAAGACGCACAACTATAAATTTTAACGATTTACAATCCGATGATTGGCTAATTGTGAATATCCACCAAAGCGGTATAACACAACACCTTTCACTATTTAATTTTGTCTAATTTACTTGATTTATATTTATTCAGGTTTTTACCGCGTAAACTATGATATGGAGAACTGGTATCGCATCAGAGATTTTTTGCGATCAGATAAAGCAGACCAAATACACCCGATAAACAGGGCACAAATAATTGAAGATTCCTTTCAGTTATCGATGTCTGGTGTCATCGATCTTCATTTGTCTCTAGAATTAGGTCGATGTCTAGTTCGAGAAACGGCTTATGCTCCACTGCAAACATTTGTTAATACTATAAGCTCTCTGGATTCACGGATGGCAGCTACGAATATATACGGAGACTTTCAAGTAAGTTGTATCATCAATAATTAGATAAGAAATATGTTCGAAAATGTATTTTTTATGTACAGGGTGATTCAACGATCTGAGAAAATGAATTTACTCTATCATGTTTAATGTAGTAAAAAATTTGCGCACAGTAGCTGATAGGCTGCTATTGCTTTATAATTGAAAAATAGGTATATGTAAGTATACAGAACAGTTCATAAATCAGTGGCAGAAAGAAAATATTTTTTTTTAATTGAATACCACATATATATATTAATATCTAAAGTTATATTTTTCGAGTTATTTATGATTAAAGACAGAAAGTGACATTTACAGATGTCTCTGTAATTGAATATAATTCAAGTTCCATGAATTTTATATACAAAATTCCATGTAACAACTATAAAGGAGTATACATAGGCCAAACCACACAATATTTAAAAGACAGAATAAACGGACATAAATATTCAAATAATAGTACCGCGCTTAAAAAACATATTCATACAACAAATCACACGTTCAATTATACAAATACTACAATTTTAGCAACAGAAGCAAACAATAAGGCCCGAAGCATACTAGAAAGCATCCACATTCAAGAAACAAAACCTCTATTAATGACAGGACTGATATATATATTTAGATTGTGAAAAAATAGCAGCCTTATCAAATATAGTCGACGAGTTTTTTATTGTAGGTATTAATAATATACAAAAGTAAATTCACTTTGACCGATGTTGAATCACTCGGTATATACTCGTATGCATGGGTATAATAGAGAATATTAGAATATATTTGCATTAAACGTATTATTATGACTGCTTGCGTTGGTATATTTATTTGACATCATAACAAAGATTGTACCAGCAATAACATTGTGATCCGTTGATAATTTCTAAAATTCTGTACTACTGATTGCAGAAATATGTCTTAAGTATATTAGAAACTGCGTTCAAATCAGTTGGTCTGGATGAAAAGAGTACTGACAATGAGCTCACAAAATTAAATCGAAAGAATATTATATCGTGGATGTGTGCCTATGGACATAAAGCTTGCCAAGAGTATGCTCTTCGGCGATTGAGGGAATGGAAACATGACGAAACAAAGGTAATATCACCCTATCTTCAAGTTCCGCTTGTTTGCGCGGCCGTACGACTAGGAAAGCGCAGTGACTGGATGTTCGTTCACGAAAAATATATGACTGCGACAGATCCTGTCCTTCGTACAAACTTGTTAAGTGCTTTAGGTTGCATCGAAAAGAAAAGTGTAGTTCACAGGTGAGTAGAAGCGATTTAAAGAAATATAAACACTTATTTTAAATGTATATAATCGGAATTTTATATCGCAGGTAAATGAGAATATAAGGAGTGAAAAACATAAAAAAACATGCATGTATCATAATTTAGGAACAGGTATTACTCAAATTGCATTCGAAACTATAAATTACATTCTACTATTATAGATCACTATTCTATATAATGTTATCTATAGATTTAAATACTGAAAAACATGCGGAAACTGGCATTAAGACAGAAATAATTAAGTATTAACAATACGTTGATTAAAATGAGCGATATTTAATGGTGGTCATGGATTTTAAAATTATTGTCGTAGCGTGCATCGTACATTTAGGTATGTCATAATTTTTTGAATGTCAAAATCTGTCAAGTTATCAATTATGATTTAAACCAAGACAAGCGTTTTACATTCCATGACCAACATTGACCAATTTAATTTTTGATGTCATAATACTATAATAATATTTATTAAGAAAATGATAGATTATTCGTCTAGATGTTTTAAACAAATAAATGTAAACAGGCGAACAGTAGGAAATCACAAGTGGAATACACCTGGTTTATTGAGGTCTTTAATAAAAGGGATGATATATATATATATATTGAAATTGAAAAACGAGCACAGTACGATAAAAGTATGTTTTAAAAATGTATCGGATACGGAAATCCATTAAATAAATTAATCACAGAAAATTGATTATTTTCAGTCAAATATAATAAAGGCTTCGAAAGATTCAAGGCATTTCTGGAGGACTATTGTATATATACATTAAGTTAAAGGAATTATTAAAACTGATAAAACAGAAAAAGCAAATGAATAGGGTGTGCTCTGTGCCACTCTCATATTATCTTACAATCAGTTAATGTTAATATATTCGTATTGTATAATGAAGTTTGAATGTTTAGGTACTTGAAGAAAACTCTAGAATCTCGAAGTGCTTTTGCATCACATGAAGATTTAGTTGCATTATCGTCTATTTATGCCTCTGGTAACACTGGAAAATCCAACATGATAAATTACATTGGAACTGATTGGTACCTGCTTCAAAAAAGGTAAATAAATTGCTTTGGTCGTAAATACACGTAATCACAAATGTATTTTTCATTAGGTTTACACCTTCACAATTGTCTTCAATCATTAACCAAGTTGCATCTAAACTTTCCACAGAGAAACAACTGGCTGAGGTAAGTTCAAACTTATTTAAGCGAATTACTATACAAGTTAATATAAGGTAAGGGTTCTACTTTAACTTCAAATAATAGGAATGCATTGTTGCAAGAGAGTAAGGACATCTTGTCTAAAAGTTACCTCATCCAGGCGTTTTCTAGACATAAGGGAAGCTTATGGTTGCATTTTACACCATCACCATCATTAACGTCACCCATGTACATGAATATTGAACTATAAAATGTCAGCTTTCACTCTAGGCACCGAACCTCACGACATCTGTTGTTTAGGAATAACTCAAAATAGCGCCAAAATTTAAAAAGTTGTTTTTCACTTTTTTTTATTTATATTTCCTCTATATTTGGTAATGTTAACTTTAACATCAAGTTTATATAAACATTTATATTATTTGTACTTTATAATACATAATCCATTAAGTAATTCTTCAATTATCAACCTTTTTATATAGAATTTAAAGATTTATGATGATTTGTTAAAAGAGATAATTAAATAAAATGCAAAACAGTCAATACATTTATTTTTTTAACTTAATATATACATAGAAAATGCTTTTTTGGATAAAGTGGAAGCTTTATTCGTATGAACTCTCCACTCTTTGACATTCCGAATTAATGAATATTATTATTATGAATAAGATATAGATGAATATTAGCAATCGCATGAGTTATTTTTAATATTCACATTTTATAAAACTTACTGATACACCTCTATTGATAATACACATTGTGTTTTTAAATATATTCCTTTGTGATGTAAAAACAGGCTAATGCATTTCTTCGAAAGGCTATGACAGACTAAATTATTTTGTTGCATCGATGTTTGTAGATGGTATATGCTAATATTAATATCCATGTTGAAGCAAGAAATAGTCCTTTCGCTATATCTAGATGCCTTTAATATAAATAATATATCGCAGTTGTTCTTTTTACATTTAAATCTTATTTTGTCAACAAAAATTTTCAATTGATCCTGGTTTAAGTATCTTGGAATACATTTTTAAACCCTATAATAATTCTTTTTAAATATAACCTTAATTCTTCACCTTTCTTGTAGATGGAATACCTCGCTAGAGAAGTCAACGCTGAGTCCATTTTCAATAAAGGAATAGAAACCTTGAAATCCAACATTATCTGGAGTGAAAAATTCATACCTGCTATAGCTGCCTACTTAAGTGAAGGATATTAAACTATTTATGTAATCTTTTGTGACTCATATTAATTACATTAAAATAACGTTATTTAACGATATAGAATTTTCTTGACTAACCCGTATTTGACTTATTAGCTCCAGCTAATTATTTTTCAGAATGGAATTTTATTATTTTTTAGTTAGCAGAAATTTTATGAACGATGATATTAAAAAAATGAGGTGTGGCCACCACACGACTTTCTTATACGTATGAAAGTTTCAAATTTTAGAATTTTAAAAATTTTTTTTATATAAACATTATTCAAAATCCTATTATGAATACTTTTATTCTCTTAATAAATCTCTATAGAATGCATACTTTGCAAGATATTATCAAAAAAGTGATACTCGCTAAGAGTAAAAGTGCTACTTCCGGTCCGAATTTTGAAATTTCATATACACAAAAAATATTGCAAATTCAGTTCTAAATACTTTTGTACTCTTAATAAATATATATAGAATGCATAACTTACGACATATTTGCAAAAAATCGCTATTCGTTAAGAGTAAAAGTGGTACTTCCTGTCTGAATTTTGAAATCTTTTTATACAAAGGATATTGGAAATTTTGTTTTAAATACTTTTATATTCGTAACGTACTTGTCTAAAAAGCATGACTTGCGAGATATACGCAAAAAACTGATTTTCGATTTCCGAGAGTAAAAGACCTACTTCCGGTTGGAATTTCGAAAAACTTTTTTAAGACAATTTGTCTCAAACTTAATTTTAAGTACATATGAATTCTTTATAAATTTGTTTAAACTTAGTAGTTGACAAAATATTGGCAAAATTCGATTTTTACACTGAAGTAAACTGCTACTTCCGGTCTACCGATTTTACTGAAAAAGTAATCAGATCTTAAGAGGGAGATTATACACGTAAATACAAAATTTGGAATTGATAGCTATAGCGGTTTGACCGCTATCGTGGTCACAGGCACACAGACACAGAGACAGTCAGACACAGAGACACACAGACATTTTTTAAAATCCACTTTTTCGGTATCAGGGGACCTCAAAACGTGGACATCTGCAAAAATCTCGAGGTCGAAAATTTTCATCATCGCAATACTTCCTTATACTACGTATAAGAAAGTAAAAAGAGAGTAAAATTTGATGAAATAGCTAGAACATAAAATTTATTCAGTAAATATTAAAAACAGCTCAGCTCATCCAATGCATTCTAAAAAATAAATAAATTATGAACAAACAACTTTTAATGTTTTATTTCTTGTGTACTATTTACATAACATTATTATTTTTTGTAGTTTTTACGATAATATTAAAAGAAAATTAGTTACAGCAAAGTTATTTTTGCAACGAATTAAGTTAGAAACATACAACAAATATTGAAAATTGTATTATTTGCATTTTGTAAAATTATTGTAACCAACGAAACTTTTCATATTGACAAAAACAACTAATGAGTAATTATCGATCAATAATAAAATACAGTATTTTATAAAATATATTTTGCAAATATATTTTATAGAATACTGTATACTAAACTAACAGCGTATTTAAATACATATCCTTTGTTACCAACCGTATTTTAAAAGAACAAAACAACGGTAACTTTCACTTAATTTAATGAATAGTAATAAAAATTCTGATTAAATACAGATCTCTGTCATTGTATTATTATATTCTCACTAATTGTCAAAAATGACAATTTTCAATTAAGCCTATTACCCTGTGCAAAAAAAAAAATCGTATTTCGAACATTTCCAAATAAACGTCGTTTCCCACACCAAAACTAGCTCTAGTAATAGGTAATACCATTAGTAATTATGATAGTATTAATAATAATGGTATCATTCATTTCTTTGATAATAATCGTTCGTTCAAAAACAAAAATGCAGACCAAATACAGTGTCAATAGCACCTGTCTAGTAGGTATTCTTTCAAACTACTTTCGAAAATATGTTTTACGTTATAGTTTTTTAAATATTGTCGCAAGCAATAATACATACGCGCTACTGTGTTGATGAAAGACATTATTATCAGGACCGCGATTTTGATTGTCAAATATAAGTCAAATCGCACTTTTGTGGGATAAAAATGATACGCAGAATCGGCTTAAGTCATTTTTTAGGCAAAATCAGGTTTTGCTATTTTTGGTACATACTTTTGTAGCCGCAACGTTGTATATTAAAAGTACTGAAGTTTAAATATTCCTCAACTTCATAATAGAACTTAGCTTTAGCTGTACTGTACAGAAAGGTTTAAAGTCAGTGAATTAAGGTCTGATCACGCAAGTTATTGCAACAACTTCAGGACAACACAAGTTTACACTGAAAGAATTATCTACAAAAAGACATTAGAAATTTTATAGATTACTGGCACAAACTCTGCAAGAAACTTGTACTTCACTAAAAAAATTGCCGCCGCGATGTGTCAAGGGAGAAGAAAATTTACTTTAACATAGATTTGGAGTCGTTGTATTTAGTATTTACCTACATTAATGGCATTGTTTACCATACGTTTAAATTCGGTCAGTCGAGAAAACCTTAATACATCGTGCCACCTTCCGGGAGTTATGGAAACACACACCAAACATTAATAAGGCTGCCATAAAAATCATATCTATATACAAAGATATGTTACAGATATAATCAATATATCTTAACTAAAGGCATTTTAAGTATAACTAAACGCAGATATCTTAAAAAACCAGTACCAAAGGAACCAAGTATAGGGGATACCACTTTGAGTCCATGGCATTTACAGCTCTGATTAGAAGATGAATTGTAAGACATCGAAGAAGCACCTGGAACAGGAAATAACAAAATTCCACATAGTATTTTGCCAAAAGCTTGAAATCAGCGATCGCAAATATTAACAGCATAACTAAAGAAGATTGTACGGTGGCTACCATAGATAATAATGAAGCAGATACATTACCAAACGTCTTCAAAGAGTGACATAAGCCCTCTAAAACTGATCAAATCACAGAACACGAGATAGAAAAAACTATTCAAAACTTCGTCACTCTAAATCTAGGTGATTCCTTTGACCCCAACAGTCCCATTGGTTAAACCATCTCAATTCTTATAATTATTAGATTTACCGCTTCAACTTAAGCTACGGGACTAGACAATATACAAAATTTCTTAATACAAACTTTCCAGGATAAGCAATTTACGTCACCCAATTTATAAATGTCATACTAAAACTTCAATATTGCCCCTCCGAATAGAAAAAGTCAATAATTATCCCCATACCCAAATCCATCAAAAATCCTAAGACGCCACTTTCCATCGACCAATATCCTATTTATTCACACTCACGAAGACAGTTAAAAGAACCATAAATGAATATCTATACAAAAACACATAAAAGTATGAATTCAGGCCGATGCATGGTACTTATAATTCATCAAACAGCACGAATCATTTCAGATAGAAATAATGCACTTAATAGCTACTCTATTTCACCAATAGTCGCCGTGAAAAAGATAAAAGATCACAAACTATGACTCTTCAGATATCAGACAGCATTTTTGAGGGTGGGCGGCTCTTGGCTGGCGTATTCATTAATTAAAATCAGACTATGAATAGTTGTTTCATCAATTTTTACTAAAAGGAATCAAGCCTACAATGACCCCAAACATATTTAGAAAATTGAAAGCAAATTGTCAAGAGCAGCAACAACAATTATACAGCAACGAGTTCCACATGGATTCGTTGTAGTCCATCGTGTTACACTGCTGATCAAGATAAAATTGCAAACTGTAGTAAAGTAAGAAGTCAAAATAATTACAGTTGCAAAATTCCTAATATAAACAGGGTAATTATTAATTTTTCTTCACCATCCACGGAAGTGCTTCACTTTTTTCAAGTCGTTCAATGTGTATTTGAAATTATACAATATGTATTAGTACGAGGTATTTACAATGCGTAAACGTAATTCATTAAAATGATTTAGAATGTTTCATCTTCAAAAATATTTTGCTCAGGATTGAATAACACTTTATTTATGATGATTATTTAACTTCAACCGTAGTTATTGTTAGGTAGTAGGCATACACATACTTTTCTGAAACATATTGTAATTAAGAACTTTATACTAAATCGATTAGCAATTTCTATATCTTTGAATTATGTGATTAGTTCAACACTTCCTGAATCGATATTATTTCTATTAACAGACCGTATCATGCTATCATATTTCTAATTGAAAATAACTTATCAAAATCCTTATCAATTTAAATGAAGTTAAGACCCTTACAGAATTTAAATTAACGACTATATATAAATTCCAGAACATCGTTTGCTATCGAAGACTAAGTCTTTCACAAGTACTGTGTTATTTTATTTTCTACATGTCACTGAAACAATGTTGCGCTATTTTATTTTAAGTTTACTTATAAGCTTTGCTATTGCTCAGAATCTATTAGCTAGGAGCATAATTGGGAAATCCACGTCAGCGTCGGTTGACTACCTTTTGCCGAGCACTATAAAACCTAACTTGTATCAATTAGAACTTGAACCAGACTTCGATACAGACACATTTTTGGGAAGCATCAATATTACCTTTTTCTCTAAATCTACTCAAAATATAGTAACTCTCCATTCTTTGGAACTAGAAATTGACGACTCTACTATAAGCTTATTGGATGAAAATGGAAATGCTATTAATTCGGTTTTGGGGACGTCATATAGTGATGACGATAGAGAGTTTTACACGATTACGTTTGCAGAAGCTCTCGAAGAAGGTGGCACTTATATTTTAGTAATTGGTTCCTTTAGTGGTATATTGAATAGTGATAACTGTGGTTTTTACTTGGCCAGATATATTAATGAAGAAGGAGTAACTAGGTTAGTATGCTATTTGATATATTTAGATCTGAATTCATAAGGATTTATTTAATACGAGGAGATTAATCTTCCTAACATAGAAACAAACAACTGACAAGAACAAACCATTTTTATTTTTTCAACATAATCCCCATAAAATGTAATACATTTTGTGTATCGATATTTAAGTGGCCAAATTCCGTTAGTAAAAAAAGTCTATCTTGTTCCTTTACTCACTCATTCACCGCCGTCCTCATTTCTTCATCTTCTGTAAAATGGTTTCGCCAAAGATATTCCTTTAATTTTGGGAATAGATGGTAGTCACTTGGAGCCAGATCGGGAGAGTAGAAAAATTGTTCAAAAACTTTAAACCCAGCATTTTATTGTGAATGGCGGCCATTGAAACTAAGCTTTTGTGGACTGGAGCGTTGTCTTGGTAAAACATTAGTGATTGAAATTAGTAGAAAGTATGCTGTTTCACATTAGTTAATTATTAGTCATATCTACTTTAAAATACATTTTAATATACAGGGTGAGTCATTAGTAGCCGCTTCTTCGATTGTTCATTTGTGTTTTTAATAAAAGAAAAAACAATTAGTGGAAGATTCATGATTGCTTTGACAGTTGACTGAGGAAGTTGGGCCCCATTCCAGCCTTTCATTGCTTGAACGAATATTTGGGTGCACAGAACAACAGAGCTCGTAGTTCTTTATCCGACCGCTAATTGCTCCTATAGTGATTATCTCAGAAATTACAAAAGATAGGTATAGGACATTGTTAACAAAAATGAAAGAGAATAAAAAAAGGAACAAAATGCCACAACTATATACCGGGTATTCCATTAAAAAAAAAGTTTTCGGTACTTGAAAATGATTTTTTTTCTGAACACGTGTTTTGGTCAAATATTTTCAAAAAAAAAATTAATAACTCAAAAACTTCTGGCTCAATTTTGAAAAAAAAAACAGTTGAATAGGCAATTTAAGGCAGTACTAGAAAATCGAAAAATATATAGGGTGAGTCATTAAAAAAAAATTCTGTGAATTTCCGGTGAAACCGGATGTGGGTCAGAACTTAAAGTGTTTTTAGAATATGCGCCAATAGCAACCATAAATTTTCCGCTAATTGTTTTTTCTTTTACTTAAAACACAAAAGAGCAATCGAAGAAGCGGCTACTAATTACTCACCCTGTATAAATAGAACAAAAATAATTATTAGGCACAAATTAAGATCTATTGTGCAATATAACTGGATATGTTTCTATAGATCGTATTATACACATGATTCAAATTTGAATTTTAACTTGTTTCTTTTACCGCCGCTAAGATATGGAGCCAAATTTATTTTTGCTAGATAAAATGGCGACCGCTACATCGAGCGCCGACACTTAGTAGTCGCGTTCAGGACACCCCTGGACCTAGCGAAGCTCAGCGCCTGCGATAATAACCCTTCAATTCATGCCCCTATCTGCTATACATTTACGAGGTGATAAATGTTTATGTTTATGAGAATTGAGTGTAATCTTTCTTATTAAAAGGGTTATTAGCAGAAATGAATATGGTTAATTTTTCGAAAGCATTGGTTGTCGATCTCAATGTATTGTGTAACCATGTAATAACTCTGTCGTATAGCCATTGCATTTTTAAGTGTTATAATTCCATAGAAAACTAGCGACTACTCACTTTCAACCAACATCAGCAAGAAGAGCATTTCCATGCTTCGACGAGCCAGCTTTAAAAGCGGTATTCGAAATTTCAATAATCAGGACAGAAGAATACAACAGTATATCTAATGCAGAGCTGGTTAAAACACAGTAAGCAGTTTATAAATATTAAATAGTATTTTCTTGTACACAAAACTATTTGAATATAGACTCTTAATTGCAGATTGTTACCGGGTGGCCGCTTTAAGGACGTATTTGCAAGGACACCAATTATGTCCACTTATCTTGTAGCTTTTGTCGTTTCTGATTTTACTTTTGTAGCTGAAAAGAACCAAAGAGTATTTGGAGAACCATCAACTATAGCTGCAGGTATAGGCGATTACGCTTTGAAAGCTGGAATCAATACGCTCAATATATTAGAAGAATACTTGGGCGTGCCTTATAATTTATCCAAAATGGATCAAATTGGAATTCCGGGAGCATATTTTCTTGCAGGTGCTATGGAAAACTGGGGTCTGGTGATCTATAAGTAAATTTTATTTTAAATTACAAACATGAGACACATAATGTAGCACTAAAGAATAACAACCAACGAGAAGCGACAAGGACGTTGAAAGCCTGGCCCTGTTTCTTCGGTGGGCAAGGCAAGAATGGCTGTTTAGTTGTTATAGCCACTAATCCCACGAGGGCCCTGGTGTACTGTTCTGTCCAATAGTGTTCTTGGTTGTAGTACACTTGATTGTTTAAATCGTAAATTTGACGAGGTAAAAGTATTACACAAAACTTGAAAGGAATTGACTTTATTGTCGCACCTCGTTAATCGTTATTCTCTGGTAGTAGCAAAATTTGTAATAAAAAATGTTTGCACCAAAATTTGTAAAATTGATATAAATTTCTTGATACTGAGGAACTTTGAAAATTATAATTTGTATATATGCATTTCACGTCTTATCGAAATTACCTGCCGAATTTAGGACCACTATGGGGTAGAAATAACAAATGCGTATTATGTAAAGTATTTTAGCATAGTGATGGATAGATATTTACGATGGTAATTTCGAACATGAAATTGATACTCTATATAAATAAAAATTAAATGCAGTTTGTTGGTAAGCGAATCATTTGAGAACAGCTGGTCTGATTGGGCTAATTTTTTTAAAAGAATTTCTGTGATACTCCGGATAAGGTTTTTAGGGAGAGAAAAATTGGAAATGTTGACCGGAAAATTGGAAAATTCAGGAAAAACTGAAAGGGCTTCTTTATATAAGATTTTTGTATGAACTAAAGACTATAACACGATGGATATGCGTAATCCTTTTTTGTGTTGTTCGTCATGGAACAATAATTACAAAGGAAAGTCGGAAAATTCGAACAAATTACAAAAATCATCAGTTTTTCATGCAGTCTTGATCATAACTAACGATAGGAACGACATATTTGGTTGATTCTTTTTTTGTTGAATGTTTTCAATTGAATATGATCTTGAGGATCTGGAAAAAATCTTTCTTATTATTATAAGACGAAGCAACAATTAAATGTTCGAAACGTCATAGAGATCAATGCTTGTGTTTTATTGTCGACATTCTTTTAAAAAATAAATGAAAACCTAGATTCTGTTTGTCAAAAACAGTAATAACACAAATTTTCAAAATTTGATGAAATCTGTGAAGTGGCTGATTGTTCGCCATCAATTTTAGTAAAGCATCTATATTATTATATATAACCGTTGGTTAGTGATCGTGTAGCTTCTGAACGACGCCGACGTTACTGATTTAGGTCATATTCAGGCAATATATTTGCTTTGTCAAGATGGTTCATAGTTATTCTAGGATACGATAAGTGGTGGTGCAATCAAATTAATAACAAATTCTAAATTAATGGTTCAAAATTATTCATATTCACATATCGTCCCCCCATGCCAAAACCACGAATGTGCGAATTAGTAGTTTGTGGCAAAGTGAAATTTAAAGTTCATTTGTTAACCAAAAATGCAAACTCAACGTGGTGAAATTTATTTTAGCGTTTATTGGGTTTATTTATACGGTTGATCAGACTGTTTTCTTTTGAAAAAAAAATATATAATTTAGACAAAATATTGCACATTCGTGATTTTGGCTTTGGAGATTGAGCTTCATAGTGTAGGTTCGTACAAAACCACACAATAATTTATATGGTTTTTTTGCAGGTATTTGCCAGAAATAGTACAATAAAGGTGCTTAACACAAAGTTAACGAATCAATTCCAAGAATATTTAATCAAAATAAAGATAATTTATAATAGAAAAAACAGATTATTTGTTAATCTGAGTCAGATTCTTCTTCGGCGTCAGGTTGAGGAACTTGATCCTTTACATTTTTATCCGTTTTTAGTGAAGCATAGAAACCATATAAGCCTTTGGTATGGTGAGATCCATACACATAATTTGCAAGTTTTTAAACTTCAATTCCGCTATTGGCAGTTCTTGACTGTAGGCTTTCTTCAAGGGGCTTTCCTTTTCAGTAACACTGTTTCAATAAACTCCTCATCTAGGAAGTTTGTCTTGTAAAATATTTTTGTTGGACTCGTAACGTAACCAACAAACGCTTCTCCATGGGACATTCTGAGGGACAGTATTTCCTGAAAATTCTTTAAAATCGTAAAAATCATCGAAAATCATAGTGGTAACACCGCTGGATTTCGTCGAGAGTCTTGAATAACTTGCGCCCATCCTTCAGGCGTGTAAACTGGGACATGCTTCGATTTCTGTTCAATTTTCGAGTGGATAGAATCACATGCCATTTCGGTATACCCCGTCTCAAAGAATTTGTGGTCAATTGACTGTAAAGGTGGATAACTGACTATACGGGGTCTAGGCACATTCCAGTAAAAATGGAATTTCTTTGTTGGCCTCACAGCCATCTGACATCATACGCACTGTCGTTATGTTTGGATAAGATAAAATGAAGTTATAAATACAAGATGATATTTCATTGGATCCCCGTTTCCCCTGTGGTTCATTCCATTCTCTTGACTGCCTAAGCTATACATAGTCAAATTATAGACTGCCAATTTTCGTAAAAAGAAAATTTGCCCGGCTTTACCCTTAGGGGTACAGAGAACTGCTTGCAAATTAAAATTAAATGACAGAACATTAGAATTTTGCCGAGCCATCTCTTTGTCTTCATCTCGACTTTTACGAGCAGATTCTTTCCTTTCCAGGTGTAAATTAAATTCCACTTCGTACTGTTTTTGTTCTTCTTCTGACCTACTTCTTTGGGCTAAACATTTTTTGCATTGGTCTTTTTTAGGTTTAAAAAGTCCCAAGTTATATTCGTTAAAAACGAGTCTATATTTTTCGCGGGATACCGGTTTGCGATTCTCTGTCGTGCAAAATCTGTATACATTCTATGCATAATTGTAATATTCAAAGAAGAATTTAAGTACTTTGTTGTACTCTTTTTCCTGCAAAAACGCGATTCCACGGCAGGAAATGAGGTAATGTGATTTCGCAAGAAAGCATCTTCCTCTAGAACCAACTTATTACAAGGAACATGTTTACCTCTTTTGTCTTTTGCTAATATTCCAGTAGATGTGCGTTTTTTAACGAACTGCGTATAAAAGCGTCCGTAATATTTAGTGTCGCCATAAAAAAATCACCGCACATAGCTTTTCTATCACCATATACAGTAAATGAATAATAATTAGTAAACGTTTTCCTTGATTTTTCAAGATTTCTTGTTGTCCTCCCTTTAGGTTTTTGCTCAATGTGATTTAGCAAAAACTGCTTCGCTCTATTGTCGAGAAGTTACGATATTCGTTGTAAATTTCCAATCTGTGGGTTGCATTTAGTGTGCTGTTACACTTATACTTCAGTTTATCAGTACACGGAGATGGTAACAAGGGACGAGCGGGATGTTTAATATTTCGAAATCCCAAGTACTCTTCCCCTTTCAATCTTCTTTCTTTTCTAATACTTTTCTTCCAAGTCTTCATGTTCTTTTCTTTTTTTTTATAACGGTTTCAAAAAAAATAATTTCATTTAATCAGTGGGTATAAATAACCCATTGCTATACACTTTTAACTTCAGGATTGTTTACTAGACTGTTAGCAGCCGCAGTATAATTGAATTCACTTGAATTCGCGTTATGACTTGAATTAGGTACTCTCATCATAATCTCGGTTTGTTGGTGGTTCATATTCTTCTGAAGAGGAACCTCCTTCGTCAACATCAGACGCCGATTGAGACAATAAGTTACATGCTACATTAGTCCGAAAACTACAACCTATAAAAAAATGAGGTGTGGCCACCACACGACTTTCTTATACGTATAAGCGTTTCAAATTATAGAATTTTAAGAATTTTTTTTTACAAAAATTATTCAAAATCCTATTCTAAGTACTTCTATTCTCTTAATAAATCTCTATAGAATGCATACTTTGCAAGATATTATCAAAAAAGTGCTCCTTGCTAAGAGTAAAAGTGCTACTTCCGGTCCGAATTTTAAAATTTCATATATACAAAAAATATTGCAAATCCAATTTTAAATACGTTTGTACTCTTGATAAATATATATAGAATGCATAACTTACGACATATTTGCAAAAAATCGCTATTCGATAAGAGTAAAAGTGGCACTTCCGGTCTGAATTTTGAAATTTTTTTTATGCAAAAGATATTGAAAATTATGTTCTAAATACTTTTATACCCGTAACGTACTTGTCTAAAAAGCATGACTTGCGAAATATTCGCAATAAACTGATTTTCGATAAGAGTAAAAGACCTACTTCCGGTATGAATTTCGAAAAACTTTTTAAATAAAATTATTCTCAATTTTAATTTTAAGTATACATATATGAATTCTTTATAAATTTGTTTAAACTTAGTAGTTGACGAAATATTGGCAAAATTCGATTTTTTCGCTGAAGTAAACTGCTACTTCCGGTCTACCGATTTTACTGAAAAACTAATCAGATCTCAAGAGGGAGATTATACACGTAAATACAAAATTTGGAATTGATACCTACAGCGGTTTGACCGCTATCGTGGTCACACACACACACACACAGAGAGAGAGAGAGAGAGAGAGAGAGAGAGAAGAGAGAGAGAGAGAGAGAGAGAGAGAGAGAGAGAGAGAGAGAGAGAGAGAGAGAGAGAGAGAGAGAGAGAGAGAGAGAGAGAGAGAGAGAGAGAGAGAGAGAGAGAGAGAGAGAGAGAGAGAGAGAGAGAGAGAGACATTTTTTAAAAAACCACTTTTTCGGTATCAGGGGACTTCAAAACGTGGACATCTGCAAAAATCTCGAGGTCGAAAATTTTCATCATCACAATACTTCCTTATACTACGTATAAGAAAGTGAAAGTAAACAAAAACCAAATGGTTAGTTTTGCATAAATAATTTTTTCTATTCCGGTGCTATAATAGTATATTAAAGGACAAGTTTCATTTTGACGTTTCAAAGTACGAATTCAGAGTTTAAGAAACTAGTGACGTAGCCACGAGTTTCTTAACTGAATGAGTGCTTTAATGTCAAATGAAACGTGTCTTTTATGCTATTTTTTGCAATTAGTTTTAAAATTTCTCTTTTTGTAAAAGCAAAACGAGAAAAATTTGATAATCAAGGGAAATTTTGTGGCGGTTGTCACCTTGGTTTGGCACAAGATTTAAATTGACAAGTTAATTTAAAATTGACACATTTTTGATAATTTTCAACAGAATGTTTCTACTGCACACGGTATCACTATCACTTCGAAAGATAATTCAAACGTTAATATAAATGTTTATAATAGTTGTACTATTTCAAAGATTAATTAGAAGTATCAAATCTTACAATGAATTTCAATATAAAAACCTCAAACTTGCTTACAAAATGTCATATTGACATCTCCATTTCTGTTGCAATGTGACCAACTTAAAATAAATCTGTTTAAATGATCCATTTCTATTACGCAACTAGTGCTGTAATAGACCCTATTACAGCACTAGTGATATAAATGGTATGATTACGGTACTAATTGCAAAAAGTTCACTTTACGACACCCGTTTTGGTTGCATAAAGTATTACTTTATCGCACGCTAATTTTATTTTTTTGAAGTTGGTAACAAAAAAAAATGGAACCAAATCGTATTTAAATGTCAAAATATAAGCCTTTAAAGTAACAAAAATGTGCAATAAAATTGTACAAAGAATAAAAAGCACACATGCTAACATTTCACTTACTAATTAGCAATATAAATTGTTAAGCAGAGTTGGATGATAAGTTTTCGGATGCTACTATTGACATTTACTTACCATGTTGAATAGTACAACTGTTATAAAAGTTTGTTTTGATAAATATGTAGAGAGTTTGTGGACGAGAGATTTTGCAAATTGTCTTCTGCTATTTTGCGAATCTCTGGGGGCGTACAGTTATTTATTTCGTCCTTTTTGTTGATAATTTGAAATAATTAATTGTATAAATCAGTCTGAATTTTAAACACAATTACATATAGCACCACCGATATTCAAATATTTAAAACGTTCTACTTAAAAATCAGAGTAACCAACTTCAAAAAAGCAAAATTTCTAAAATATTCGAACAAAACCTGTCTCTTATTTTAAGCTTTTTTGAACTTTTAATAACCGAAATAGAAAAAATAGTATAAAATACACGTTTCATAAGACATTTTGCGCACTTGTTCTTTAGAAAACGCGCCTAGCGGCTCGTTTTCTAAACTTGAACGCGTGCGCAAAAATCGTGTCTTATGAAACTTCTATTTTAATATACTAATAAATTTTCATTACCTACCTGGTCTTGGTTGAAGTTCATTAAATAAATTTTCGTCAATGCCGGTTTGAATTTTATCTTGAACTGCTTTTTCTACCGAAACTAAAAGTTAGGTTATGTTTTATTTACGTTATTTAATAAATTGCAATTACCTTCTGGTTTTGATGAAACACTGCCAAGTGCCACTAATCTCTTTCCTCTGCTATTCATTACAGCAGCAACTGCATTTTATTTTGACACAATAGAAAAACAAAACACGGATAACTTAGATATACCACAACAGAGACAGTAGATCAGCAAAACGTTGTCACCAATGTGACAGTGAAACACGTGACATGCATTTATCGACAACGACAAAACCACGAATGTGGCACATTCATCGTTTTGGTCTTGTAGCTATGAACAAATTATTACATACGCGAAAATACACCAGTTTATAACTTGGTGTGCGACTAGGTGTGTACATTCATCGTTTTGGCATTGGATAGTTAAATGAATAGTGTAGCTGTGCACATAGGTGAAAATGACCAAATTTGCACATTCGTGGTTTTGGAATGGGAGGGACAATATGTTGGTTTAGAGACAAAAAATAAAACCACAAAATCTGGTCCCGAGTTATTATTGAATTGTCTTGAATCGTTCGTCTATTTGTTAAACTTGTTAGTATTCTAACACCAGCAGATATAACTTCCCTATAAATTACAAAAATTATAAGTTATAAACGCAAGAATGTAAATTAGTATTCTTCTTTTTTAAATTAAATAAAATTATCGCTCGTTTTTTGTAAGTCTGGTAATTTGTATGGAAGATATGACCATATCTATTATAATTAATAGTAAATTTGACAGAGTACAGTAAAAAAATTGAATTTATTAGAAAATTAAAAAATAAATAAATAAATCAGCTCCTCTATATTAGATATAAATACTTTAACATTCATTTGCTAATTTTATTAATTATACGTGAACTTATTATATTTAAATATTCAAACTTCCTTATTTGCAAATTTCTTTATGTGGTTTTCTAATTTGTTTAAATTTATGTATGAAATTTTATGTTATTATTTACTTGTTTAGTTTTATATTTATAATAATATTTTGGAGATAGGTAAATAATTTTGCCTAAATGGATACAAACATTTTTCTCCGCCTGAAAGAAATATTTGAAAATTCTAATCTTAAATTAAAGTTGATAATATTATATATTTAGCGAAATTTATAATATAATTAATTAAACACAACATTTATTAAATTGTTGTTGCCCAATATTAAAATTCTGTAAAGAAAATAGCAGCGTATCAGTTGGGTGTATATTAACGGAATAATTTTCAAAAAAATGGGTCAGCTTGAAGAGTATGAAGAGAATCAAGAAATTTAATTTTATATTTAACTAGGTATACATTTTCAATCACTTCTTCTTTAGAGATGGGAAACTATTCTCTACATCTGAAATATTAATTGCTGAAATTATTGCTCATGAATTCGGTCATCAGTGGTTTGGTAACACTGTTTCACCGCTTTGGTGGTCCTACGTTTGGTTGAATGAAGGATTTGCCACATATTTTCAATATTATGCAGCCTCAATTGTAAGTAATCCGTAACATTTTATTTAGGTACATACATTCTAATTCTATTTATGTAGCAAGAAAATTATGATTTATCGAATCGAATAGTTCCAACATGCGTCCAACATGCTCTCTTCTACGAAAGCTTTGTCCTAACAAGACCAATGAATCAAGACGTTGGTTCACCAACGGATATACGAAACTCATTTGATGTAGTTGCTTACGGCAAAAGCGGATCTGTTATAAGAATGGTGGAAGGAATATTGTCGAGAGACATATTTCGAAGAGGTCTCATAATGTATCAAAATAAAATGTAAGTGAAGCAATAAATTCAATGTGATATGCTTGCATCTCTTGGGTATATTGGCGTTATGGCAGGCCTAGAAAAAGTGAACTTTAGTCTCCAAACTTTAGATGTTCAATGTTCAAATATTATCGAATGATTATAACAGAACAAAATACATGCGGATTGAGTGCTTCAGTAAAATACGTCTCAAATTCAGTCCATGTACGAGGACCTCAATATTTAACATAATTGTCAAACTATAACAAATTCTGTTTGTGAACATTTTCCACTAAATTTTAAAACTTATTTCTCGCAAACAGACAGATCACTCCAATATCACAGTATATACAAGAAATGTGTTTAAAGTAATCCGTCATCTTAACTTAGCAGCAACACGATACATTAGTATTTAATAACAGAAATGACATTTGAAAAGCAACTTGTCTCTAAATTGATTCAATAATCAACACTAAAGAATGCAAACGAGAAATATGTAATTAAAGATAGAAAGCAAACAATTATGTAAGCATATAACAGCTGCTATTATTTATGTAGTTTCAATAAAAGATCCAGATTCTTCATAGACAAGCATTTAATTCTACCACCCAAATAATATCGACGCGAATTGTGTAATTAAATCGATAATTGAAAAAATTAGGGGTGGAGCTGTCGAATACCATTTATGCGGTTTCATTAGAAAGCTTAGACTTACCTTGGATGAACACCTAATCTTTATGTGTGAAAAATATATATTGTAGAATTGTGTAAAACAACACGAAAGTGTTAATTATGTGTTAGTAGACACAGGCATATATGTTTCTACTTTATTTGGTTTCTTCAGTATGGCATAACCAAAAAGATGCGTGTTAATTAATTATATCTGTAGTATTACATTAAGAAAGTCAAATTCAAGAAAATCCATATTGTCCAAATTGTAAAGCAACAGTAGTTAGTAATGCACTCACTATTTTCTAAATGCCAATTCTCAATCAGGCAATTACATGACAGCTTATTTTCCAATTGTCATGTTTATTATTAATTAATTACTAATGTATCATGTTGCCGCTTCGTCAAGATGACTGATTACTTTAAATACATTTCTTGTATATTTCAGCAAAGAATTTTAGTATACTTACTAATTGCCTGGCTGAGAGTAATATTTATTTAATAAATATTATGCGTCTATTACAAAAAAAAAATTGTTACAGGGAGATTAAATTTGAAAATTTTCTTCTCACTATAACTTTTGAAATACCTTTGGAAATTAATTTTTTTTTAAATAATTTCACTTGTCCGTAGAAATAATTCACCTTATTTGATCAAAGCTGTACCTTTTATAATAAGCGAGATCCACATGTATTAAAAGCATTTTGTTTAAAAGCATTGAGTTATCTTGGTGCAGCGGCAAGATAAAGAAAACTAATTATAAAAAAATTATAATCTGACAGCAAACTGTCGTCTAAAAAGTTTCAATGACTAGCAAGATATAGTGTAAACTAGAAAATGTGCAAAAGTGAAAATCTGAACTATTAAGCATAGAACCGTCACTATTATCTACGCAGTTTCATCAAATAGTCTTGATTTATCTAGGACATCCATTTAACTCCACCACACAAATAATATTAGCGCAAATTGCACAATTCAAAGACCGGTAATGTAAAATTTGGGAGTAGATTTGACATTACATATTATTATATTGAATATCTATGGATTTGAATTTCTTAAGGTAACACTGCGCATATGGGTTTGATTACACATATAATTTGAATTAACACACACCATTTTAGTTTTGTGAAACCAATAAAGGTAGAAACATACACATATGTGAATACTAACATATTTAATACTTTTATGTTTGAATTACACAATTCAGTACTATATCTTTGACATAGTCAGTATTATATGTGTGTTGATATTGGATGTTCGCTTAAGAAAAATCTGAGCTTTCTAATTGACATTACTTAGTCTTTTAATTGTGCAATTTGCGTCAATATTATTTCTGTAGTGGAGTGGAATCTTTGTCTTAAATAAATCAAGATCATTCGATGAAACTACGTGGATAAAAGTCATTGTTCTATGCTCAGTTGTTCACATTTTCACTTTTACACATTTTCTTGTTTACGTTATACCTTGGTGTTACTGAAACTTTTTAGATGGCAGGTTGCTGTCAAATTGTCATTTTATTATCATTAATTGTCTTTATATCTTTATGTTGCCGCTGCGCCAAGATAATTCATTGCTTTTAATATATTCTTGTATATTTCGGCAAAGAATTTTGATATACTTATATAATATATATATAGATAAATTGAAATTACTGTTTTAAAACAGAATTATGGGTTTGTAATCAAATGAAACACAATAATTTGATGTATTGTGACGTTTCGATTTTATTTCAAACCTTCATCAGACCTATTTTTTTATATAAAAAAAACCCCAATGGGAAAAGACAAAGAAATCAGTTATTAAATAATTACATCGTGTTAAGACAATACTCACATAACATCCGTGTTGTGTAAACATTATAGGTTTTAACATATTAAACCAATATCACAGCGTTGTGTATAATTTACAAATTTTACATATTAAAAACAAATTCACTACGCTTATAAAATTCATTAAAATTAGGACGTCATACAATTAAAAGTATAAAATATAAAGATCTGCGTCATATTTGTCCGTACATATAAAAGATATAACGTAGCAGGTATGAAACCAATGTACACATGCCGTATTTTTATTCGCTGTGTTTTTACTATCGAAATAATACAAGGAAAAATAACGCAACAGGTGTGTATCCAGGCCCCAGCCAAGAACGTCCCTACCTCCTACTGAAGATGAAGCCCTATTATTATTCCGTTGTCTAAGGATGTGTTTTTTTGTATTTGGCTGTGATGCTACGCGTCATGTGTGGAATTAGGGCTGAATAGATACTACTAAAGTTGCTGCAGTCGTTTCGGCTATTGATATTGGGATTGACTGTTCTTATGGCTAGAGTTTCTAGAAAGAGTCTTTTGGACAAGTTACTTTCATGAAATACAATCTGGATGTTGTCGAAGGTAATATTGTGATTGGTACTGCTCAGGTGAGAAGCTAAAGTACACCTTTGCGGGTGCCTCTTTACGTCACTTACATGCAGCGCGTTGCTTTCTTTCAAACGTTGTTTCGTTTGGCCTACATAGTATTTACCACAGTCGCATTGTAAAAGGTAAACAACATTGCTGTTTGCAAGTGTGCATATTTTGTCTTTTAACGGTGTAAATAATTTGTTTACGGTGTTGGTAAGTGTATAGATAATGGGGATAACATCTTGAAACAATTTGATTTTGTTGGTTAGGTTTGGTATATATAGGATGCTTTTGTATTTAGTTACTTTGATTTTGTCCGTCTCAGTAACGATGGATCCTGCATTTATTTGGTTCGTGTCTATCCTGTCCCGAATGTCAGTAGAAAAAAGAATTTTATTTAGTGTGCAAGTAGGGTAATTGTTTAATACCAGAATGTTTTTTAAGAATTTTAGGTCTTCTTGTATATAGTCTGGGTGACTTATTTTCACGATCCTGTTCTTCATGCATTTTATGAGATTAATTTTGTGTTTTTGTGGACAGTTTGAATTGTAATTAATAAATCTATTCGAATTAGAAGGCTTCCGGTACCACCTAAGTTTGATAATCTGGTTCTCTCGTATCACCAGTGAATCAAGGAATGGTAAAGTATTATTTTCCTCTATTTCACATGTAACTTGTAGCTGAGGATTGAAAGAGTTAAATAATTTCAATGTGGATTGTATTTCGGAGTTTAATGTTATGCAAAACAGATCATCTACATATTGAAAAATTACTTTTGGTGGTGTTTTACTATTTTTTAAAACAAAATCTATGGCTGTGTTCATTACTATATCAGCTATAGCTGGTGATAGCGAGAGTCCCATAGGGGTACCTTTTATTTGTCCGTAAAATTGATCGTTAAAAGTGAAGTACACGCTATTGAAGAGCCATTCTAAGATGGACACAAACTCTTTTTTTTTTTTGGGATGTTAGTGTTGGGAGTTATAAGACTCCAGTTATCTGAAACCAACTCAATGACTAATTCTGTGGGGATATTCGTGAAAAGGCTTATGACATCAAACGAAGCTAGTACATGTTCTTCTGATATTTTCCAGTTGTTTATGTTGTTAGCAAAAGTGAAGGTGTCTTTAATTTTATACTTATTGTAGTCTTTAAATGATTTATCAAGAATGTCAGCTATGTATCTGGATAGGTAAGTAGCGTGACTTTGGACACAGGATACTATCGGACGTAGTGGACAGTTTAGTTTGTGTATTTTAGGAATCCCGTATATACGGGGAGGAGCAGAATTGTGTTTGATCAGTTTTTTGTATTCCATTTCCCCAATATATCCCTTGGTTTTTAGATTTTTGATTATATTATTAGTTTTCTTTTCAAATGCATATGTTGGATCACGCGTTAGTTGTTTGTATACATTACATTTTGATAAGATGTTAGAACTACTAAATGACCGGAATGTATACAAACAACTAACGCGTGATCCAACATATGCATTTGAAAATAAAACTAATAATATAATCAAAAATCTAAAAACCAAGGGATATATTGGGGAAATGGAATACAAAAAACTGATCAAACACAATTCTGCTCCTCCCCGTATATACGGGATTCCTAAAATACACAAACTAAACTGTCCACTACGTCCGATAGTATATATAAAATTAAAGACACCTTCACTTTTGCTAACAACATAAACAACTTGAAAATATCAGAAGAACATGTACTAGCTTCGTTTGATGTCATAAGCCTTTTCACGAATATTCCCACAGAATTAGTCATTGAGTTGGTTTCAGATAACTGGAGTCTTATACCTCCCAACACTAACATCCCCAAAAAAAAAAAGAGTTTGTGTCCATCTTAGAATGGCTCTTCAATAGAGTGTACTTCACTTTTAACGATCAATTTTACGGACAAATAAAAGGTACCCCTATGGGACTCTCGCTATCACCAGCTATAGCTGATATAGTAATGAACACAGCCATAGATTTTGTTTTAAAAAATAGTAAAACACCACCAAAAGTAATTTTTCAATATGTAGATGATCTGTTTTGCATAACATTAAACTCCGAAATACAATCCACATTGAAATTATTTAACTCTTTCAATTCTCAGCTACAATTTACATGTGAAATAGAGGAAAATAATACTTTACCATTCCTTGATTCACTGGTGATACGAGAGAACCAGATTATCAAACTTAGGTGGTACAGGAAGCCTTCTAATTCGAATAGATTTATTAATTACAATTCAAACTGTCCAAAAAAACACAAAATTAATCTCATAAAATGCTTGAAGAACAGGATCGTGCAAATAAGTCACCCAGACTATATACAAGAAGACCTAAAATTCTTAAAAAACATTCTGGTATTAAACAATTACCCCACTTGCACACTAAATAAAATTCTTTTTTCTACTGACATTCGGGACAGGATAGACACGAACCAAATAAATGCAGGATCCATCGTTACTGAGACGGACAAAATCAAAGTAACTAAATACAAAAGCATCCTATATATACCAAACCTAACCAACAAAATCAAAATGTTGTTTCAAGATGTTATCCCCATTACACCTATACACTTACCAACACCGTAAACCAATTATTTACACCGTTAAAAGACAAAATATGCACACTTGCAAACAGCAATGGTGTTTACCTTTTACAATGCGACTGTGGTAAATACTATGTAGGCCAAACGAAACAACGTTTGAAAGAACGCAACGCGCTGCATGTAAGTGACGTAAAGAGGCACCCGCAAAGGTGTACTTTAGCTTCCCACCTGAGCAGTACCAATTACAATATTACCTTCAACAACATCCAGATTTTATTTCATGAAAGTAACTTGTCCAAAAGACTCTTTCTAGAAACTCTAGCCATAAGAACAGTCAATCCCAATATCAATAGCCGAAACGACTGCAGCAACTTTAGTAGTATCTATTCAGCGCTAATTCCACACATGACGCGTAGCATCACAGCCAAATACAAAAAAACACATCCTTAGACAACGGAATAATAATAGGGCTTCATCTTCAGTAGGAGGTAGGGACGTTCTTGGCTGGGGCCTGGATACACACCTGTTGCGTTATTTTTCCTTGTATTATTTCGATAGTAAAAACACAGCGAATAAAAATACGGCATGTGTACATTGGTTTCATACCTGCTACGTTATATCTTTTATATGTACGGACAAATATAACGCAGATCTTCATATTTTATACTTTTAATTGTATGACGTCCTAATTTTAATGAATTTTATAAGCGTAGTGAATTTGTTTTTAATATGTAAAATTTGTAAATTATACACAACGCTGTGATATTGGTTTAATATGTTAAAACCTATAATGTTTACACAACACGGATGTTATGTGAGTATTGTCTTAACACGATGTAATTATTTATTAACTGATTTCTTTGTCTTTTCCCATTGGAGTTTTTTTTATATAAAAAAATAGGTCTGATGAAGATTTGAAATAAAATCGAAACGTCACAATACATCAAATTATTGTGTTTCATTTGATTACAAACAACCCATAATTCTGTTTTAAAACAGTAATTTCAATTTATCAACATACATTGTACAAGTACAAGCAACTTATACTACTCTCTCTCTCTCTATATATATATATAAACATATTTTATTTCTTGGTTTAGCGGGTGTAAAGTGAATTCAAAACAAAATAAAAGTTAAAACGTTTCGTTAATGTAGATATTATCTTTCTCAGTTATTTAACATAAACTAACTAATTAAAACATGAAAACTATTAATAAAAGTATAACATATATCTGACAATTTTTTTCACAAATTTATTGGCGGCAAATATATGGTACAGAAAAGATAACATTTGTGTATCCTAGACAACCTAGAAATACGTAAATGTAGCAGACTTAATTCATCTGATTAAATTATGGAATGATACGCTATTGCCAAATTTTGAATTTCAGTTCGGTCATTTACCGCATTATCATGGCCCTTTTTTGTATAAGTTCTAGAAAGTTCCTAGTTTTGTTATTATGTGCTTTATATAAAATTTTGGTTTCATCAAATTTAAATTTATAATAGTTGTTATTGTTTTAATGTTTTAATTAGTTATGCATAGCTATGTTAAACATTTAACACAGATAATTCATTTTCTATTTTGTTTTGAGTTCACTATACAGCCGCTAAACCAAGAAAGGAAACTTTTAACAAACGGCTAAGAAGAGAACACATTCATATATATATATATGAATTAGGAAATTCAAGGCTGCACAACCTTCTGATTTATATTCATCATGGCAACAAGCATTGGATGAAGCAAATGTAAACCCCTTTCCTGAAGGTGTAGACATAAAATCAGTAATGACCACGTGGGACTCTAACAGTGGATATCCTCTGCTTACAGTAAGCAGAAATTATTCCAATGGTATTGTTACTATCAGTCAGGTAATTTCTTAGGTTAGCTATTATATCGCCTTCTAACATATAACCCATTTCAAATTTTAGAAGAGATTTATTGCAAGAAACGTCAACAATGATGATGAATCTACATGGTATATTCCTATAAGCTATGCAACTCAATCTAGCATGAACTTTTCTGCACTTGCACCACGAGTATGGTTAACAGAAAGAAGCAATACTATAGAGTTTAACGATTTAAAAGCCGATGATTGGCTAATTGTTAATATACAAGAAAGCGGTACTACTACTACTTTTTCATTTTGTTTAATTTATTTCATTTAGTTTTATTCAGGTTATTACCGTGTAAACTATGACAACGAGAATTGGTACCGCATCAGAGACTTTTTGAGTTCAGATCAAGCAGACCAAATACACCTGGTAAATAAAGCTCAAATAATTGATGATTCTTTTCACTTATCGTGGGCTGGTGTCATCGGTTTTGACATTTTTATAAAATTAGGTCGAAGTCTAGATCGAGAAACGGCGTATGCCCCTTTGCAATCATTTGTTAATGCTATAAGCTTGCTAGATCCACAGATGTCAACTACAACAGTGTACGGAAAGTTTCAAGTAAGTTATATCACCAATACTTGAAAAGAAGTCAATTTATGTAAATACAGATCCAATTAAGGGAACTCAAATTAAATATATTTGAGGAATGTTTTTTTTGTGTATATATGGGTATAATAGAGAATATTGAAATATATTTGTATAAACGTATTACTATGACTGCTTGCGCTGGTATACAGAGGGACCCAGAAATAAGAAGACGGAGTAGCAGAAATCGGAAGCTAGATTGTGTAAAAACGTACCCACAAAATATCAAATCTTTATTCGTGCGCAGACGGCAGAAAAAAATAATAAAGAATTCAATTGGCCTTACGCCGACTCTGAACTAAATATCCACCTGCTTCACATTCACAATAGGTTCTTTTCAGGACCATCATATTACTTGTGTTAAAAAAAGGAGGAGGAATAGATACTTCATAATAAATATCAAACCAATAATTACTTTAATTTTACACCTGCTAGAAAAAAAGAATTATATTCTTGATATTTACTGTAATAAAGGCTAGAAAAACTAGGATTTATTGAATATGCTAAAATAATAATAATCAGCTGTTTCCGACTACAAACACATTAAATAGCAACAACCTTCCTATTTTAAAAATAAAAACAATCTTTTATTGTCTGCAATAAAGTGTGTCGGCCATCTGGATCAACAATCGGCTACATAGCTGCGTTATCTACACGCATCGGGCAAAAAATATGTTTTATATGAGAATGAGTTCGATTTAACGTTTTTCCCGTTTTATTCAAATAAAAGCGTATTTTTCTATGAATGCGTGTTCGTTTCTATTTACAAATGAGCATTCTTACGTGTATTTATAAACATACATTCTGTGAAACAACATAGAAAATTAAATTTTTAATTTCTTCGTTATTGCGGTATATTTGGGCCTGTTTCTGTTCGGACTTTACATACCTGCTACTCCGTCTTTTTATTTCTGAGACAGCCTGTATACAGGTGTACCACTTAAAACTTCCAGATCAAATATCTCGGAAACGGTATTTGAAATTTGTAAAAAGTAGTTACTAAAGAATGTGATCGACTCTAGTTTGCTCCCATAATTGTGTTTTATTATGTGAAGATATAGATGGCGCTGCGATGAAGATAATTTTTATGATCGCCACAATCTTAGTTTGTTTTTTTATTTGAAAGAGTATTAAAATTAATTTTATGTCTTTATTTTGTTTAAATGTTTAATTTGTAGGGAAAAATACCAGTAAAGATATTCACAATTCTTGCTATTATAGTTACTTCACAATTTAAATATTATAGTTAGTTCCTTTTTATAAATTCACTTCATAGGCACCCATAGGTATGTAGGCAGAAAAGCATTCATGTCTGTGTTATACGTATGTATGCTTGCTTTGATTATTAGGAAATATTTTGACATTAGCACACATTAGTGATATTTGCTTGATTATTAATTGTCTTTATAATTAGCTTCATTCAAACATTTACAGATTGTATTCAAAATATGGTTTTACACACAAATGAAGACAAACTGAATATGGTTTTAGTTTATGGAGAATCCCGTAGAAACGCATCTGAAGTAATGCAATTATATGCTCTACGCTTTCCAAACAGGCCTTTACCAGGTCACAAAACATTTATAAGTCTGTGAGAAAATCTCAGAAATTACGGTAGATTCAAAAAACAAAAACAATTAAAGCAGAAAAGAGTAAGAGATGATGAAATTACGGCAGCGGTACTACAAACAATTAATAATAATCCACATACATCAATACGCCAATTAAAAGAACAGCATAATCTATCTGTAACCTCTTGCTGTAGGATCTTAAAAGACAATAAATACTTTCCGTATAAAGTTCATTTAGTGCACTATTTAAGAATAGGAGATAATCAACGCAGACTCTATTTTCTGGTAGAATTCTGTAATGCTAGCGGAGTGACGAATGTCGTTTTCACAACAATGGTACTTGAATTAAGCATAATGCTCGATATTGCTCAGAAGATACTCCTAGTTGGATAAGGCAAACTAGAAATCAAACAGTTTTTGGCGTTAACGTTTGGTGTGGAATTTTAAACGCATATATATCTTAGGCCCCCCACTTTTATTATGAAACATTAACTGGTGTGCGCTACATTTCCTGCAAAATGAGTTACCACTACTTTTGGAAGATGTACCTAGAAAGCTGTGAAATAATATGTGGTTACATCAAGACGGGGCACCTGCTCAAAATGCCAACATAGTTACTGACTATTTTAATCAAATGTTCCTAAGTCATTGGATTGATACTAATGACGTCCTTAGGTGGCCGTCTCGTTCGCCGGATCTAACCCCGTTAGATTTTTCTTATGGGGTTACTTAAAAGCTGAAGTTTACAAGGAACCCATAACAAATATGGGCGACCTTTATAATAAAATTTATGCAAGTGTTCAAAAACTTAATAGAAATACATTATTAAATGTTTGCCGAAGAGAACTAATAAGGCGAAATACGTTATGTAGCAATCAAGAAGGCAACAATTTTGAACATCTTTGTTAGTTATATTTGATGCTTTTAAGTACTTAAACAAAATAAAGACAAAAATTAAAGCTACCCCTACTTTCTTTAAACACGAATATCTATGAAACCGTTAAATTTTGGAAACTAACACAAGTAGTAAAATTTACATTAATTTTAATACTCTTTCAAATAAAAAACAAATGAAGATTGTGGCGATCAAAAAAAAAACTTTTTATCGCAGCGCCATCTATATCTGCACATAATAAAACACAATTGTGTGAGCAAACTAGAGTCAGTCACATTCTTCAGTAACTGCTTCTTACAAAATTCAAAAATCTTTATCCGTTTCCGAGATATTTGACCTGGGAGTTTAAAGTGGTACACCCTGTATATTTGACATTATAACATAGTGTACACGGGCAACAACATTGTGATCTCTTGGGTAATTTCTAAAATTCTGCATTATTGGTTACAGAAATATGTCTTAAATATATTAGAAACTGCTTTCAAATCAGTTGGTCTGGATGAAAGGATAACTGACAATGAGCTCACAAAATTAAATCGTAAGAATATTATATTGTGGATATGTGCCTATGGACATGAAGCTTGCCAAAAGTATGCTCTTCGGCAATTGAGGGCATGGAAACATGACGAAACCAAAGTAATATCACCTTATCTTCAAGTTCCGCTTGTTTGTGCGGCCGTGCGATTAGGAAAACAAAGTGATTGGATGTTCGTTTACGAAAAATATATGACTGCAACAGATGCTGTCCTTCGCACAAACCTGTTAAGCTCCTTAGGTTGCATCGAAAAGAAAAGTGTACTTCACAGGTGAGTAGAAGCAGTATAAAGAAATATAAATAATTATTTTAAATGTGTCTAATCGAAATTTTATATCTCAGATCAATGCACATAAACAAAAAACATCAAAAATCATACCCCTGTTATATTTTTAGGACAGGTTATTACTCAAATTGTATTCGAAGCAATTATTTTAGCCCAGGTTTATTGAGGTCTATTAATAAAAGGAATAAAATACATATCGCATTTAAAAAAAGGACGCAATATGATGAAAGTATATTCAAAAATGCAAGGAATATGGAAATATGTTAAATAAATTAAGAAAAAAAAAAAGATTATTTTCAATCAAAACTAATAAAGACTTCGAAATATTCAAGGAATCTATGGAGCACTATTGATAATATTTGTTAGAAGAAACAACGTTATTATCAAAAACGTAAATGTAAAAAGAATTATTAAAACTGATAAAACAAAACAGGAAATGAATCTAATAAACATGTTGAAAGGATACGCCAAAAATTTTCACATAAAGTGAATACGAAAGATCAAGATAGCAAGGAAGATGTGATTTTTTTTTGTATGCTGCAGCGAGGGTGGAGGTAATAGAATACGCCTTGAAATTTAAAATTAATAAAAACCCAAGTGCAGTCAGAATTATAGAAAAGCCTTAAAGAAATCATCTGACGATATTATGAAAGCTCAACGCATATAATATTTGCTTGGAAGATAGAGTATTTCCGTATGTAAAAACGAAGATAAAAGTGATATTAATAACTACAGAGTAATAACGCGAATATCAAATATACCTATGAATTTTGAGAATTGTATGAAAAACAACTTGTTGCAGTTTTGGATAAATACTTTGTACTTTCTAATAAGCATGGCTTTCGAGGGGGAAAGTCCAACGCAAGATGCAATTGCACAGTTGTCAAATATATTATTAGTTCTTGATGAAAGCAGGCCGTATATTTGCATGTTTTTCGATTTAGCGAAAGCATTTGATACAGTTAGCTATAAAAAAAATATTATTAAAATTTGCTGCAGTTGGTATGCGGGGGTTTGTTTCAGACTTGATAGAGAATTATTTGGCGGGACGTCTACAGTTTACAACAATTAATGACAAACACAGAGGGAAAAATGAAACGTGTGGAGTAACCCAAGGCACGGTTCTATGACCGATCCTGTTTTTAATATACAGAGTGGTTGGATTTTCATTGTACACTCAATATTTTCATTGAGAGTATCATATTAAAAAAAAATCAAAACGTGTCTGATACTATTTTTTGCCCTCTTTCTAATCCTGTGAAATAGGATAATGTCGTTTGAAAAACAAAAGATAATGTTATTTTTTTTTTAAATTGAACAGCCTGTATATTATTCGATATTTTGATAGCTTATTCAATTCTGAATATAATACCATTTTTTTTCGTTGGGCAATGAATAACGTCATAATAACAAAAAATAAAAAAGAAAAAGTATGCTTTGAAAATATGGCCGGTTAAAAAACAAAATATTATTTAAATATCAGTTCGCATACCAGTTGATGAGGTGACACAGTTTAGTGATTAGTGAATCATTAGTGATAGTTTCTCTAGATTATTTATTAAAATGGAATTTACTAATGCAGAGAAAGCAGATATGTTACGATGCTTTTATTTATCAAATGATAACTGCCGTCAAGCTGCAAGTATGTATGTTAATCAATACCCTGATCGAAGGCAACCGCATTGGAATACATTTCTAAATTTACACACTTCATTAGTGAGGTACGGAAGTTTTAAAAAAATAAGAAATGTAAGAAATAGAAATATAAATCAAAACGATGCAGAAGGAGATGATGAAGTAAATATTTTGGCGTATTTTAGAGCATACCCCACTTCTTCAACTAGAATTGCTGTACAAGAGCTTAGCATCAACAGGTATAAAATCATGAAAGTCCTTAAAAAACACAAAATGAAACCCTATAAAATTCGTTTAGTGCAAAATTTACAACCGCTTGATCTGCAAAAACGGATGAATTTTTGTAATTGGGTATTAAATGCTGGAAGGCAGTACTTGTCACACATTTTATGGACGGACGAGGCAAATTTCCATAGGGATGGTGTGTTTAATAAACACAATTGTCATTTTTGGGATGACGTGAATCCTCGTAGGATTCAGCAAACTCGATGCCAAATACGTTTTTCTACAAATGTCTGGATAGGTGTGATAGAGGATCAGTTATTAGGACCTTATTTTTATAACGGCACACTAACTCAAAATCGATATTTAAACTTTCTTGAAACTGAATTTTAAGAATATTTAGACAATCTGCCTTTAGCTATCCGGACACAAATGTGGTTCCAACATGACGGCCCATCACCGCATAATGCACAATCAGTGACGAATTTTCTACAATTAGAATTTGAAAATAGGTGGATTGGGAATAAAGGGCCACATTTATGGCCTACGAGATCACCTGACCTCTCAATATTAGATTTTTTTGTCTGGGGATTTATAAAAAATAAGGTATATTGCACTCTGTCGAATACCGTAGAAGAACTGAAAAATAAAATACAATTGGCAGCACAGGAAATTACCCCGGATATGTTAAGAAAATCCAAAAATAATGTGTTGCACCGAGCTCAGATATGTATCAACCAAAATGGTGGCCATTTTGAACAATTTCTTCAATAGGATAATTGCTTTTTTGTGTTATTTTTTTTCCTTTGTTTTTTTTTAACCAATACATAATGTGTTTTTCTATTTTTTGTTATTATGGCGTTATTCATTGCCCAACGAAAAAAAAATAAATGATATTATATTCAGAATTGAATAAGCTATCAAAATATCCAATAATATACAGCGTGTTCAATTTAAAATAAAAATTAGGTTATCTTTTGTTTTTCAAACGACATTATCCTATTTCACAGGATTAGAAAGAGGGCAAAAAATAGTATCAGACACATTTTGTTTCTTTTTTAAATATTATACTCTCAATGAAAATATTGAGTGTACAATGAAAATCCAACCACGCTGTATATATCAATGATACTTTTGATACACGTATTGGGGAAAATATAAGTGCTTTTGAAGATGCTTTTTTGGTTTTTACGCCAACGCTTGGGATGAGCTTAACATTAAAGTGTAACTTATTAACAATAGTTAATTGATGAGGCTGATACATGTTGAAACTCCATATTTTACTGAATAAATAAAATACGTAAACTTGGTTTCAAAAATTATTTAATAATATCACTACAATATCGTTTCGCCAAACTTTGGCTTCATCAGGTGATGAATAACTGAATATACAAAGTTATTACAACATAATATACAGGGTGTACCATTTAAAACTCCCAGGTCAAATATCTCGGAAACGGATAAAGATATTTGAATTTTGTAAAAAGTAGTTACTAAAGAATGTGATCGACTCTAGTTTGCTCTCACAATTGTGTTTTATTATGTGACGATATAGATGGCGCTGCGATGAAAAGAATTTTTTTGATCGCCACAATCTTCATTTGTTTTTTATTTGAAAGAGTATTAAAATTAATGTAAATTTTATTATTTGTGTTAGTTTCCAAAATTTAACGGTTTCATAGATATTCTTGTTTAAAGAAAGTAAGAGTAATTTTAAATTTTTGTCTTTATTTTGTTTAAATATTAATTTGTAATGAAAAATAGCAGTAAACATATTCACAATTCTTGCTATTATAGTTACTTCACAATTTAAATTTTATAGTTAGTTCCTTTTTATAAATTCCATTTCATAGGCACCCATAGGTATGTAGGAAGAAAAGCATTCATGTCTGTGTTAGATGTATGTATGCTTGCTTTGATTTTATTTAGGAAATATTTTGACATTAGCACACATTAGTGACATTTGCTTGATTATTAATTGTCTTTATAATTAGCTTCATTCAAACATTTACTCACTTTGCGTATAAAGTTCATTTAGTGCACCATTTAAGAATAGGAGATAATCAACGCAGACTCGATTTTCTGGCAGAATTTTCTGTAATGTTAGCGGAAAACAACTTTATGAATCAGATCATGTGGAATGACGAAGGTCGTTTTCACAACAATAGTACTTTAATTAAGCATAATGCTCGATATTGGTCAGAAGACAATCCTAGGTGGATAAGGCAAACCAGAAATCAAACAGTTTTCGGCGTTAACGTTTGGTGTGGAATTTTAAACGGATATATCTTAGGCCCCCACTTTTATGATGAAACATTCATTGGTGTGCGCTACTTACATTTCCTGCAGAATGAGTTACCACTACTTTGGAAGATGTACCTATAGAGCTGCGAAATAATATGTGGTTACATCAAGACGGGGCACATGCTCACAATGCCAACATAGTTACTGACTATTTTAATCAAATGTTCCCACGTCGTTCGATTGGTACTAATGGCGTTCTTAAGTGGCCGGATCTAACCCCGTTAGATTTTTTCTTGTGGGGTTACTTGAAAGCTGAAGTTTACAAGGAATCCATAACAGATATTGGCGACCTTTATAATAAAATTTATGCAAGTGTTCAAAAAATTTGTTAAATTTGCGGAAGAGAACTAATAAGGCGATATACGTTATGAAGTGATCAAAAAGGCAACATCTTTGTTAGTTATATTTGATTCTTTTAAGTTTTTCAACAAAATAACGACAAAACTTTAAAATTACTCTTACTTTCTTTAAACACGAATATCTATAAAACCGTTAAATTTTGGAAATTAACACAAATAATAAAATTTACATTAATTTTAATACTCTTTCAAATAAAAAACAAATGAAGATTGTGGCGATCAAAAAAATTCTTTTCATCGCAGCGCCATCTATATCTTCACATAATAAAACACAATTGTGAGAGCAAACTAGAGTCGATCACATTCTTTAGTAACTACTTTTTACAAAATTCAAATATCTTTATCCGTTTCCGAGATATTCGACCTGGGAGTTTTAAGTGGTACAGCCTGTATAGTGTCACAAAAGCATGGGATATGAGTGGGGGTATTTTATTAACTATAGCATTGTAACAACGAGGAATAATTGAACTGAGTCTGATCGTTTAAAGCACGACCTAATTTACTGTATCTATTAATTTCTAAGGTTTCTAATAAATTAAGTCTGTGTCCTTTGTCTTGTATATGCAAAACTTTGAAATCTCTATTGAATTCGTGTTTTTCATCTATACAATGCGTTGCGAAAGTAGAGTCCGTTTTTTTTTACCCATATAACTTTTTTCATGTTCCCCGGTCCTTTGTTCAAAGGTACGGCCTGTCTGACCCACATATACCTTATTACACTCACAAGTCAACATATAGACCCCCGATTTCAACCTTTTATCCGTTTTATCTTTATCGTTTCTAATATATTTTTGAACTGAATTATTAGTTTTAAATGCTATTGACTCATTTTTAACGTTTTTAATTAGTTTACCTATTTTTATTGATGTATATCCTATATAGGTGAAAGCATTATATTTGTTATCTGAATTTTCTTGTATTTTTAGATAAATTAACGATAAAGCCTGCTTTTTTCGTTTTCGTGCAAGAATATTGTCTACTAAATTTACTGAATAGCCTTTATTGCTAGCTATCGTGTAGATTCTATTTAGTTCTAATTCAACGTTAGTTATATTCATCTGTACATTAATTAATCTATGTATCATTGACTAATACGCTGATAACTTCTGTGACCAGGGGTGAAAAGAACTTTTATGTATAGTAGTATCTGTGTGCGTAGGTTTGTGAAAAATTTCAAATTCATGCCTTCCTTTATTATTCGAAATCGTTAAATCTAAAAAATTAATGGATATATCTTTTTCTATTTCTGTTGTGAATTTTATATTAGGGTGTATGGTGTTAATGTGGTCTTGAAACGATTTTAATTGTCCAACCGTACCTGTATATTCAGTTACTCATCACCTGATGAAGCCAAAGTTTGGCGAAACGATATTGTAGTGAAATTATTAAATAATTTTTGAAACCAAGTTTACGTATTTTATGTATTCAATATATTAACTATGAATATAAACAAAACTACTTTTACGTCTAATCGAAATTGCCTGCCGAATTTAACACCACTATGGGGTAGAAATAACAAATGCGTATTATATAAAATATTTTGGCAAAGTGATAGATAGATATTTACGATGGGAATTTCATGTTAATAGTGCTATCAAAAATCTTACAGGCTTGTATGTGAATCCCATAGCAAGCACAGAACACGAACCAATTAAAATCCGTGTTTTATGCTTTAGTTCAGACCCAGAGAATTATTTTTTGAAATAGGTGCTTTTAATGTGCCACAAGTGTGCGTTTATACATGTTAAAAAGATAAGGGAATGGTTAAAATAGTTGAACACAAGTATAATATTCGGAATGAAAAAAATATCACAATCAAACCTTTGACACTGAAGACACTTGGACACCTCGAGCTGAAATTGTATGATTACCTGTCTTGAGGAGTAAAATTTGTGGAGAGTTACAAATCATAAAAAAAAAAAAAAAATCTTGGGTAGCTACGAAACGGCGACAGTTTTTTCATGATTAGATTTCCGAGTTGTATGTCTATGCGATGAATAAATGTGCATGTAACGGCTTGCACAGTGTTGGAATAGTAATCATCACCTTTTCCTTAAATTACTGAGTAATTTTATATTATATTATATTATATTATATTAGTAAGCGACTTGATATTTAAAAATTGTGTACATTCTGTGTTACATTGTTATTACTATTTTATAATGGAAATGTAACCGAGTACACACTATTATTATTATATTATTACTATTATTAACGCATCAACATTAGCTAATGATGAGATTACACTGGAGCAACAAAGATGTACTTAGCGTGTAAATGGTGGAATCTTAGAGCAAGTAAAATATATAGAGAGAGCATAATGTCAGTTTGTAGACAAATAAAGTGAAGCCTAGTGGGGTACGGGCAGGGTACAAATGTTGCAACCTTGACGGGTTGCAGACCGTTAAGTATCATATTGCTGGGACTTTTGCAAATTAATGATTGTATGAAAATAATTTAATTTATTTAAATAATAAACAAGAGCAGAATCAAGCATATATCTTAGTACTAGGCCTTATGCTAAACTAAAATCTTATAATTTTCTGCAAAACAGTAGGTTAGCAATTTCACACTTCACTAGCTCAGTTTTAAAGGAACACCATGATATCTTCTTCTCCAGGACAGATAAAATAAATAAAAATACAAGAAAAACCTTATTATTTATTAAAATACCTTAAATATTAAGATGAAACAATTGTATTACAAAATAATTATATATATATATATGCAAGACCAGACTAGATAATTTCTCAATATAACAAAAATATACTACAAATAGACAAAAACTTAAAATAAACTTAATACTTTTGACCTTCTAAAATAAAACTTTCAAAAACATCAAATTAACGTAATACAATTATTAAAATGTTTCACCATAACGCCTAGTTTAAAACCATCGCGTGTAAAATAAAACATCCTAGTTTCAAAAGAAAATTATATAATATTATAAGTCCATAACAAAATGAATATATAAAAATATTTACAAGTTCTAATTTGTAGAAAAATGTTCTAAGTCACTATTAGATAAAAAGTCCCGATGTATCAAAAAATTTTCTAAGTTCATAATAAAATTAATTCAAGAAATATTAATAAGTATAGTCACCCTGGGTGTCTATCAGAAAGCGGTTCACACCTGCTTCCAGAAGTTTATTTTTAGAGAGCGGTTCGCAACAGCAATCTCTTTTAAAATCTTCATGTATTAACATTTTCTTAATAAAAACTTTAGACATGCTCTGTATCGTTATCCTTTCCACTTCCCAAAAATGCATAACTACTTAACTGCCTCTTGCGACTAAACGATACATCTCTCGCTTGACATGTAAACAAATATTGATTTAAATGTTGACGTGTTTACTTCAATTATAATGTACAAAAATGTTTAAAGACATCAATGTGTAATGTTACAAATAATTATTAAGTTATATACAATATAAAATCTAAGTATTTACTGTAATTTATGTGTTACACGTTCGTAATTGTTGATAGCATATAGCGAATATACTTCGGGCCAATCCATTGAACAATCTCCGACATCATATCTTTTTCCCCGCTGAAGTTACGGAAAACACTTTGTTGTGAATATTAACTTGATATATACGTCTTACTTTAATATTAATTTCATTGAATAAAATTTATAGTAACATTCTTACACTATTTTAAGTAATTTGATTTAAATTTGCTAAAATCCTACATAATTTAATCAATATTTATATACAATGATCATTATAAAATAAATAAAATAGCATTTAATTAAATTAAATTCAGAAGTGATCTTGATAAAACTTATTTACAATTCAATCCCAGACTCAAGATCATGCAATATGTAATAAAAATTATTAAATTGTATAAATTCGAATATCATTTTTAATTGTTTTTAAATTCTAATAATTATACTTTACAAAAAAACAAATTATAGATTTTCTAAAAATAAATTACTCGTAAACTTTCAATACATAACTGAAATAAAAACGTTATTTCCAAAGATGCCTTTCAGAATAATTATTAATTCTGCAAGGAAAGAAATGCGTGTTATTTAACTGTAATATTCACTCAATATTTACTCCATGTAAAACTGAAATATAATAATTAAGAATGTGTGTACATACTTAGGTTACCAATAGTATAAACAATTTACACAACAGCAAATTTGTATACATATATGTATATTTATTACTTATATATCTACATAGTTCAACATTTAACTAGTTGCTTGAATTTACATATACGAGGTATTATTTTAGAATTCTCTATTGATTTTATTTACAATATAATAATATCTTAAAGCTTTTTGTCGAGTTCTTATTGTCCCCAAAATGCTTAGACCGAAGTATATGTATTACTTTTGCTTGGAAACCAATTTGGTATATGTATTTTCTATAGCCACAGATATGTATAGTTTATTTCAAATTATAAGAATATAACTTTGAACGGCTCTAATACTTTTATTGCACCAACTGCGGCAATAATTGCCTGGCCGCTCAATACAAGGCTATGTCATTATCGTTTATTTATGTATTGTTTCCAACTATTTATATAATACCGTACTGTAGTCAGTATGCTCTGTGCCACTTTCATATTATTTTACAATTAGTTAATGTTAATTTATTCGTATTGTATATTGAAGTTTGAATGTTTAGGTACTTAAGGAAAATTCTAGAATCCCGAAGTGCTCTTGCATCACACGAAAATTTAGTTGCATTATCGTCTATTTATGCATCTGGTAACAATGGAAAATCCAACATGATAAATTACATTGGAACTGATTGGTCACTGCTTCAAAAAAGGTAAATAAATTGCTTTGGTCCTAAATATACGTAATTACAAATGTATTTTTTATTAGGTTCACACCTTCACAATTGTCTTCAATCATTAACCAAGTTGCATCTAAACTTTCCAGAGAGAACGAACTGGCTGAGGTAAGTTGAAACTTACTTAAGCGAATTAATAATATTGGATGATAGAAAGTAAAAGCTCTCCTTTAATTTCAAATAATGGGAATGCATTGTTGCAAGCGAACATGGACATTTTGTCTAAAAGTTACCTCATATTGGCATTTTCTAGACAAAGGAGAAGCTTATGGTTGCATTTTACACCATCATATCCCATCATGATATAAATCAAAATATGATTTTATTTGGATATGATGAATATAATTGTCATTGACTCCGCCGATGTACATGAATATTCAAAGACAAAATGTCAACTTTTACTATAGGTACCGAGCCCACGAACTACAACATCTGGTGTTTAGGAATAACTCGAAATAGCGCCAAAATTTAAAATGCTGTTTTTCACTTTTTTTTATTTATATTTTGCAATGTTAACTTTAACATCAAGTTTATGTAAACATCTATTTTATTTGTACTTTATAATACGTAATCCATTAAGTAATTCTCCAATTATCAACCTTTTTATATAGAATAATAGAATTTAAAGATTTATGATGATATATTAAAAGTGATAATTAAATGAAATACAAAACAATCAATACACTTATTTTTTAAACTTAATATTGATAGAAAATGCTTGTTTGGAGAAAATAGAAGCTTTATTCGTATGAACTCTTCACTCTTTGTCATTCCGAATATTATTAACACCTTTGATATAGTTGAATGTTAGCAATCGTATGAATTATTTTGAATGTCTTCTTTCTTAAATAACAAGAATATTCACATTTTATAAAATTTAATGATACTCCTCTATTGATAATATACATTGTGTTTTTAAATATATTCCTTTGGGATATAAAATTCCGTTAATATGTGCATACATAATCTTATACATGAAATTGGATGTATGCGGCGGTGTGTGTATGTTCGCTATAGACTCCGAAACCCCTGAACCGATTTTGATGAAACTTTCAGGAAAACTCTAGCTTAGTCTGGAGGGTATTCCTGTGAAGTTTGGTGCGGATCAGACTAAAAATAAAAACCTTTTCGAGCATTTAATCTTATTGTTATATAATCACTTGTAATTATTCAGTGGTTAGCATAGTGCTAACCCAAATAGTTGCAGTATGATCTTAATTATATTGTATCACCTGTGATTATTCAGTGGTTAGATCTAAAGTGGATGTGGGTGTGGGTGGGTGTGTATGTTTCCTATAGACTCCGAAACCGCAGAACCGATTTTCATGAAATTTTCAGGAAAACTCTTGCATAGTCTGGAGTGTTTCTGTGAAGTTTGTTGCTGATAAAGATTGTTCTTTTTAGGCATAGCAACGCGCGCCAAGTATCGCTAGTAATATTATATAACAGCACATTTTAACCTATCTAATATTGCATCACCTTATTGTTTTTCCTCAATAAAATATTAATAACGTTGGTTAAACTCTCCCTAACTAGAAATGGTGTATTTGCACATTGTACACATGTTCATGTTTGAAGTGTCCATTATATACGCATTAACATAGGCTAATTCATTTCTTCTAAAGATTTTGACAGACTAAATTATTTTGATATATCGAAGTTTGTAGGTTTGTCCTAACTTTCGCCTTTCAATACATCCATGTGCTAATATTAATATTTACGTTGAAATAAAAAATAGTTCTTGCAGTATTTATAAATCTCTTTAATATAAGTTATATATTACTGTTGTTCTTTTTACATTTAAATCCTACTGGTTGCTTGCTATTTAAATTGTTTTCAAGTAGGGATTTATATCATTTTTAAATGTTGAACATGTAGCGTTTGTGTATCTGTCGCTAAATTGTCTTATTTTATCAACAAAAATTTCCAATGGATCCTGGTTTGATTATTTTGCAATATATTTTTAAACCCTATAATATTTTTTTTTAAATATAATTATATTTTTCTCTTTTCTTGCAGATGGAATACCTCGCAAGAGAAGTCAACGCCGAGTCGGTTTTCAAAAGAGGAATAGAAACCTTGAAATCCAACATTATCTGGACTAAAAAATACATACCTACTATAGCTGCCTACTTAAATGAGGGACATTAAACTATTTATGTAATATTTTCTGACGTGTATAAATTACATTAAAATGACGTTAGTTAACGACATGTAGAATTTGCTTGACGTACCCGTATTTAACTTATTAGCTTAAACTAATTATATCCCAAAATGGAATTTTATTATTTCTTAATTAGAAAAAAATGTATGAAATGTGTTAAAAGAGGGAGTAAAATTTGATGAAATAGACGGAATATTAAATCTTAATATTCAGTATATATTAAAAACAGCTCAGCTCATCAATTTCATTCTAAACAAAAGGAATATTCAGGAATAAGTAACAATAAATTATATCAAGAACTTTTAACTTTTTATTTGGGCATTACTATTTTACATAACATTATTATAACTTTCTTATACGTAGTATAAGGAAGTATTGTGATGATGAACATTTTCGACCTCGAGATTTTTGCAGATGTCCACGTTTTGAAGTAGTCTGATACCAAAAAAGTGGTTTTTAAAAAATGTCTCTCTCTCTCTCTCTCTCTCTCTCTCTCTCTCTCTGTGTGTGTGTGTGTGTCTGTGTGTCTGTGTTTGTCTGTCTGTGTGTGACCACGATAGCGGTCAAACCGCTGTAGATATCGATTTCAAATTTTGTATTTACATGTATAATCTGCCTCTTGAGATCTGGTTAGTTTTTCAGTAAAATTGGTAGACCGGAAGTAGTACTTTACTTCAGTGAAAAAATCGAATTTTGCAAATATTTCGTCAACTACTAAGTTTAAACAAATTTATAAAGAATTCATATGTACTTATAATTAAAATTGAGAACCATTTTATTTAAAAAGTTTTTCTAAATTACTACCGGAAGTAGGTCTTCTACTCTTATCGAAAATCAGTTTTTTGCCAATATTTTGCAAGTCATGCTTTTTAGACAGGTACGCTAGGAATATAAAAGTATTTAGAACTTAATTTCCAATATCTTTTGTATAAAAAAAATTTCAAAATTCGGACCGGAAGTATCACTTTTACTCTTACCGAATAACGATTTTATGCAAATATGTCGTAAATTATGCATTCTATATATGTTTATTAAGAGTACAAAAGTATTTAGAATTGGATTTGCAATATTTTTTGTATACATGAAATTTAAAAATTCGGACCGGAAGTAGCACTTTTATTCTTAGCGAGAAGCACTTTTCTTCGAATATCTTGCAAAGTATGCATTCTATAGCGATTTATTAAGAGAATGAAAGTACTTAGAATAGGATTTTGAATAAGTTTTGTATAAAAAAAATTCTTGAAATTGTATAGTTTGAAACGCTCATACGTATAAGAAAGTCGTGTGGTGGCCACACCTTATTTTTTTTTTGTAGTTCTTATGATAATATTAATAGAAAATTAGTTTCAGCAACGTAAGTTATGCTTGCAATGAAATGAATTAGAAAAATGATCACAACATTTATATGTATTTATTGCGCCTTGTGCAATTATTGTAACCAATGACATTTCATATTGACAAAAACAACTAATCAGTAATTATCGTTTAATATCTGTCCTGTTACATTTTGCAAATATATTTTATAAAATACTGTAGGCTAAACTAACAGCGTATTTAAATAAATATTCACCAGTAATAATGATAGTAATAATAATAATACTTTTATACATTTTGGACCATAACCATATAAGTTGCGTTCAAAAACAAAAATGCAGGCAACATACACAGATTAAACTTGCACTAGTCGTTATAAAAACTACATAAAATATTCTTTAATATATCAATAGCACCTGTCTAGACTGTCTAGTAGATATTGTTTCAAACTACTTCCGAAAATATGTTTTACGTCATAGTTCTTTAAATGTTGTCGCAAGCGCTTATACATACGCGCATAGTGCTCTGTTGATGAAGGACATTATTATCATGATTACGGTTTTTAGGGTCAAATATAAGTCATGTCGCACTTCTATGGGATAAAAATTCATCATGGACTTAAGTCCATTTTTAGGCAAAATGAGGTTTTCTATTTGTGGTACCTATTTTTGTTGACGCAACGTTGTATGTTAAAAGTACTGAAGTTTAACCACTCCTGAACTTTATAATAGCACTTAGCTTTAGCTGTACTATGCAGAAACGTCTAAAGTCTGATCACCAAAGTTATTGCAACAACTTCACGACAACACAAGCTTACACTGAAAGAATTATTATCTACAAAAAGAGATTAGATATTATAAAGATTACTGGACTAAACTTTAGAAGAAACTTGTACTTCGGTGGAAACTTGCGGCCGTCAAGTGCCAAGGGAGAAGAAAATTTACTTTAAAATAGAATTAGAGCTGTTGTATTTGCCTACATTAATGACATTGTTTACAAAACGTTTAAATTAGGTTAGTCGGGAAAACCTTAATACATTGTGTCCCTTCAAGTGCCGGAGTTATGGAAACAGACAGCAAACATAAATAGGTTGCCAGTAAAGCCGTATCTACAAATAGATATAACAAATACACTCAAGATATCTTACTTGAGGACATTTTAATTATAACCAAACGATATGCACAAAACACGACCGTATTAATAAAAATATTACATGTTTTGCTCACACAATGACTCTATGAAGTACCTATATAATACTAACTAAACTTAGGTGCTAGTTAAATTTACAATATTTGTTGACATTGGTGGGGGATGGGTTCTTGAATAAATTTTAAACTGGAGAGTTAAACACGTCTAATAGGTTTGTGTTTTTGAATTTGTTATTTCTAAAATTTCTAAATTATTTAAAAGGACACTTTTATTAAATAGATGAATCATGTTACGCGGTTACTTGGGATTAACTCTTATATTCTGTCGTCGGAATCTACTATGGATAGGGGCGTGCCTCAAGGCAGTATTCTGGGCCCTTTACTTAATGTGATCTACTTTGATGATATCTATGCTGCCGGGAGTCTTTCGATGGAGGGGAAGGGGATTGCAGATTATTAATTACGCAGATGATACATCTTTGCTGGTTTCTGGAAACACGTTGCAGGCAGTTGTTGATAGTTGCAGCAAATGCATGGCCGATATTGAATTGTGGTTGAATCCTAATCACCTATAAATTAATTATGATAAAACGAACATTATACTTTTCAAGACTAAACACAGAACTTATCCTGATAACATAAGTATTAATAATAAACGTTATGAGGTTTAACGTATTGCTCGCTTGCTTGGTGTAACTATCGACGACCAGTTGAAGTAGGAAGATCATATAAGTAGTATTTGTAAAAAATTGCATAGTTTATGTTATGCCTTTTCGCATTTAAGAAATTTAGTGAGCATCCACGTGCTGTGGGGTACTTATTACGGTTGCTGTTATCCGTTGTTGAAGTTCGGTATTGGTGTCTGGGGTGGCAGTAGTTATTTACATGTTCTATTTAGCACACAAAAAAGGATACTTCGTACCATTTTATCCATTAATTATAGACAATCTTGCAGAGGATTTCTTAAAGCGAATAATTTATTAAGAGTTCCTGCTATTTACATCTGTGAAAGTTTACTTTTTTTTATTTAAAAATCAACATCTTTTCCAACAGCACAGACATCCAATTCACTACACTACGCGAAATAAACTGGATTACTGCTACCCCAGGCATCGCTTGACTTTGACGAAGGGTGGACTCGCTTATTCGAGCATGAAATATTTTAATGCTCTACCTGTCAGTATCAAAATAATTAATAATGTAGCTCAATTTAAGAGAGCTATTTTTCAATTATTAGTTAATAATGAACCCTACAGTACGAAGGAATATTTTTACCTAGCATCCAAACTATAATTTTTGTTTTTTTTTCTTTCTTCTTCTTTTCTTATTTAGTTTATTTTTCTGTTAACTTTTGCGATCTGTCTGTTGTTGTATACCGACTTTTTTGCAAGACTAAATTTACTTTACTTTACTTAACTTTACTTTATTTATGCAATATTCCAAAATTGTGGTCGAAATCATGTTTACATTCTAACAAATGTTTTGCATAATGAGAGTTTGTTTTATTATTCTGAAAGGAGCTCATGTGTTTTTTAATTCTAGTATTAAGAGACCGGCCTGTTTGCCCTTTATAGAATTTTTGGTAACTTCCACAGTTCGACTCATAGACCTTCGATCTTTTTTTAATTTTCCGTTCGTCTTTTATTATTTTTGATGATCTTACCCACGGTTTTATTGATTTTAAATGAAATATTTATGTTTTGTTCCTTTTTTTAACACTGTACCGATTCCCTTTGAAAACGGACCTCAAAGAGTTGTATATTTATTGTTCTTTGTTTTGTGTAGGGTGGTTGATTCGTTATTTATTATAGAATCCGTGCGTGTGGGTTTATGGTAAATCGAAGAATAATGTGTGTTGTTTAATCTTGTTATAGTCAGGACTAGGAAGATAATGGAATTATTTATTTCGATTTTTATGGTGAATTCGATATTGGTAAGTATCAAATTCACGATGGAAATCGTGTGTTTCACTATAGTGTTTTCCCAAAAGCTTGCAGTCAGCGATCGTAAGTATTAACAGCTTAATAAATGAAGATTGTACGGTGGCTACCATAGATAATAATGTCGTAGATACATTATCAAACGTTTTCGAAGAGAACATAAGCCATCTAAAAATGACAATATCACAGAACTCGAGATAGAAAAAGCTAATCAAAACTTTCTCACTCCTAATCTAAGTGATCACTTTGACCCTAGCAGCCGCGTTGTTTAAGCCATATCAAATTCGTATTAAAGACCTTCCAGCAATTCACTTCAGCCAATTTATAAATGGTATCCTAAAACTTCAACATTATCGAATAAATAATAAACGTAAAGATAGTTTCAAATGATTTTTATTGTTTCACTCACAACAATATTGTTTCGCCAAATTTTGGCTTCATCAGGTGATTACGGAACAATGTTTACAAAATCATTACAGCTGTAATGGTTCCCTCGGAATAAAAAAAAGTCAATCACTATCCCCATACCCAAACTGGCAAAAATCCTAAAGACTCCACTTTCCATCGCCCAATATCCCATTAATCTATGCTCTCGAAGAACGTTAAACAACCATAAATGAATATCAACAAGAACACCTAAAAGTGTGGATTCAGATCGGTGCACAGTACCTACTATTCATCAAACAGCACAAATCATTTTAGATACAATGCACTTAATAGCTACTTTTTTTCACTAATAGTCGCCGTGAAAAAGTTAAAAATTCACAAACTATGACTCTTCAGATGTCAGACTGTATTTAGTAATTGTTGTTTAATTAGTGTTTACTATAAGGAATTAATAAGTCTCCAATGACGTCAATCATATTTAGAAAATTGGAAGAAAATTCTCAAGACTCGCAACAGCAATCATTCTTCTTCTTAGAAACGAGTTCCACAGGGATTCGTTGTAGTCCATTGTGTTACTTTCCGATCAAGATAAAATTGCAAGCTGTAGTAACGTAATAGTTCAAAATACTTACAGTTGCAAAATTCTTAATATAAACAGAGTAATTATTAATTTTTATTCACAATTGGCGGATGTGCTTAACTTTTTTCAAGTCGTTCAATCTGTATTTGAAATTATATAAACATATATTACATTGAATAAACACGATTCATTAAAATGAATTAGCATGTATCATCTTCAAAAATATTTTGCTAGCAATTGAATAACACCTTGTTTATGATGATTATTTAACATCAACCGTAGTTATTGCTAGGTAATATGCATAGAAATACTTTTTTGGAACGTATTGTAATTAAAAACTGTATGCTAAATCGATTAGCAATTTCTATATCTTTGAATTATGTGATTAATTCCACACTTCCTGAATCGATATAATTTCTATTAACAGGCCTTATCATGTTTCATATTTCTAATTGAAAATAACTTATCAGAATCCTTATCAATTTAAATGAAGTTAAGACCGTTTCAAAATTTAAATTAAATTCCAGAACATCATTTGCTATCAAAGACTAAGTCCTTCACAAGTACTGTGTTAATTTGTTTTCTACGTGTCACTGAGACAATGTTGCGCTACGTTACTTTAAGTTTACTTATAAGTTTGGCTATTGCTCAGAATCTATTAGGTAGGAGTCGAATTGGGAAACCCACGTCAGCGTCTGTAGACTACCTATTGCCGAGCACTGTAACACCTAGCTTGTACCAATTAGAACTGGAACCTGATTTCGATACAGACACATTTTTGGGAAGCATCAATATTACGTTTTTCACTAAATCTACTCAAAATATAGTAACCCTCCATTCTTTGGAACTAGAAGTTGATGAATCTACTATAAGCTTATTTGATGAAAATGGAAATGCTATTAATTCGGTTTTGGGGACGTCATATAGTGATGACGATAGAGAGTTTTACACGATTACGTTTGCAGAAGCTCTTGAAGAAGGTGGTACTTATATTTTGGTAATTGGTTCCTTCAGTGGTATATTGAATAATGATAACAATGGTTTTTACTTGGCTAAATATATTAATGAAGGAGTAATTAGGTTAGTATGCGATTTTATATATTTAGATCTATCTGAATTCATACTGACTTATGTAATACGAGGTAAGTTCACCAATTATTATTCCTAACATAGAGGCAAACAACTGGTAAAAATTGTATTTTTTCATCATAATCCCCAGAAAAATTAATATAAAATTTGTGTATAGATATTAAGTGCCAAGATTCCATTAGAAAAAATTCTCTATCTTGTTTATTTGTCCATTCATTTACCACCATCATCACTTCTTCATCGTCTGAAAAATAGGTTCTTCTAAGATGTTCTTTTAATAATGTCAGCCACTAGGAGCCAGATTGGGAGAATAGGGAGGTTGTTCCAAACCCAGCATTGTGAATGGCAGCCACTGAAACACAGCTTTTGTGGGTCGGAACGTTGACTTCGTGTAACAGCATTCCTTGTCTAAATTTTTCTCTTTGATGGCCTCCCGAACTTTTAGCATTGTTTGCGTTATATTCGCCTGGTATAGTACGCCGACGTGTTTAAGATACCCCTAAAAATTCCAAAAAACTGTGGCCATGATTTTTCCAGCACTTAAACTTACAAGAAATTTTCGGGGGAGGGGAACCTTATGCCGCCATTCCATACTTTGCCATTTGAATCTCTGTTACTTATCGCCAACTCTTCCTGGCGGTAACTTGAAGGATGCTCTTTTGATCTGCCCTTCACATTTTTTGTACCACAGTGCAGACACTTTTTTGAAACCCAATTCATCGTGCAACATTTTTTTTAACACTTCCAAATGAAAAGCCACATATTTCCGCTATAAACCTAACGGTAATACTTCTATCGTTACGAGTGCTGGCTAGTAGACAAAATCGCATATTAAGATTGCTGTTATTGTCTTATAAAATATGGCATCCTTGTTTGGGGAGGTATTAGTGAATTACTTGTTTATATTTCAGAAGGTATTACGCGCAATACTTTGCACATAGTTCTGTAGAGGGATATTTAAGCAGGATATTATCTTGACAGTTGCAGCAATTTACATATTTGAATGATAAATATTTTTTTATAAGAATAAACATATTTTAGGACAAATTAGTGCTAACCTGAGCACCGTTTAACATTAACAAAAAATAATTTTGTTTAATCCTGTGTAAAAAAATTTAATGCTACTTTTAGTTACTACGTAATCTAGAGCCATATAATATTACAAAAAAGTTGGAGAATGTATATGAACTGTATTTTGAAATATTTATAATACTTAGTACTAATCTTCTTAACATTTGCTAAATTTGTAACAAATTATTGCCGTGATAAATTTACTTTACTTTACGTTATTTTACATTACTCAGAGCAATAACATGTGGATCTTGTCAGTCACTTCCTTGTTTTTTCGAATAATACTATAGGGAAGAGGTGTTACATTCAATTGTACGTCATGATGGCGTGTACATGTTGTCATCAGTGTATTAGAGAAACTAAAAAAGTTACTTTGTTAAATTTTATTTGAGGGCTTTTATTTCATTAGTTTAAATAGAAAATGTATGTATAAATTGGTGGTAATATAAGCATTCATGGTAAATAAACACATAGTTTCCGTTTTAATCTTAATTTTCTCCTTTATATATTGTTAATAGACTAATAGTTCAATTTGGTATTGGCAGATAAATCATATCTGTCAAGAGAGCGTGTGTTGTGTAGGTATATTTTTCCCCTCAAATTTTCGTGTTTATTAAATACAAAATTTGGAATTGATATCTATAGAGGTTTGACCGCTACCGTGATGAGAGAGAGAGAGAGAGAGAGAGAGAGAGAGAGAGAGAGAGAGAGAGAGAGAGAGAGAGAGAGAGAGAGAGAGAGAGAGAGAGAGAGAGAGAGAGAGAGAGAGAGAGAGAGAGAGAGAGAGAGAGAAATTCTTTAAATACCACTTTTGTTGGTATCAGAGGATTTCAAACCCTGGACATCTGCAAAATTCTCGGGTTCGATAATTTTCATCACAATACTTCCTTATACTACGAAGGTAATAGATCCGGCAACATAAACGAAACGAGACGTCATGGATCTAGTATGACTAGTACAATTGAATGTACGTAATACGTTTCCACTGTACAGAGTGTTCATTTCAAAGCTTTCCACCCTAAGTTTCTGGAAATCTGGAAATCTATGAAACAATCCCGGAAACACATGAGAAGTATTATCGCGGGGGCCATTTCTTTATGCAAAAATTGACTCGCCCACTTTAACCCCCTGTCACTGGGAGCTACCCCCTTAAAAATTCTAAATGGAAAGCGGCATATTTTTATCCTTCATGTCATTCAAATCATTTCCACTAACATACAACATTGAGTCATCAGCAAACAAATGTAATTTACTGTTTTTGGTCCTAAGCATAATGTCATTCACATACAAATAAAAGGTAACGGTCCTAATATTGTTCCTTGTAGTATATTAGTAGAGCGCACACCTGATGTTGTCCCATTGAACTTTACTCTTTGGTATCTGCCAGTCATGTATGAACGACATCATTCCAGAACGATGCCTTTGAAGACGATGACTTCCTAACTGACTAAGCAGTCGCGTCCAGGACAGGGCTAGACCTACCCCTCCGTGACTCCCTGAACGCACGGATAGATTTAGCATAGTGAGAGGAGGCACCTATAATAGCTCTTCAGTTTACGTCTTTATCTACGATATATGTAATAGCTGATAAATGTGTATGTTTATGTGAATTGAGTGTAATCTTTCGTATTATAAGGTTATTAGCAAAAATGAATATGGTTAATATTTCGAAGACATTGGTTGTCGATATCAATGTATTGTGTAACCATGTAATAACTATATTCTACTGTCGTATAGCCATTGCATTTTTAAGTTTTTTAATTTCATAGAAAACTAGCAACCACTCACTTTGAACCTACATCAGCAAGAAGAGCATTTCCATGCTTCGACGAGCCAGCTTTAAAAGCAGTATTCGAAATTTCAATAATCAGAACAGAAGAATACAACAGTATATCCAACGCAGAACTGGCTAAAACGGAGTAAGAAGTTTATAAATTATTATATTCACATTCGTATTTTATCATACACAGCAAATATTTAAATATCTACTCTTAATTGCAGATTGTTACCGGGTGGCCGCTTTAAGGACATCTTTACCAGGACACCAATTATGTCCACTTATCTTGTAGCTTTTGTCGTTTCTGATTTTACTTTTGTAGCTGAAAAGAACCAAAGAGTATTTGGAGTACCATCAATTATAGCGGGGAGTAGAGGTGAATACGCCTTGAAAGTTGGAATCAATACGCTCAATATATTAGAAGAATACTTGCGTGTGCCATACAATTTATCCAAAATGGATCAAATTGGGATACCGAGAGCATATTTTGATATGGCTGCTATGGAAAACTGGGGTCTGGTAACCTATAAGTAAATTTTATTTTAAATTACAAACACAAGAATAATAATATAAAAGTCACATTGTAACACCAAAGAATAAAAACCAATGAGAAGCGATAAGACATTAAAAGCCTGTCTCAGTTTCATCGGTGGGCGCGGCGCCAAGGGTGGTTGTTTAGTTGTTATTTCCACTAATGCCACGCGGGCCCCGGTGTTCTATGCTGTCTCCTGTTCAATAGTCCACTTGGTTGTAGTATACATGAATGTTTAAACTGTAAATTTGACGAGGTGAAAGTAATGCACGAAACAACAAAGGATTCGACTTTATTGTCGCTTGTCGTTGATCGTTATTCTCTGGTAGCACGGTCTAACTATTACATTCTCTTTACCAAATTATAAGCAAGTAATAACAAAAAACACACTTGGTATTGTTTCACAAATAAATATAATTAAATACTCGATGTACATTTCGCCTTGCGGCATCGTCAGGAGTTCTCGAGAAACTAAAGTAAAATTTAATATACTGTAACTACCTACTTCTAACAAAAATATAAATAAAAATGTACAAAAATATAAAATTATGAAAAGGTCATGGCTTCTCTGGAAAGACCGTTTTTACAAGGCCATGGTTTATTAGCGGTGAATTTATGAGTTCTGTTTGTTCATTAAGAACATTGCCTGGTTGTAAAAGTAAACTTTCTTTTATAAAATAAGAACATTCATTTTTTTACTTTTATTTAAACTATACAGTACTTCTAAATTGTCTATTGAAAATTGATGTCCCGTGTCTAAAACATGGTTAGCTACACTTGAATTTTCATAATTTAATTTAACGGCTCGCATATGTTCTGAGAATCTTAATTTGAAATTTCGCCCTGTTTGACCTATATAAAATTTACTACAATCACTACAATTAATTCTGTAAATTCCTGATTTGTTTAGTTTAGGATTCGCTGTTTTATTATTCGTTAATTGACTTTTTAAAGTGTTATTATTATAGAAGGCTATTTTTAAAATCCAGTTTCTTCAAAACTGGATTTTAAAATAAAAAGGAAAAGGAAAAAATAAATATTTTGCATCACAATATACAGAAAACTGAAACCAAAAAAAGAATAACAATTTTAAACTATAATATACAGGGTATATTAAAGAAAATTGACGCATTGGAGTCGGTATTCAACACATACCTTGTCGACATTGTTTGCCTGACGGAACACTTTTTAACCAACGAAAGAATAAAACTCGTAAATATAAAAGGTTATAAAGTGGCGAGCCAATATTGTAGAATGGACGAAACCCGTGGGGGTTCACTAATAATGCTAAAAGAAGACATACAGGCCACAAATAGGACTGACATAATCGATCTGTCCGTTGAAAATGAAATTGAAATATCAGCGATAGAAATTAATACTATTAAGATGGTGGTAATAGCTTTTTACAGACCACCATCAGGAAATGACCAGATATTTGAGGAAAAAATCAATGAATTGTTAGATATAGTAGATCAAAACAATAACGAAAAAAGTGTCTTTTTTGCGGGTGACTTCAATATGGATTTCCAGTTGAATAATCAAAAAATAAAAAACCTGACAGACATTTTTCATGTCTTTAACCTTAGACAGATATTTTATGAGCCATCTAGAGTTACACACACCAGTAGCACCTTGATAGATAATGTTTTCGCGAACATTGAGGGGTCCAGCTGTACGTCATCTACCGTGGACCTTCACTTGTCAGATCACAATGCGCAATTCCTCTCCTTCGAGACATTTAAGCAACAAAGGGCTGAAATAAAAACAAAAACCAAGATAAGTTTCAATGAGCACAATATCAATAACTTTAAGAACGAATTAGAAAGTAAACTATACTTATCGATGACAATACCAGATGCCGTGGAATCTTTCACCTGCTTCACCTTCATGAGCGAGTTCGAGCAACACTTCCCTGAAAAGAAAGTAAGGGTACCGAATGGTAGAAGGAGTAGTGAACAAATACATAAGGAAGAATTTATCAATATGAAAAATACACTGGATGCCTGGGCATTGATGGATAAAACGACAAAAAATCAGGAATGCTATACCATATATCGCCAGCTTAAACAGGAATATTTGAAAATGATATCTGACCACAAGCGCCACTCGAATGCACAGTATATAAAGGAGTCAGATAACAAAAGCAGAGCAATATGGGATGTAATCAGAAAAGAGACAGGGAGTGCGGGAGAGAGGAAGAACAACCTGACTCTGGAGGCCTCGAAACTGAATCAATATTTCTGTTCTATTGGTGAGAGAACAGTAAAAGATATTAAAACGACTGACACACCGAGGAGATACCTGCAAAATCTGTCTTTGGAGAACTCTGGCTCCTTTTAACTTGAGCCAGTTACTAATGAAGAAGTACGTAAAATTATCATAAACCTCAAGGCGAAGCATACCAGGGATGTATACAATGTCCCAAGTTATTTACTGAAACAAATCAGAGACGAGATAAGCACACCTATTGCGCATATCCTTAATAAATGTATTGAACAAGGCACCTTCCCAAAAGAACTGAAATTAACAAAGGTAATCCCTATATACAAACACGCTGATACAAGTTCGTGTGAAAATTATAGACCGATAAGTGTTCTGCCAGCTGTTTCAAAAATCTTTGAGCAGGCTATTGCTCAGAGATTAAGGCACTACCTTGAAAGAAAAGGATTCCTAACAGGCAAGCAACATGGATACAGGAAGGGACACTCTGTAATAAGTGGCATGGCAGCAGCCTTGGATTACATATTTGAGGCACTAGATAATAGGATGTGTGCAGAGATGAGTATGCTTGACCTTAGCAAGGCTTTCGACTCGGTGACTCCAGACATACTATTCGAAAAATTGTAACATCATGGGGTGCGTGGCCTCCCCTTAAAACTACTAAAATCATACATGTCAGAAAGAACTCAGATGACAGCATGGAACAATAGAGTCTCTGAGATATCCGAAATAAAATACGGAGTGCCTCAGGGGTCAATACTTGGCCCACTTCTGTTTCTTGTGTATATCAATGATATGCCAGTCAATGTTCCGGATGCGGAGTTGTGTGTATATGCCGACGATACGTCGCTGCTGGTCAGAGCCGGGGAACAGGATGAACTGCGGAGAAAATCTACTTTAGCCGTACAACATGCTGAGGAATGGTTCGCAGCAAACAGATTGAAAACGAATCCTGACAAAATACAATCCTTGACATTTACCACAAAAACATTAGAAGAAGGTGGGAACGCCAAATTCTTGGGCTTCACTATGGATTCATACCTAAGATGGAATCTACATGTGGACGATCTGGCTGGGAGATTGACTTCCGCGGTGTTCGCTATTAAAAGATTAAAACATATTGCTACCTATGAGGCAGCTAGAGTGGCCTACTTTTCGTACTTCCACTCCCTACTAAGCTATGGAATCCTTTTTTGGGGACATACGGCGGGTGCGGCAAGAATATTCGCTCTACAGAAGAGGGCAGTTAGATCGCTGTGCGGCTTGAAGTATGGTGAGAGCTGTAGAAACTACTTTAGAAAGCAGGGGATACTTACCATGCCATCGGCATTTATTCTTGCGACGGTGGTGTATGTTCACACTAACAGACACTTGTTCGATAACAATGGGTACAATCACCAATATACTACCCGAGGGAGAAACCAACTAAGAACTCCCCATCACAGATTAGCACGTTCCCAACGGTCTGTGGACCACTGGGGCCCAAAACTATACAACCGCATAAGCGCAGATATAACAACGCTACCTATGACCTGTTTCAGGAGGAAGATGAGGGATGTACTAGTTGATATGGAGTGTTATGCAATAGCAGACTTTCTGGCCTGAAATTTTATGTACTCTTTTGTATTGTGTTGTAATGTTTTGTAAATTATTAATGTTTTGTAATTTATTGACGATGCTCTGTAATATTTTAATTACGAACTATAATATAAATATACAAATATACAAAATATACGTAAAAATAGCAGACTCAATACATTATCTTAAACTATTGAATGATATGCTATTGCCAAATTATTAATTTCTATTCGATCATTAACTGCATTATCATGCTTTTTTATTTGTATACGTTCTAGAAAGCTTTTAATTTTGTTATTATATTCTTTACATAAAATTTTTGTTTCATCAAATTTAAACTTATGTTTTGTAATGTTGGTATGTTTTTTAAAAGCCGTAATGTTTTTTGCATATATGTGTCCATTTAGTCTTTCCGATAAATATTGTGAGGTTTGACCTATACAGAGTGGTTGGATTTTCATTGTACACTCAATATTTTCATTGAGAGTATAATATTTAAAAAAAAACAAAATGTGTCTGATACTATTTTTTGCCCTCTTTCTAATCCTATGAAATAGGATAATGTCGTTTGAAAAACAAAAGATAATCTAATTTTTTTTTTTAAATTGAACACCCTGTATATTATTGGATATTTTGATAGCTTATTCAATTCTGAATATATCATTTAATTTTTTTTTCGTTGGGCAATAAATAACGCCATAATAACAAAAAATAAAGAAACACAATATGTATTGGTTAAAAAAAAACAATGGAAAAAAAATAACACAAAAAAGAGATATCCTATTGAAGAAATTGTTCAAAATGGCCACCATTTTGGTTGATACATATCTGAGCTCGGTGCAATAAGTTATTTTTGGAATTTCTTAACATATCCGGGGTAATTTCCTGTGCTGCCAATTGTATTTTATTTTTCAGTTCTTCTAGGGCAGGGTATTCGACAGAGTGCAATATACCTTATTTTTTATAAATCCCCAGAGAAAAAAATCTAATATTGAGAGGTCAGGTGATCTCGGAGGCCATAAATGTGGCCCTTTATTCCCAATCCACCTATTTTTAAATTCTAATTGTAGAAAATTCGTTTCTGATTGTGCATTATGCGGTGGTGCGCCGTCATGTTGGAACCACATTTGTGTCCGGATAGCTAAAGGCAGATTGTCTAAATATTCTTGAAATTCAGTTTCAAGTAAGTGTGCCGTTATAAAAATAGGGTCCTAATAACTGATCCAACTAACTAATCACTAAACTGTATCACCTCATCAACTGGTATACGAACTGACATTTAAATAATATTTTGTTTTTTACCCGGCCATATTTTCAAAGCATACCTACTTTTTCTTTTTTATTTTTTGTTATTATGGCGTTATTCATTGCCCAACGGAAAAAATAATAATAATAATAATAATAATAATAGCTTTATTTGTCCAACGGTTTACCCAGTTATAGGACAGTATTAAATATACACATAATGTACAACGTACTACTCAATAACTTATACTAATAACTCCAATATACAACAGAATTGTGAGTAATAATAAATATGAAAACAATATAATTAAGTAAAGTAAAAAAAATATGTCAAAAAAATATGTCCCCATAGTGAAGATTAGCGGCTCTGCACATCACCACCAGCGGAGATCCTTTAAGAAGGTTAGTGCGAGAAAAGGGAAGTAGGAAGGTATGGGTAAAACGAGAGGAGATTCTAGGAATGAAGAAATCCAGACATGAGAGCAAATAAGGGCAGTCAACACGCCCACTGGATAGTTTCCATACAAATCGTGCACCATGTATCTCACGACGGTAACTCAAGGCTTGCATATTATGTGCGTCTAATAAATGTGAATAATCTATGCCATGCTGAGGATAAGTACCGGAACATTTAAAAGACAAATATTTCAGGAATCTTCGCTGCACTCTTTCAATGGAAAGTTGTAAGTAAAGATATTGAGGAGACCATACTTGAGATGCATACTCCAATTTGCTCACAACTAGACTGAAATAAAGTGTCTTCATCAACTGAATATTATTAAAAAATTTGCAACAACGCAATATGAAACCCAACGTCCTAGACGCAGATGCACACATCAAGTCTATATGGTTAGAGAAGCTGAGCCGAGTGTCAAAGTATACCCCAAGGTCCCTAATACCATTAACTCTAGACAATGTATTTCTGTTTAGGATATATACTGATGATACATTGTTTACTTTACGTGTGTAAGATATGAAGCAACATTTATCAATATTTAACTTTAAATTGAATTTGCGACACCAGTCAGTCAAGACACTTAAATTACTTTGGAGTTGGACCACATCATTCCAGGATTTTATAGAACTGTAAATTTTCAGATCATCAGCATAAGCAAGTACCGGACACGTTAATTGCATCAGTACGTCGTTTATGTACAATATGAATAAAAGAGGACCTAGATTTGAGCCTTGTGGCACCCCAGATGAAGGAAAAAATTCTGGCGACTTGTACCCATTATAAAAAACGTAATTAGGTGTCTTAGTGAGATAAGAATAAATAAGCTTGAGCAAATTCGGCGTTAATCCCAGTGCATATAGTTTGTTCATTAAGAATCCATGATCTATCGTATCAAATGCTTTGCTGAAATCCGTATAAATCACATCCACCTGTCCTGAATTGTCCAACTCTCGGCAGGTAAATTGTGTTAGCGCAGTCAGGTTAGTAACTGTCGAACGCCCCCGCACGAATCCATGTTGGTGTTGAGAAATCAATGATTTAGTATTAAAATATATGCACGAATAAAGTACACTTTCGAATACTTTCGCAAAGTTGCAAATGATCGAGATCGGTCTGTAATTCTCCCCTTTGGTATTGTCATCTTTTTTAAAGATGGGAGAGATTCTTGTTCTTCGCCAACGGCCAGGAAATTCCGACGTCTTGATGGATAGGTTTATAATAAGCGCCAGCGGCTTTGATAAGGAGGATCCTGCTTGACGCACCAATTTGCTAGGGATCTGGTCATCACCTGCACTGAAATCATCTGGTAATGCGGACATAATAATAATAATATAATTGATATTATATTCAGAATTGAATAAGGTATCAAAATATCCAATAATATACAGTTCAATTTAAAAAAAAAAAATAGATTATCTTTTGTTTTTCAAACGACATTATCCTATTTCACAGGATTAGAAAGAGCGCAAAAAATAGTATCAGACACATTTTGTTTTCTTTTTAATATTATACTCTCAATGAAAATATTGAGTGTACAATGAAAATCCAACCATTCTGTATATACACCATTACAATCTCCACTTGAAATTTTGTATACTACATGTGTCTGTTTAAAGAAAGGATCTTTATCTTTAATATTACTAAATAAAATTTGTATTTCATTATGATTTTTATGTGCAATTTTGATATTAAATGGACGTAATACTTTACTAATTTTGTACATAAGGAATGGCAACATATTTTTGTATATCTGTTGATTTTGAATTACTATTATTTTTATTATTATTACAAAATTTATTTTATCTATCTTTAATAATGGAATTTATAAAGTTTAAAATATAATAGTTATTAATTAATATGTCTTTCATTTGTCGTAAGATTTTTGGTCTATATTTAGAACTTGTTAGCTTGATTGTTCTGTCTATTTGTGAAATAACAACGCTTTTTTTAATTGAAATGGATTAGTAAGACTCATAATTTAAATATCTACCTGAAGAAGTTGGTTTTTGATTAAATTTGTTAAAATTTAATTATTTTCACGAATTAATGTTAAACCTAAAGAGTGTATTTTATTATTTGCTTCTTTTTCTAATGTAAATTGAAGTTTTGGATGATATGTGTTAAATTGTTCTAAAATATATTCAGCTTTGTTTGATGGAAAATATAAAATACAGTCATCTACATAACGCTTATAAAAAACTAATTTTGCTATTAATTATCAGTCAAACAACACAAAATTCCTGTTACAAATACAGGCACGATAATGCAGTAAATGACCGAATAGAAATATAATAATTTGGCAATACCATATCATTCAATAACTTAATATAATGTATTGAGTCTGCTACATTTAGGTATTCAGGGTCGTCTAGGATAATAATAATAAAAAAAGTTTATTAATATTTATCAAATATATGTTACAATTTTATTAATAGTTATTGGAGTTTTAATGTTTTAATTAGTTAGTTTATGTTAAATTATTTTTAAAAAGAAAGCTTTCATACATTATTTACAAGAAATGAAAGTTGCGGCAGTTATCCACTATTTTGTACAGCAATTCATATCGATTAAATCAAGATGGCTATGTTTATTATAATAGATGTTCGAAGACATCACCGTTTTGTCCAATACACTTCCGAATTCGTGTATGTACATTACGAGTTACTTGTAAAATCGATCTTGCATCTATGTTATTAGCAATAGTAATTATTTTATTTTGCAGTTCTAGAAAGTTTTCATATCTTCCTTTGTAAATTTTGTTTTTTAAATATCCCCTAAAATAAAAGTCCATAGGGTTTAGATCCGGGGACCGTGGTGGCTACTGAAATGGTCCAGTCGTACCTATCCACCAATTCCGAAACATTTCGCTCAGAAAATTTTGTACTTTGCGATGATTTTTTTATATGTTGCCGAGTAGCCAAGTCCAGGTTTTCCAAAAATATTCCTAAATGTTCAGTCATGGATTGTACATATCTTTTCCCGGTTAATGTACCATTACAAATGAATGGTCCGAAAATCGTCGAGCCAATTAATACACATTAAAACTAAACCGTATATGTGGAGCATGAGGCCGTTCCAAAAATAATTTTTTTTGTGACCAATAGTGATTGGTTTTTCTATTCCAAATTGCAGAATTAGAAAAATTCGATTAATCGCACACTCGGCGAAAATTGTGGATGACACTCGCAACTTTCATTTTTTGTCAATAATCTATGAAAGCTTTCTCTTTTAAAATAATTCCTTCTTTCAATATATGCAAAAATATACTGGGTGTTCCATTTAAAAAATAGTAACTTTTGTGAATAGCGCGAAAATTAGAAGTTCAACTGTCTTTTCGGTTCTGCCATAATTGTTCACGATCAAAATACTGCTACTTTGCTAATTTAACCGATACTGTAGCTTCATTAATAACAAAGTTAGCAATAGTGCCGACTTAATTTATAACACCCTGTATATATAATATAATTTTTCTGCTTTGCTTTGAGTAATTAATTAGGTAAATTTTAACTGGAAAAAATTTACCATCCAGGGGGAGGCTCGAACTCATTTCTCCCAATCGCTAGTCAGGTGCGTTAACTAAATCCGCTACCTTGGGGCTGTATGAGCTCGAGTTCTCTTAATCGTCTTGAATCTCAACATGTCACAGATGTTATTATATATTTGTCGGCAGTACGATGTAAATTTTAAATAATTTAAAAATTCGTTTTCCTCAGCGTAGAAAATGTCTAATATGATATTTCTGCTTTGCACTGAGTAACTAATTTGGTAAAGTTTAATTAGAAAAATTTATATTTATTTAATTATAATAGTTTGGAGATGGGTAAATACATTTGCCTAAATGGATACAAATATTTTCCTATTGGAAAATAGCAGCGTATCAGTTGGGCGTTTAACAAACTAATTTGCAAAGAGACGGGTCAACTAGAAGAGAATCAAGAAATTTAATTTATTTAAGCATACATCGTCAATCACTTTTTCTTTAGAGATGGGGAGCTATTCTCTAATTCTGAAATATTAATTGCTGAAATTATTGCTCATGAATTCGGTCATCAGTGGTTTGGTAACAATGTTTCACCGCTTTGGTGGTCCTATCTTTGGTTGAATGAAGGATTTGCTACGTATTTTCAATATTATGCAGCCTCAATTGTAAGTACGCCGTAGTATTTTATTTAGGTGTCTTATGTACATACGTTCTAATTCTATTTATGTAGCAAGAAAATTATGATTTCTCGAGCCGAATAGTTCCAAGATGTGTCCAAACTGCTCTCCTCTTCGATAGCTTTAGCCGAACCAGACCAATGAATCAAGACGCTGGCTCACCAAAGGATATAAGAGAATTATTTGATGTAATTGCTTACATCAAAAGCGGATCTGTTATAAGAATGGTTGAAGGAATATTGTCAAGAGACATATTTCGAAGAGGTCTCGTAATATACCAAAATAAAATGTAAGTGAAGCAATAAATTCAATGTGATATGCTTGCATCTCTTGGGTAGATTGGTGTTACAGCAAGCCTGGAAAGAGCTTTAGACGCTTTAGAATGCTTAATGTTCTACTATTATCGAATAATTATAACAAAAAAAAATACATGCGGATTAAGTACTTCACTAAAATACGCCTCAAATTCAGTCCACATATGAGGTCCTCAATATTTAACTTAATTGTCAAACCATAACACATTCTGTTTGTGAACATTTTCACTAAATTTTAAAACTTATTTTATGCAAACAGACAGATTCAATGTTCACAGTATATGCAAGAAATATGTTTAAAGTAATCCGTCATCTTAACTTAGCAACAATATGATACATTAGTAATTAATAACAAAAATGACAATTGAAAAGCAAGCTGTCCCCAAATTGTTTCAATAATCAATACAGAAAGAATGCAGAAGTAAACAATTAAGAATAAAACAGCTTCTATTATTTATGTAGTTTCAATAAAAAAAATCCAGAATCTTCATAGGCAAGCATTTAATTCTAGCATACAAGTAATATCGTTGCGAATTGTGTAATTAAATAAATAATTGGAAAATTAGGAGTAGAGTTGTCGAATACCATTTAAGCGGTTTAATTAGAAGGCTTAGATGTCTACATTGTAAAGTAACAGTAGTAGTTAGTTGCACTCAATGCAAATTCGCAATTAGTCAATTAGATGACAGCTTGGTTTACAATTGTCATTTTTGTTATTAATTAATTATTAATGTATCATATTGCCGCTTCGTCAAGATAACTGATTATCTTTTAATACATTTCTTATATATTTCGGCAAACAATTTCAATAGATTTTCTTATTGCCTGGCTAAGAGTAATACTTATTGAATAAATACTATGTGACCACTACAACAACAAAATTGTTACAAGGAGATGAAATTTGAAAAAAAATTTCTCACTATAGCTTTTGAAATACCTTTGGAAATTAATTTTTTTTAAATACTTTTACTTGTCACCTTATTTGATCAAAGCTGCACCTTTTATAATAAGCGATATCCACATGTATTAAAAGCATTTTGTTTAAAAGCATTGTGTTATCTTGGCGCAGCTTGCTGTAAAATTGTCATTTTTTTTATTATTAATTGTCCTTATATCTTTATATGCCGCTGCGCCAAGATAACTCATTGCTTTAATACATTCTTGTATATTTCGACAAAAAAATCTGATATATATATGCTGCATGACATGGAAAGTGCAACACCAGGAATGGGTGCGAATTTTTTGACCAAACTTGGTAGAAGCGTATAACTAGTCAAAAGCAATAATTGATTAAAATTTTGTTGCGATAGATCAAGTGGTCATGACACATCTGACACTTCATTCAGTTTTCGCTGACATTAATGTGTGGTGTATTAATTGTTTGTTTGAAATTAATTTCAACGGTTTTGTCTTATTATACCTTTGTTTAACGTGTTTAAAGAGTTTTATTATGCCTAGAGTGCGGCAACGTGGAAATTATCGCCAATTAAGCGAATTCGACAGAGGTCGAATTGTTGGTTTGCGAGAAGGTGGTTTTTCATACAGGGAAATTGCAAATCGCCTTAACCGGAACCAATCCACCATTATGCGCTGTTATCAATCATGGACTAGGGAAGGTCAGGAAAGACGCCAAAGAGGAACCGGAGGCCGAAGAAGCACTAATGAGATACAGGACCGCCGCCTTCGCTCAATGGCACTAAGAGACAGGTTTTCCAGTACCAGATCAATTGCTGACGTGTGGTTAGGTAATATTGGTCGTCCTGTAACCCTTCGAACCGTTTATCGTCGAATTAGGGGTTTCGGCTTACAATCTTATCGTCCACATCTTGTGTTACCACTTACGGCTCAACACCGACAGCAACGTTTGGAGTGGTGTAGATTGCGACTGCACTGGAACGTGGAGTGGCACAGGGTGGTATTCAGTGATGAAGCTCGATTTTGTCTAGGGATGCATGATGGCCGTATGAGGGTCAGACGAAAACGTGGGGAACGTCGTGATATTCAGTTTTCCGTTGAAAGGCATGTGCATCGAGCAGTGGGTGTTATGGTATGGGGTGCTATAGCATATGGGAGTAGGTCTCAATTGGTGTTCATCCAAACCACCATGAACGCCCAGCGTTACATTGATGAGGTGGTAGAACCCCATATTCTACCATATCTTCAAACGCTCGAAGACCCACTTTTCCAGCAGGATAATGCCCCTCCCCACGTAGCGAGAATTTCTATAAATCGCTTGGAAGAGGCTCATGTCAATATCTTGCCATGGCCACCCAAATCCCCCGACCTCTCGCCAATAGAACATGTGTGGGACATTATGGGACGAAAACTTATGAATTTAGCCAATCCCCCGCAGACACTAATAGCTCTCCGGCATGAATTACAGGTTGCTTGGGACACCATACCCCAAGAGGATATCGACCACCTAGTCGAATCAATGCCACGAAGAGTGAGGGAGTGTGACACTAATAGGGGCGGTTCAACACATTATTAATAAAAATTATGTTAAATTGTGTTAGTCTTTTGTTTTTTTTCTTTGAAATTTTAATCAATTATTGCCTTTGACTAGTTATACGTTTCTACCAAGTTTGGTCAAAAAATCCGCACCCCTTCTTGGTGTTGCAGTTTCCATGTCATACAGTATATATACAAATTTAATATGTGCTTAATATGTATTAAACGCATATATATCAAATTTTTAGCCGTATTTGTTAATACACATGAATCGTACATACGTATATCTATATACATACGCACGGATTTCCTGAAATTAGCGGCTTATATGAAATTGAAAATTACTTGCTTTATGATAATTAATGAACTTAGGGAAAAGTTAATATCATTATCAAGACTAACAGTCAGTTTTGCCATCGCTCATCAGTCCGATCAAAGATCTCTTCGGTTTGTATAAATAGACAAATCGAAAAAATACAGGGAACAGCTGATTTCATTATCGGACTGATGAGCGATGGGGAAACTAACTGTTAGTCTTCGATAATGATATTAACTTTTCCCTAAGTTCATTAATTATCATAAAGCAAGTAATTTTCAATTTCATATAATCCGCTAATTTCAGGAAATCCGTGCGTATGTATATAGATATACGTATGTATGATTCATGTGTATGTATATGTATATATACATATATAATTAAATTTTTTTTTTGGTCCTGGTTTTAATAGTTGTTAATTCAATTTTTTTTCCCCTGGGATTACCGGTCATAAAGGAATAGTAGAAAAGTATAAATTACACCATTTCTTTATTTAAGCCAACGTTTCGGCAATTATCCTTGTCTTTTTCAAAGTTTTTTTTATTGAACCTAATAACAACAACAAGAAGAAATTAATTCTATGTTAGTTTTTTATATTTGATGTGCTGTAGGAATTTGATGATCTACACACGCAAGCTCATAATAATCAATTTTTTAATTTTTATTCATTTCTTACTAATTTAACTTGTTCAATATCGTCTATAAATTTCGTAAAACATATGTGTACTTACTAGAATGACAGTAATTTTTTATATTAACATCATTTGTTATTTAATATACACCTTTTGTATATCTTCTAATAATTTTATTTATTTCATATTGTAAGTATATTTACTTGTGATGTTAAATATAATGTCAATTTTTAAAATTTGTAAATGTATTTTTAACGCCTGGAAACACAAACATAAGTACAGCACTCACACAACAATAAAATTGCAAAGAACTCAATACAAACCAAAGATAAGATAACAAAGAATGTTAGTATTCCATATATATGTGGGCTATCAGAAAACCTGACAAAATGTTTGGCACCATTTAACATTAAATTGGCACTTAGGAATAAAAATAACTTTTATTCCCAAAGATTAAGAATGAGGTACCAACTAAACAAAAGACCCATGTTGTATATAAAATCCCTTGTTCAGACTGTGAAAAACTATATATAGGGCAAACTAAACAGCATTTGTCAGAGAGAATTAAAGGACATAAATATGCCCAGAATATGACTTCTTTAACAAATCACAGTCACACTACAGGACATAGATTTGATTTTGACAATATGTGTATTTTGAACAAAGAAAATAATTCCAAAGCCCGAAATGTTTTAGAAATAATTCAAATAAAAAACCATAATAACCGCGTTAAATGATAGAACCGATATTAACGGATTGTCTGAAATATATTTTAATATTTTATAATTGTGATGTGTGCAAAGTAACAATATTTTATTTATAAAAAGTAGTCTGTCAATCAATATGTGTTTTTATATTGGCAAGGAATTTGTTATTGCATGTTTTTTAGTATTGTGTGAGTGCTGTACTTATCGTGTCTTTCCAGGTGTTTTATATACATTTATACATTTTAAAAGTTGACGTTATATTTAACATCACAAGTAAATATACTTACATTATGAAATATAATAAAATTGTTAGAAGATAAAAAACCTTGAAAAAGGCACAGATAATTGCCGAAACGTTGGTTTAAATAAAAGAATGGTGTAATTTATTTACTATTCCCTTAAGGCCGCTAATCCCAGGGAAAAAATGTTTTTGAAATATATATATATAAATAAACACAGTTTCCTTTCTTGGTTTAGCGGCTGTAAAGTGAACTCAAAACAAAATAAAAGTTAAAACGTTTCGATTATATAGTTACTATCTTTTTCAATTATTTATCATAAACTAACTAATTAACACATTAAAACAATAACAACTTAATAAAACTATAACATATATCTGACAATTTTTTTTTACAAATATATTGGCGACAAATATATGGTACAGAAAAAATAACATTGGTGTATCCCAGACAACCTAGAAAGTTCCTAGTTTTGTGTTTAAGTGCTTGATATAAAATTTTGGTTTCATCAAATTTAAATTTATTGTTAATATTTTTATGTTTTAATTAGTTAGCTTATGTTAAATAATTGACAAAGATAATATCTATATTATCGAAACGTTTTTATTTTGTTTTGAGTTCATTTTACAGCCGCTAAACCAAGAAAGGAAATTTCTTATCAAACGGCTAAGAAAAGAACGCATTCATATATATAGAAAAATGTATTCTTAGGGGGGATCCAGCATCAAAAGAAATAACTTTATGTGAAGTTCTTTATTTTTTGCCAATATTTCGTATAATAATCTAATACTTCTTCAGGGCCAAAAATGTGAACTTATCTAGAGAAACACGTGCATATAACTAGAAAACATCACTATTTTTGGATGGATGAATTAAATTGACATTATTTAAGAATTTAAAATTTAAAGATAAAAGTTTTACAATCACATTAATAAAATAATAAAATTTAAGGAACTTCCTAGAAGGACCTCTAAAAATTTTGGAACTACATGTTAACACTAGGAAATATTAACATGTAGTTTCAAAATTTCTAGAGGTCCTTCTAGGAAGTTCCTTAAATTTTATTATTTTATTAATGTAATTGTAAAACATTTAACTTTAAATTTTAAATTCTTAAATAATGTCAATTTAATTCATCCATCCAAAAATAGTGATGTTTTCTAGTTATATGCACGTGTTTCTCTCGATAAGTTCACATTTTTGGCCCTGAAGAAGTATTAGATTATAATGCGAAATATTGGCAAAAAATAAAGAACTTCACATAAAGTTATTTCTTTTGATGCTGGATCCCCCCTAAGAATACACTTTTCTTGACTTTGACAGCAGAGACTCCTTTGCATTATATATATATATATATATATATATATATATGAAACAATGGTTTCTCGGGTTCTTGGCCGCGTGTGAGATGTGTCCTGAGAAGGACTGTTGTCTCGACGTTTCGACGAGATCGCACTCGTCATTTTCTAGAGATAGTCTTCTGCTGGTTACAGTTGAGAGTTATCTGCTGTTCGCCTTGTTGTACGCCTGCTTTTATATTGCTGAGTTGGAGTGGGGTCGGGTGGGGGATGTTGTACTGTGGCGATCGCTCGCAAGCGGCTGCGTGTGATTGGTCCGTGTATTTGCGGATCCTGTGTATGGGTCTGCTTCGGTTGTGGAGTGTTGCGTTTATCGTGAGTTCTAATCTGTATGTCGGCCACGAGCGGTTTCCATGTATGCGGCAGGCGTAGGCCGTCGTCTCTTTTATTTAAACTTCTGGGCCTCTTTTCAATTTTCTATCGCTTCTCTAGTGATTCTAGTAGCTAGATTTTCGCTCTTTGCTAATAACTTTGTATTGTCGAAGTCGATATTATGCCCCGTTATCACACGATGTTGTGCTAGAGAAGAAGTTTGTTCTTTCTTGCGCACTGCGTTTCTATGTTCTTCTTTTCTTACGTTTATTCGCCTATTCGTCTGCCCTACATAGGATTGGTCGCACTCCAAGCATGGTATTTCGTACACGCCCTGATCTTCGAGTGGAATTTTATCTTTCGCGTTGATTAATTCATCAGCTATTTTTCTCTTTGTTGTAAAAACTGTGTTGATGTTGTGTTTTCTTAGTATTCGGCTGATTTTATCTGTGGTACCTTTTACATATGAGAGAAAGGCTCTTGAAATGAATTCTTCTTTCTCTTTCTCTGTTCTTCTTGTTTTGTTATAGGTGGCTTCCTTTATTATTTTGTGCGAGTAACCGTTTGCAAGGAGAGCGTTTCTAATATTTGTTCTTTCTTCGGATTTATGTTCTTTATCTGTTAGTCTGTCGGATCGTAGTACTAGTATTTTTACTACTGCGTTCAGTTGCGCCAGACGACAGACTAACAGATAAAGAACATAAATCCGAAGAAAGAACAAATATTAGAAACGCTCTCCTTGCAAACGGTTACTCGCACAAAATAATAAAGGACGCCACCTATAACAAAACAAGAAGAACAGAGAAAGAGAAAGAAGAATTCATTTCAAGAGCCTTTCTCCCATATGTAAAAGGTACCACAGATAAAATCAGCCGAATACTAAGAAAACACAACATCAACACAGTTTTTACAACAAAGAGAAAAATAGCTGATGAATTAATCAACGCGAAAGATAAAATTCCACTCGAAGATCAGGGCGTGTACGAAATACCATGCTTGGAGTGCGACCAATCCTATGTAGGGCAGACGAATAGGCGAATAAACGTAAGAAAAGAAGAACATAGAAACGCAGTGCTCAAGAAGGAACCAACTTCATCTCTAGCACAACATCGTGTGATAACGGGGCATAATATCGACTTCGACAATACAAAGTTATTAGCAAAGAGCGAAAATCTAGCTACTAGAATCACTAGAGAAGCGATAGAAATTGAAAAGAGGCCCAGAAGTTTAAATAAAAGAGACGACGGCCTACGCCTGCCGCATACATGGAAACCGCTCGTGGCCGACATACAGATTAGAACTCACGATAAACGCAACACTCCACAACCGAAGCAGACCCATACACAGGATTCGCAAATACACGGACCAATCACACGCAGCCGCTTGCGAGCGATCGCCACAGTACAACATCCCCCACCCGACCCCACTCCAACTCAGCAATATAAAAGCAGGCGTACAACAAGGCGAACAGCAGATAACTCTCAACTGTAACCAGCAGAAGACTATCTCTAGAAAATGACGAGTGCGATCTCGTCGAAACGTCGAGACAACAGTCCTTCTCAGGACACATCTCACACGCGGCCAAGAACCCGAGAAACCATTGTTTCATCATACGACCGCGAAAACATCAGGAATATCATATATATATATTATTCAACTAAATAAGAGAAAAGAAGACTTTTTCTTTCTTCTCCTCTTCAAATTTCTTTTTTTCTTTTCTTGGCAGTTGTTAAATATAATTATACTTGCATCATGGGAGGTAGCGGCCTTTATTTAATTATAGGTAGTTTAGTGTGTAAAAGTAAAAAAAAAAAAAAAAAAAAAAAAATTCTTCTTACGTTTCGATATTATATATAATATCTTTCTCAAAAATTTTATAATAAGCTGTAACAATTATGAGTATATTAATCTAACGTTATATGCAAAATAATTCTAAAAATAACTTACGTCATGTGTTATTAAAATTGATCCTACATTTATTTACAATTTAAAAAATATATATTAAAATCTCCAAAAAATTTTCCACTCGCACAACGCCTGCACATCTGTTTTAATATAGACCCGAAATCATAGCAAAAATAAAGACATTACAAAAAAATAATTATCCACTTTCAAAAATTAATATGGTTCTAAAACAACAACTACACAAACATTATAATCAGAACATACCTAAAAAACTAAAGGAACCAACCTGGTATAAATATGTTCCATTACCATATGTAAAAAATATTTCTGAAAAATTAAACAAGATACTAATACCGTATAAAGTGAAAATAGCACACACTAACTACAACAACCTCAACTCTTTATACACCCCTCTCAAAGATAAAATCCCCACGTTAAAAAAAACCAACATAGTGTACAAAATACCATGTAATGATTGCAATGGCATATACATAGGACAGACTTCTCAACATTTAAAAGACAGAATAAATGGTCATAAATTTTCAAATAACTCCACTGCACTCAAAAAACATACCAATACAACAAATCATTCCTTCAACTATCCAAATACTTCAATTATAACTACAGAAAAAAACCACAAAGCCAGGAACATCTTAGAAAGCATCCACATCCAAAAAAACAAAAATACAATAAACGATAGGACAGATATAAATAACCTATCAAATATTTATTTTTCTATTTTATAATAAATACAAGTACGACGCTGTGTTTCCTTTAAGCATACGTTCAAATACAACACAAATAAAAATACATTAAAAACCATCAATGCATTTTTATAGTACAAACACATTTTAAAATATACATTTATATGTATACGTTCAAAACATCTTTGCTTTTCATTGAACACGTACACCTTTAAATATCCAATACACTCATTTGAAAAGTAATTAACATTTTGGATAACACTAAAAAAGCAAAAGAATGTATACATTCCTGATAATATTCAAAAAAAGAAAGAAAAAGAAAACAGATGTGCAGGCGTTGTGCGAGTGGAAAATTTTTTGGAGATTTTAATATATATTTTTTAAATTGTAAATAAATGTAGGATCAATTTTAATAACATGACGTAAGTTATTTTTAGAATTATTTTGCATATAACGTTAGATTAATATACTCATAATTGTTACAGCTTATTATAAAATTTTTGAGAAAGATATTATATATAATATGGAAACGTAAGAAGAATTTTTTTTTTTTAATTTTTACACACTAAACTACCTATAATTAAATAAAGGCCGCTACCTCCCATGATGCAAGTATAATTATATATATATATATATATATATATATATTGGAAGTTGTGATGTTAGACACTGTTTTCAGGGTGTATTGGTATGTAAATTTACTGAACCAGGAAGGTCAGAATGTGTGGGCTGGGTTAATTAAAACAATCTATTTGTGGCTGGTAACGTTTCGGAATAATTTATTCCATCATCAGACTCTACAATAAGTTGAAAAAAATTTTTTATATAAATAATTAGGGACAATCTTAAATAAACAAAAGTCATGAACATCCAAAACAAGAGAACTCACTTACTTGCCACTATGGACACCGAAAATTATCTTAACAGATCCAATCATAAACATAGAGAACTCATGTTGGTGGTACACTAAATTAAAATTTTTTTAATATATTATATAGGCCATTAAGGTGTCACATATTAAAATTACATTTAACAACTTCAAATCAATTACTCAGTAAAATTAAAACCAAAATTTTTGACGGACATTACTAGTTGCATTTTAAAAAACACCAACACGAAGATCACAACAACAATTAAAATGCATGACCTATCTGACCGTAAGTGAGTATTTATAGGTCACCTCTTCGCGATGTCAAGGGCAGGTCAGAGGTCACAGCTTAATAGCGAATTATCAAAATTTCTTTAAATAAAACTGTTAATATGATAATTCTAAATTACATCTGTAATTCTGATATATTAATTTGGAAATAAACAGCAGCAAAGAAAACCAAAAATTATTTTGTTACAAGACCAAAAGACCACCGCAAACAAGGCAATATAAGGATGTTACGCAAGAAGTAGGAACCAGCAACGATAGGACAATTTGGAAGAACAAAGAAGGGGGAGGGGGTGGGTAAGGTGGAGGGTTGTCATAAAATAATACTGAAACCATGGGTTTAATTATTTAAATTAGAACAATTATTTACAAACGGTGCCAAGACGCCATCTGTCATCCAACAACCCAACTGTCTGAAAAATATATTTACAGAAATCGACTCTAAAGTTTTGTAACTCAACACATACATGTTACTGCCGACCAACATTACACAAGATTTTAGGTCTTATAAACCTTAGAATATTATTGTATATCACACTGAAATTGGCAGAGTCAGATTTAGAATTCATATTTGGTTCTATGACATTGATACAAAAGGTCTCAAGAAATAATCTCTTGTGCAGGTTAGCTTCATTATATAAAATGTGAGTTTGGTCAAAGTTAATAGTATGTTTAGTGTTACTCATATGTTCACCAAGTTTACATGACTTAGGTTTACGAATGGCATCACTGCGATGTTGTATGTTCCGCTCATTGACTCTTTGTTTAGTTTGTCCTATGTAACATTGCGGACAATCCCTACACTTCAAGCAGTAAACTACATTGCTTCTGTATTTTGTATCCATTGTGTCTTTTAAAGGTGTGAAGAATTTAGAGACTGAGTTAGCTGTTGTAAACGCTATAGTTACTCTATCCTCAAACAGTTCCTTTATAAAGTTGGTAAGACCTGGTATATATGTCATTTTCTTATAGATAACAGGATCTGTGTTACCCAAGTTATTTATGGTATTATTGGTTTGTACCGGACTTAGCGGAATAGCGTGCATTGGCAGGGTAGTGCCAGTTGAAAACAAGATCTTGTTTAAAATGGCGTTAGGATAGCTGTTTTTTAGAAGAATGTCTTTCAGTCGTAGTAGGTCCGAGTGCTGCCAATCCGGACCTACTACGACTGAAAGACATTCTTCTAAAAAACAGCTATCCTAACGCCATTTTAAACAAGATCTTGTTTTCAACTGGCACTACCCTGCCAATGCACGCTATTCCGCTAAGTCCGGTACAAACCAATAATACCATAAATAACTTGGGTAACACAGATCCTGTTATCTATAAGAAAATGACATATATACCAGGTCTTACCAACTTTATAAAGGAACTGTTTGAGGATAGAGTAACTATAGCGTTTACAACAGCTAACTCAGTCTCTAAATTCTTCACACCTTTAAAAGACACAATGGATACAAAATACAGAAGCAATGTAGTTTACTGCTTGAAGTGTAGGGATTGTCCGCAATGTTACATAGGACAAACTAAACAAAGAGTCAATGAGCGGAACATACAACATCGCAGTGATGCCATTCGTAAACCTAAGTCATGTAAACTTGGTGAACATATGAGTAACACTAAACATACTATTAACTTTGACCAAACTCACATTTTATATAATGAAGCTAACCTGCACAAGAGATTATTTCTTGAGACCTTTTGTATCAATGTCATAGAACCAAATATGAATTCTAAATCTGACTCTGCCAATTTCAGTGTGATATACAATAATATTCTAAGGTTTATAAGACCTAAAATCTTGTGTAATGTTGGTCGGCAGTAACATGTATGTGTTGAGTTACAAAACTTTAGAGTCGATTTCTGTAAATATATCTTTCAGACAGTTGGGTTGTTGGATGACAGATGGCGTCTTGGCACCGTTTGTAAATAATTGTTCTAATTTAAATAATTAAACCCATGGTTTCAGTATTATTTTATGACAACCCTCCACCTTACCCACCCCCTCCCCCTTCTTTGTTCTTCCAAATTGTCCTATCGTTGCTGGTTCCTACTTCTTGCGTAACATCCTTATATTGCCTTGTTTGCGGTGGTCTTTTGGTCTTGTAACAAAATAATTTTTGGTTTTCTTTGCTGCTGTTTATTTCCAAATTAATATATCAGAATTACAGATGTAATTTAGAATTATCATATTAACAGTTTTATTTAAAGAAATTTTGATAATTCGCTATTAAGCTGTGACCTCTGACCTGCCCTTGACATCGCGAAGAGGTGACCTATAAATACTCACTTACGGTCAGATAGGTCATGCATTTTAATTGTTGTTGTGATCTTCGTGTTGGTGTTTTTTAAAATGCAACTAGTAATGTCCGTCAAAAATTTTGGTTTTAATTTTACTGAGTAATTGATTTGAAGTTGTTAAATGTAATTTTAATATGTGACACCTTAATGGCCTATATAATATATTAAAAAAATTTTAATTTAGTGTACCACCAACATGAGTTCTCTATGTTTATGATTGGATCTGTTAAGATAATTTTCGGTGTCCATAGTGGCAAGTAAGTGAGTTCTCTTGTTTTGGATGTTCATGACTTTTGTTTATTTAAGATTGTCCCTAATTATTTATATAAAAAATTTTTTTCAACTTATTGTAGAGTCTGATGATGGAATAAATTATTCCGAAACGTTACCAGCCACAAATAGATTGTTTTAATTAACCCAGCCCACACATTCTGACCTTCCTGGTTCAGTAAATTTACATACCTATATATATATATATATATATATATATATATATATATATATACCGGGTGTCCACACTTAAGTGCGCACTATTGATAACTCTGTTATCTTTGGAGGTGCAGAATCGGTCAAATGGGCAAAGTAGTACCATTTTTTATGGCGGTTACAATTATGAAAATAGAAAAACAATTGAACGTCGGGTTCTCTAGATATTCGACCAAACAAATTTTTTTTAAATGGGACACCCTGTATATTTTTTGGCGATTGGAAGGAGAATCGCAAACTGAACAAAAGAGTCTTAGTACACTAGTATAAAAAAGTGTCAAATAAAGTAGTTACTCAGAAATCTGTATCTTTGCTTTGTTTGCATGAAATCGATATATCTACGGACAATTAAACATTCATTAAAGCCTTTAATTTAATAAACAAATAAAAATAAATACAAAAATAGTAAAGAAAATTATTCAAATTAAATGTTCAAAGACATCTCCTTCCATTTCAATACGTTTTCTCAATCTTGTGTGCACATTACGAGTAGCTCCTAAAATGGTCCTACCATCGATGGCGTTAATGATGTTGGAAATTCTTTCCTGAAGCTCATCCACTATTGCATATCTATGTTTGTACACTTGATTTTTTACTGCTCCCCACAAGAAAAAATCTAATGGCGTCATGTCAGGCGAACGTGCGGGCCACTGAATAGGACCATTTGTGCCAATTCATTTATTGCCAAATAATCTTTCTAATAACTCCCTTGTCTCGCGGTGATTATGGGCAGGCGCTCCATCTTGTTGAAAGTAAATAATCTGTCTGTCTACCAAATTTAATTCATCCAGAAAATTTTCTAAAATTTCTATCAATAATGCCACATATCTTTCTCCTGTTAAAGAACCCCGATAGAAAAATGGCCCAACAATTCGGGATCCGATTATACCACACCAAACATTTAAACTGAATCGGTGTTGTGGATTACAAGGATAAACAGCAAATGGGTTTTCACGACTCCAGTAATGATTATTTCTTTTATTGATCATCCCGCGATTAGAAAAGTTGGATTCATCACTCCATAAAATGTGTCTGAAGAAATTGTGATTTTCTTCAAAAGCATTGATAAACCATTGAGCAAAAGTTAATCGTCTTTGATAGTCACCCAAAAGTAGAGTTTGAACAGGCTGATATTTAAAGGGAACATATTTATTTTTTTTCAAAATTTTATGGATCGTACTACGAGAAACACCTGATTCTCTGGACAAATCCCTTACAGAATTATTTGGATGTACCTGAAAATATGCCAATACATTTATTTCTGTCTCTTGTGATAATATAAAATCATTTTTGATCCTCTTCTTTATAAAAACTGTTTCGTTGCTTCTTAATCTTCGATAAAGTTTTAAAAAATAGCGACGATCTGGTACATCACGATCAGGAAATTGCTGAATGTAACATTCGAGCGCTTTATCTGAATTTTTGTTAAACTTCAAGTACAACTCCAACATATTACACTTTTCCAAATGAGTAAATGCCATTGTTACGGTTGAAAAAATTGTAAAACCAGTACTTTTTCCACACAGTAACTTTAACAACAGCAAATACAAATAATTTGACAGCTACTAGACAATGTGACGCTTTAATTTTCCATAGGTATATCGATTTCATGCAAACAAAGCAAAGATACAGATTTCTCAGTAACTACTTTATTTGACATTTTTTTATACTAGTGTACTAAAACTCTTTTGTTCAGTTTACGATTCTCTTTCCAATCGCCAAAAAATATACAGGGTGTTCCATTTAAAAAAAATTTGTTTGGTCGAATATCTAGAGAACCCGACGTTCAATTGTTTTTCTATTTTCACAATTGTAACCGCCATAAAAAATGGTACTACTTTGCCCATTTGACCGATTCTGCACCTCCAAAGATAACAGAGTTATCAATAGTGCGCACTTAAGTGTGGACACCCGGTATATATATATATATATATATATATATATATATATATATGAATTTTAATTATTTTTAAAATTCTGTTTTTCTCAGCGTAGAAATATCTAAATTGATTTTTCTGCTTCGCGCTGAGTAAATTAATTAGGAAATTTTTATCACAAAAATTTGCCCACGATGAGATTTGAACTCATGACCTTCTTAATGTCGATAAGATGCGCTACCAACTGCGCCACGAGGGCCTTGAGTTCATATCTACTTTAAACGTCTTGATCTCTTCAAGTAACAGTTGGAAATATACATCTTTATCCGGCAGTTCGGAACGAATGTGTAAATTTGAATTTTAATTATTTTTAAAATTCTGTTTTTCTCAGCGTAGAAATATCTAAATTGATTTTTCTGCTTCGCGCTGAGTAAATTAATTAGGAAATTTTTATCACAAAAATTTGCCCACGATGAGATTTGAACTCATGACCTTCTTAATGTCGATAAGATGCGCTACCAACTGCGCCACGAGGGCCTTGAGTTCATATCTACTTTAAACGTCTTGATCTCTTCAAGTAACAGTTGGAAATATACATCTTTATCCGGCAGTTCGGAACGAATGTGTAAATTTGAATTTTAATTATTTTTAAAATTCTGTTTTTCTCAGCGTAGAAATATCTAAATTGATTTTTCTGCTTCGCGCTGAGTAAATTAATTAGGAAATTTTTATCACAAAAATTTGCCCACGATGAGATTTGAACTCATGACCTTCTTAATGTCGATAAGATGCGCTACCAACTGCGCCACGAGGGCCTTGAGTTCATATCTACTTTAAACGTCTTGATCTCTTCAAGTAACAGTTGGAAATATACATCTTTATCCGGCAGTTCTACGCTGAGAAAAACAGAATTTTAAAAATAATTAAAATTCAAATTTACACATTCGTTCCGAACTGCCGGATAAAGATGTATATTTCCAACTGTTACTTGAAGAGATCAAGACGTTTAAAGTAGATATGAACTCAAGGCCCTCGTGGCGCAGTTGGTAGCGCATCTTATCGACATTAAGAAGGTCATGAGTTCAAATCTCATCGTGGGCAAATTTTTGTGATAAAAATTTCCTAATTAATTTACTCAGCGCGAAGCAGAAAAATCAATTTAGATATTTCTACGCTGAGAAAAACAGAATTTTAAAAATAATTAAAATTCAAATTTACTCATTCGTTCCGAACTGCCGGATAAAGATGTATATTTCCAACTGTTACTTGAAGAGATCAAGACGTTTAAAGTAGATATGAACTCAAGGCCCTCGTGGCGCAGTTGGTAGCGCATCTTATCGACATTAAGAAGGTCATGAGTTCAAATCTCATCGTGGGCAAATTTTTGTGATAAAAATTTCCTAATTAATTTACTCAGCGCGAAGCAGAAAAATCAATTTAGATATTTCTACGCTGAGAAAAACAGAATTTTAAAAATAATTAAAATTCAAATTTACACATTCGTTCCGAACTGCCGGATAAAGATGTATATTTCCAACTGTTACTTGAAGAGATCAAGACGTTTAAAGTAGATATGAACTCAAGGCCCTCGTGGCGCAGTTGGTAGCGCATCTTATCGACATTAAGAAGGTCATGAGTTCAAATCTCATCGTGGGCAAATTTTTGTGATAAAAATTTCCTAATTAATTTACTCAGCGCGAAGCAGAAAAATCAATTTAGATATTTCTACGCTGAGAAAAACAGAATTTTAAAAATAATTAAAATTCAAATTTACACATTCGTTCCGAACTGCCGGATAAAGATGTATATTTCCAACTGTTACTTGAAGAGATCAAGACGTTTAAAGTAGATATGAACTCAAGGCCCTCGTGGCGCAGTTGGTAGCGCATCTTATCGACATTAAGAAGGTCATGAGTTCAAATCTCATCGTGGGCAAATTTTTGTGATAAAAATTTCCTAATTAATTTACTCAGCGCGAAGCAGAAAAATCAATTTAGATATATATATATATATATATATATATATATATATATATATATATATGTATATATTACATATATATAATTATTTCTCCAAAGTGTTGACATCGGTTTTTTTTCTTGGCCGTTTTTATTTTCTTATAAATTCATTGTATAGTAAATTTCTTGGGGTAGCGGCCTGTTATTTATTTTGATTCAAGGTAACTAATAAGGAACATTTAACGTTTCGACAACTTATTTATTGTCTTTTTCAAAATCATTTGGTTAAAATTATAGTTCACTTTTTATCTGTAACAATTCGAATTATTTTTAAAAAAACTTACTCTATTTTAAGACATAAAAACGTTTCTGAAACTCACTCCACACATTTTACAATTTTCTCCCTCCCTTTTGTTGGTTATACATCTATAATTCATCTCTGTATTAAGTATGAATGAAATAATCTTAATTATCATTTAAAATATTTCACTATGATTCCTCTGTAAATTAAAGCAAAATTTTGTTTAATTTATTTGCTATTTTGATACTTATACTTTTTCCCTAGTATAAATCCTTTACCGTCAAATTATATTTTATTAAACGTGACAAAAAAAAATTAAAATCCAAACTAACAAACAGTACACTTACCAAGAATCACTTTTATATCTTGCTTGTTTTTATTTATGCTATCTGATGTTTTGTTTCTCGTATTAATGATGACGTATGATTCCTCTGTAAATTAAAGCAAAATTTTGTTTAATTTATTTGCTATTTTGATACTTATACTTTTTCCCTAGTATAAATCCTTTACCGTCAAATTATATTTTATTAAACGTGACAAAAAAAAATTAAAATCCAAACTAACAAACAGTACACTTACCAAGAATCACTTTTATATCTTGCTTGTTTTTATTTATGCTATCTGATGTTTTGTTTCTCGTATTAATTTATAGTGCTTACAATTGATCTTTAATTCTTCATTGTTTGTCTATTTTACTGCTATAGAAATGATGTGTGTTTATTCATAATGCACATGCTTGAATTATTTATGTACGATTTCTGTCTCCTATCCTTGTCGTTATATGCATTTCTTACATGTGGTTCTTTATTACATTCAAAGTTGTCGTTTCACACATTGAGAATTTTTGTCATTTATTTATATACTTATTCAAGTTTAATATTTTTCGAAACATGAGTTATACGAGGTGTGTTGGTTTACTTTGTGTATTATTGAAATATAGGGAAATATATTTTGGATAAACCATCTATTTCGCTTATATCGTTAATTGAATTGTTGTTTCTTACTATATGTATCATCTCCAAAATGCCTCTTGCTTTAGTATTGTTTTCTTTGATTAATATTTTGGTGTTGTTAATATATACATATTAAGTAATATTGCTATTACTATTTTCTTTGTACTGACGTGGGCTGTATCTTTGAGCACTACTAAAAATTATTTATTTATTTATTATTTATATGAACTAGGAAATTCAAGGCTGCACAACCTTCTGATTTATATTCATCATGGCAACAAGCATTGGATGAAGCAAATGTAAACCCCTTTCCTGAAGGTGTAGACATAAAATCAGTAATGATCACGTGGAGCTCTAACAGTGGCTATCCTCTGCTTACAGTAAGCAGAAATTACTCAGATGGTACTGTTACTATCAGTCAGGTAATTTCTTTTTAAGGTTAGCTATTATATCGGCTTATAACACATAACCCATTTCAAATTTTAGAAGAGATTTATTTCAAGAAACGTCAACAACGATGATGAATCTACATGGTATATTCCTATAAACTACGCAACTCAATCTAACATGAACTTTTCTACACTTGCACCACGAGTATGGTTAACAGAAAGAAGCAATACTATAAAGTTTAACGATTTACAAGCCGATGATTGGCTAATTGTTAATATCCAAGAAAGCGGTATTGTACTTCTACTTTTTTATTTTGTTTAATTTATTTAATTTACTTTTATTCAGGATATTACCGCGTAAACTATGACAAGGAGAATTGGTACCGCATCAGAGACTTTTTGAGTTCAGATCAAGCAGACAAAATACATCCGGTAAACAGGGCTCAAATAATTGATGATTCTTTTCATTTATCGTGGGCTGGTGTCAACGATATTGATATTTCTCTAGGATTAGGTCGAAGTCTAGCTCGAGAAACGGCGTATGCCCCTCTGCAATCATTTGTTAATGCTATAAACTCGCTGGATTCACGGATGTCAACTACAAAAATGTACGGAAGTTTTCAAGTAAGTTAAATCAGCAATACTTGAAAAGAAGTCAATTTAACTAAATACGAATCCAATTACTGGCATTCAAGTTAGACATATTCAAAGTATTTTTTCTGTATGTATGGGTATAATAGGGTTGGCATATTTATTTGACATTACATAACAAAGGGAATACCGGTAATAACATTGTGACCCATTGTGTAATTTCTAAAATTCTGCATTTTTGATTACAGAAATATGTCTTAAGTATATTAGAAACTGCCTTCAAATCTGTTGGTCTGGATGAAAAGAGAACTGACAATGAGCTCACAAAATTAAATCGTAAGAATATTATATCGTGGATGTGTGCCTATGGACATGAAGCTTGCCAAGAGTATGCTCTTCGGCAATTGAGGGAATGGAAACATGACGAAACCAAGGTAATCTCACCCTATCTTCAAGTTCCGCTTGTTTGTGCGGCCGTAAGACTTGGAAAACAAAGTGACTGGATGTTCGTCTACAAAAAATATATGACTGCAACAGATCCTGTTCTTCGTACAAATTTGTTGAGCTCCTTAGGTTGCATCGAAAAGAAAAGTGTACTTCACAGGTGAGTGGAAGCAGTATAAAGAAATATAATCACTTATTCTAAATGTGTGTAAACGGAATTTTGTATAGCAGATCAAGCATTCATTGCGTCAATTCTTTGTTACATTGTTATTATTATTTTTTTATGGAAATTTAAGGGATTGAACATTATTGTCATATGATCATTAATTAGCCAATAATGAGATTACACTAAAGCAACAAATATGTACTTAGCCTGTACATAGTGGAGTGGGCGGAATTACTATTTTTAGTCTTTGGATCCTAATGATTTCGGACGACTGTTATACTCCAATAATGTAAGATTTTTTTATATAGACGTTCAGTTAGAACACGTACCATAGCACTTCCTGCACACTACTAATGCAACCCGCACACCTCCAGAGTTTCACGCGCGGCTCATTTTAATAGTCATGAGACGAAGTGGTTCCAAAAAAACACAATTAGTATCGTGGGCATGATCAAGATCGAAAACTTGACCAGACAACAAAAATGGCTTTCCCCAACGTATTTTTCGAATTTATTATGAACACGGGCATATAAGTGTGTATGGACAATCATTAGACCTTGAAAGCATGCATTCTGAATTTCATAATGTGGTAAACCGTTTTTTTTATATCTATCCTATTGAAATGTAGACATTCTAAACCAGAGAAGCATAAAATGATTAAAATTTAAACCTGATACTAATAATTAGAAACATCAAGGCTAGATTAAACATTAAATTTTATGTTTAAATAGACAGGGATTAAATAATGAATCGTTTCATATGCCTCTCTACGCTGTCCAAATATCAATAAACAAATGCCACGTCACCATAGATTATTTATGCATTCTTTCCACCTATTTACCTATTACCGTATTGTATTCAGAGTGTACTCTGTACCACTCTCATATATCCAACAAACCGCTCTTATTTAACTATTCTCTGGACTCAGTAATCATAGCTAGGCAGATCAACATTAAAGATCTGGGTGTGTAATGTGACTCCCGGTTGGACTTCACTAGCCATATACGGTTGGCTTCATAATAAGGTCATGTAGAGGCTTTTCGAATCTGTCAACATTTACCACCCTATATTATACACTGGTTCGTCCAAAATTAGAGTACGCATTAATTATATGGTACCCTTGCTACGTGTACCAGCGACTAGCTTTGGAGAGAGTGTAGAAGAGGTTTCTAAAATATGTATCTTTTAGACTGAGCGGCGTTTACCCCCCACGTGGTATTGATTCTGATGCACTCTTAAATACCCATAATTTTATAAGCTTAACTTCAAGGAGGCAGATAGCCAGTGGGGGTACTTAAGAAAATTAATCAATAATGAAATTGACTCGCTCTGCCTTCTGTCGGCCGTGGACTTTTTGGTGCCAGCGTATGCAACGCGTTCGACTGATAAGTTTTTAGTTGCCAGAGCTCGAACGAATGTGATGGTTACAGCACCGCTAGCTCACATGGCCAGAAAAGCGAATATTTTATATTCTGATCCCTTCCATACTTAATCCTTTGCCTGCTGCCATGAAAAATTGCCAGTTATTTCATCCAGTTATTGTTAAAGAGCCCGATAAGATAAATACAATACTGTGTAATGTATTTTGATATATATGCTAATATAATACTTTGTTTTTCTTTTTTTAATGGAAATATGCTGATATTTTTGTTTGCATTGTACTAAACTTTAATTATTGTTTTGTCCTGTAAATAGATTTTGTCTGTTGGACAATAAAGTTTATTATTATTATTATTATCTATAGATCGCACAATCAATTAATCTTAATGTTAATCTATTCTGATCGCATAATAAAGTTTGAATGTTTTTAGATATTTAAAGAAAATTCTTGAATCTCGACGTTCTTTTGCATCACACGAAGATATAGCTGCATTATCGTCTATTTATGCGTCTGGTAATATTGGAAAATCCAACACGATAAATTACATTGGAACTGACTGGTCTCTGCTTAAAGAAAGGTGAATAAAATGTTTTGGGCTTAAACACATCTAAAAACAATTGCATTTTTTTTTAGGTTTACACCTTCACAATTGTCTTCAATCATTAACCACGTTGCATCTAAACTTTCCACAGAGAAACAACTGGCTGATGTAAGTTCAAACTTATTTACGTGATTAATAATATTTGTTAATATAATTTTAGAGCACCAATTTGCCTTATTTTATCAACAAAAATTTCTAGTGGATCCTGGTTTAAGTATCTTAGAATACATTTTCAAATCCTATAATAATTCTTTTTAAATATGACTTTATTTCTTCTTATTTCTTGCAGATGGAATACCTCGCTAGAGAAGTCAACGCTGAGTCCATTTTCAAAAGAGGAATAGAAACGTTGAAATCCAACATTATTTTTACCGAAAAATACTTACCCGCAATAGCTGCCTATTTAAATGATGATACTAAACTATTTATGTAATCCTTTCCGACATGTATTCATGAGATTAAAATAAAGTTAACGACATTTAGAATTTTCTTGGCGTACCCGTATTAAGCTTATTACCTTCAACTAATTATATTTCACAATGGAAATTTATTAATTCTTGGTTAGCAGAAATTTTATGAACGATATCGAAAAAGAGAGTAAAATTTGAGGAAATGTATAAAACATCAAATTTTTGTATTCAGTAAATATTAAAAACAGATCAGCTCATCATCATCAATGCATTCTAAAAAAATGAGGTGTGGCCACCACACGACTTTCTTATACGTATGAAAGTGTTACTTCCGGTCCGAATTTTGAAATTTCATTTATACAAAAAATATTCCAAATCCAACTCTAAATACTTTTGTACTCTTCATAAATATACATAGAATGCATAATTTACGACATATTTGCAAAAAATCGTTATTCGGTAAGAGTAAAAGTGATACTTCCGGTCCGAATTTTGAAATTTTTTTTATACAAAAGATATTGGAAATTAAGTTCTAAATACTTTTATATTCGTAGCGTACCTGTCTAAAAAGCATGACTTGCGAAATATTCGCAAAAAACTGATTTTCGATAAGAGTAAAGGACCTACTTCCGGTAGGAATTTCGAAAAACTTTTTAAATAAAATTTTTCTCAATTTTAATTCTAAGTATATATGAATTCTTTATAAATTTGTTTAAACTTAGTAGTTGACGAAATATTAGCAAAATTCGATTTTTTCGCTGAAGTAAACTGCTACTTCCGGTCTACCGATTTTACTGAAAAACTAATCAGATCTCAAGAGGGAGATTAGACACGTAAATACAAAATTTGGAATTGATATCTACAGCGGTTTGACCGCTATCGTGGTCACACACACACACACAGACAGACACACAGACTCACAGACACACAGACATTTTTTAAAAACCACTTTTTCGGTATCAGTGGACTTCAAAACGTGGACATCTGCAAAAATCTCGAGGTCGAAAATTTTCATCATCACAATACTTCCTTATACTACGTATAAGAAAGTAAAAAGAAATATTCACAAATGAGTAACAATAAATTATATAAAACAAACAACTTTTAACGTTTTGTTTCTTCTTTTTATTTCTTCTTTAGTGTCAGCAAGATAAGTGATATTTGTAATGAAATGAGTTGGAAAAATTATTACAACATTTATATGTATTAATTGGGGTTTGCGCAATTATTGGAACCAATGAAACTTTTCATATTGACTAAAACAACTGATGAATAATTTTCGTCCAATATCTGTATTGTTATATTTGACCAATAGATTTTATAAAATACTCTATACCAAACTAACAGTGCATTTAAATAAATATTCATTAATCATAGTTAGGGCGCGGACACGTACTGTTGATGACTCATCGCCCATTGGCCCACTATTGAAAAGCTCTATTTTTAAAGAGGTTTTAATTTTATTTATATAATTGGATAACAAGTGGTTGACGATCTATAAAATACAAAATACCTTATTATTTGGTAATTTTCTCTTCTGTAAGACTTGTTTTCTTTGAATTAAGTACATCCTTGTAGATAGAAAACGTCCTTTCTACATCGCAAGTCGTTATAGGTCCGTACTCGAAATATTCTTTTATTTCAGCGTATTTAGCATACATAATTGCCGCAATGTTATTAAATCTGGATTTCTATTAAAAACTGCGCCTAACTTTTGCCGAAGGCCACATCCGATGTCACTTGGAATACTTTTGAAATTATTAATAGCCCACACCTAATGTGGTTAATCCATCTTTTAATTTGAGATTTCGATTTTCAAAATATGTAATTAGTTTAGGTAAATTTAGGCAAATGTTAATGTAGGAATAACAATTGATTTTTTAAATTTGGGATTTGTGTTAGTTCCTTGCACTCAGAAATACTTCGAGCATCGTCATTTAAACATGTAACGAAATTTTATAAACCATCGAAATTCTCTGCATAAAAACAATTTCTGTGTATGTTTTACCAAAGCTAAGTGACTAACGTGCGATATTTTGGCATTCTGTAACGATATTTTACAGACTTTGTAATAAATTTCGGAATCACTGACAATTCATTTTCATATCAGAAAAAGTAACATAAACAACGTTCTAGGTCTAAATAAATATTAACTAAAAATCTGCGCGTATGTTATTGGAACTAAACGAAATTCAGTGCACACTTACGTCTAGATAATTGGGAGAAGTCAATTCAATAAACCGGTATTAAACAGACTATTACAAAAATTACGAAGTACGTAATTAACAGTCAAAACAATGAAAAAACGAAACTAACGTAAGTCTGAATGAGAAATTTATTTCTCTTGCGAGATATAAGGTAAATATAATAAATTTTGAAAACTCCTCACGCTCCTATCTACGCCGATGAAAAAGGGATTTTACTCATAAATTCCTTATTTTATGGGCATTTTTTGCTCTCATTCTTGGGCACTTCTCGGACGTAAACAGATGTTGCAGTTCACCATATGAATTAGTGCTATTCAGTAAGCGTGTGTTGATTACATTATTTCTTTGCTCCGTTGTAACTTCGTCGTAGTTTAAACCGGTCATGTTCGCGCCCTAATAATAATGATAGTAATGATAATAATAATAATACTTTCATTAATTTCTTGGACTATAACCGTCTAATTTTCGTTCAAAAACAAAAACGCAAGCAAAATACACAGATTTAACTAGCACTAGTCGTTATAAGAACTACATAAAACATTAATTTATATGTCAATAGGCGTTCGAAAATATGTTTTACCTTATACAGTGTCGTGCATTACCTAGATGATTTTATCTAGATAGATTATCTGGATGAAAGTTTTGATATCTATAATCTTATCTAAATGACATGACAACCATGTAACTATCATCTTGTCTGAGTTAAAAAAAACAAATTATCTGAAGGTTTTAGATAACCGAGAATTTTTCGCGGGTTCTCAAGTGGCCATAATCAAGGGGATTGAACAGAGATGTCAACACTAGTAGAACACGGGAACCTACCCAGCCGAAAGTAAAGTCTTCATTCTGTCAGCAATGAGTCACCCCAAATTTAAAAAGAAATGGATTCCTGACAGACTTGTTAATTACTCTAAAGAAATATTCATAAATGAATTTACTTTTTTGGTTTCACAGTCCATTACAGGTAGTGAATCCCAAACAGACGACAGCGATGATATTCTTTAAATCGCTTCCTGTCAAGGGACAAGTGTCAAAATAAGAGACGAAATGTGAATACTTCACAAGTTGATTGTTATCTAAACTGTAAAAATAGAAATAACTAAAACTGTTACATGCATACCCAACTATTAAAAAATTATTTTTAAATATAACACGACGCTACCATCTTCAGCAGTGGTCGAAATACTTTTCAGCATGGACGCCCTAATCCTATTTCTACGTAGAAATGGACTATCCGACAAACATTTCGAAATGTTGTTAATTTGCCGAAGCAACTTTAAGGCCTGATTTCAAGTTATACTTGCACGGTTGCCACTTTGCATCACTGATTTTTGCGTTCGTTATTTTGCCATTTTTTATCTGTTTTCAAAACCGAAAAAATTGAAGACAACGATTAGCATAAATCTTGTAAATTAGTTAGTAGTAACACGAATATGAAAGTTGCGACGACGCAAATCCGACTTGAAATCAGCCCCTAAAGCATGAATAATACTAAATAATCATAAGAATGTATATTAAATTTGTTCATATTTAACGTTGTAATACATTACCTATTTCAAAAATCTCATCCTCATCCTTCCCATATCAATCGATACCTAAAACCACATTGAATTCTGAAATAAAATTCTGAGTTTTGAGGATTTTACTAGATTATCATTTGAATTATCTAGATAAATTATCCTTCATCTGTCATCTTTATCTAGATAATCATTTGCAAAATCACCTTTAATCTGTATCTAGAGAATATTTTTCCGAATTATCTGTTATCTAGATAAAAAAATTAGGTGTGGCCACCACAAGACTTTCTTATACGTATGAGCATTTCAAATCATACAATTTTAAAAATTATTTTATACATAAATTATTCAAAATCCTATTCTAAGTACTTACAGTCTCGTAATAAATCTCTACAGGATACATACTTTATGAGATATTTGCAATAAAATGCTACCGCTCAGAGTAAAAGTATTACTTCCGGTCCGAATTTTGAATTTTCATTTATACAAAAAATATTCCAAATCCAATTCTGAATTCTTTTATACTCTTGACAAATATATATAGAATGAATAATTCACGAAATATTTGCAAAAATCGCTATTCGATAAGAGTAAAAATGTTACTTCCGGTCCGAATTTTGAAATTTTTTTTGTACAAAAGGTATTGAAAATTAAGTGCTAAATACTATTATACTCGTAACGTACCTGTCTAAAAAGCATGACTTGCGAAATGTTCGCAAAAAACTGATTTTCGATAAGAGTAAAATAGCTACTTTCGGTACGAATTTCGAAAAACTGTTTTAATAAAATTCTTCTCAAATTTAATTTTGAGTATATACGAATTCTTTACAAATTTGTTTAAACTTAGTAGTTGACAAATAATTGGCAAAATTCGATTTTTTCAATGAAGTAAACTACTACTTCTGGTCTGCCGAGTTTACTGAAAATCTAATCAAATCTCCAGAGGGATATTATATTCGTAAATATAAAATTTGGAATTGATACCTATAGCGATTTGGCCGCTATCGTGGTCACACACACACAGACATTTTTTAAAAACCAGTTTTTCGTTATTAGGGGACTTCAAAACGTGGACATCTGCAAAAATCTAAAGGTCGAAAATTTTCATCATCACAATACTTCCTTATACTACGTATAAGAAAGTAAAAATGGCTATCTGTGTACAACACTGACACTATAGTTCTTTAAGTGTTGCCGCAAGCGGATAACTATTGTGTTAATGAAAGACATTCTAAATTACGATTTGATTTCAATTCTAAATAATTGTTTGTGTGAAGTATGCTGTACGAATAATTGCCAAATAGTTGAGAATTGTTTTTCTTTTAAAAGTGTTGCCACAGTTTTCTTGTAAATTATGTTGATTTCTAAAAAGGAAAGTAACTACAGTAGTCAGCATCCCAATAATTGCTTGAATCACTGTAATTGAGCACTGTATTGAACAACTGTTTAGTGGGGAAAAAAAAAAAAAAATGGATAGAGTTAAATATCTTGACAACGGTTTTTGATGATGAGTAAATATGTATATTATTATTATTATTATTAATATTATTATTATTATTATTATTATTATTATTAAGACCAGATACAATTTTAATGGGCTCCTCAACAAAAAAATGAGGTGTGGCCACCACAAGACTTTATTATACGTATGAAAGTGTTACTTCCGGTCCGAATTTTGAAATTTCATTTATACAAAAAATATTCCATATCCAACTCTAAATACTTTTGTACTCTTCATAAATATATATAGAACGCATAATTTACGACATATTTCCAAAAAATCGTTATTCGGTAAGAGTAAAAGTGTTACTTCCGGTCCGAATTTTGAATTTTTTTTATACGAAAGATATTTAAAAGTACGTTCTAAATACTTTTATACTCATAATGTACCCGCCTAGAAAGCATGACATGCGAGATATTCGCAAAAAACTGATTTTCGATAAGAGTAAAAGACCTACTTCCGGTAGGAATTTCGAAAAACTTTATTAACACAATTTTTCTCAAATTTAATTTTAAGTATATTTGAATTCTTTATAAATTTGTTTAAACTTGGTAATTGACGAAATATTTGCAAATTTCGACTTTTTCACTGAAGTAAACTACTACTTCCGGTCTGCCGATTTTGCTCAAAATCTAATAAGTTCTCAAGAGGGATATTATATTCGTAAATACACAATTTGGAATTGATATCTGTAGCGGTTTGACCGCTATCGTGGTCACACACAGAGACACACACACAGACATTTTTTAAAAACCACTTTTTCGGTATCAGGGGAACTCAAAACGTGGACATCTGCAAAAATCTCGAAGTCGAAAATTTTCATCATCACAATACTTCCTTATACTACGTATAAGAAAGTAAAAGTTGTTAAATATATAAGCTACATCGATTAAACAATTATCTATATTTAAGGAAATATTCTCCCTCGGTTTCCGCTGTTTATTTGTAAGCTTCGCTATAACTGACCATGCTGCACTGTTTATATTCTTAGAATTTAAAATTTTGTTTGCATATTTGTGGTCATATTTATAACTGCACGGCAAGGTACATTTACGACGATTTTTCTTATCGGCTATTTATGACAGCACGTCTTCATATATTTGTAACTAAGTGTTCTGGTAGAATACTACTTTTAAGTATACGATCCTTTGTCAAAAGAAGCAAATATTTGCATATTCTTTTAGCACCGAAACCTTTTGGTCGGTTTGTAATTCCCGTTCATACCTTTAATAAATGAACATTATCTGCAATTTGCTTTTTTTTTTTTTGGATTGGGACAGCATTTTTTACATTTTATTGTGCATAATTTTAAACTCAAATACAAAACAGAAAGTTATCAGAAATTTCAGTTAGAACTTTGAAAATCGGGACATTATTGTTAATAAATATTAGGTTGAAATCGAAAATAGGATGATATACCCATAGCGGTGGGGGTAACATACTTTGAAGGTATTCTTACTGTTAAGAAAATATTTTAATTCAAGACGTAACATCAAACACTTTGTTTCAATATACAAAACAAAAGCATTACAACATAATTGAATGAAATTAATAGAATCTACGGTTGGTTCTTGGTGAAACATTATGAATATTAAACGAATAAAACACTTGGTTATATTGTTTCACTTAAGGACAGATGTATTGTACTCTGACACGTGTTTCGACCTCTTGGTCATTAACGAAGAGTTTACAGACTTAAACTAAACTAAGAAAGTTACCAATACCTATTTATATGTGTGGGCTAGTGTCTTAAGTACAGTGTCAATAATGGGGGTGTTTATGAAGTCCAGTTGTGTGTTTGTGACATGTTTATTTGCTGTTGTAGCTTTTTTAATTTCTAGAATTTCTAATAAATCTAATTTCCTTCCTTTATAACTATTGTGTAATAATGTATAATTATTGGTATCAAATACATGTACAAGGTCTATGCAATGTTCAGCAAAGCCTGTATTTTTATTATTGTTTAAAATTGATTTTTTATGTTCATTAATGCGATCTTGTACGGGTCTGCCTGTTTGGCCAATGTAGATTGCGTCACAATCACTGCAACCTACCTCATAAACACCTGATTTGTCACACAATTTTGCTTTTTCTTTGTTATTGACTAAGATTTTTCCTAAATTTACTTTGTTCACTTGGATAATATTTAAACCTAACTTTTTTAATTCGTTAGAAACTCTGCTGCTAAGACCTGGAATATAGTTAAGAGAATGATACCGCTGGTTCTTTGTATGTTGAGTTTGTTCAATGTAAAATTTGAAAAGAAACAAAAAAAGATCCTTATAAAAAAATTTTGCATTGAACAAACTCAACATACAAACAACAAGCGGTATCATTCTCTTAACTATATTCCAGGTCTTAGCAGCAGAGTTTCTAACGAATTAAAAAAGTTAGGTTTAAATATTATCCAAGTGAACAAAGTAAATTTAGGAAAAATCTTAGTCAATAACAAAGAAAAAGCAAAATTGTGTGACAAATCAGGTGTTTATGAGGTAGGTTGCAGTGATTGTGACGCAATCTACATTGGCCAAACAGGCAGACCCGTACAAGATCGCATTAATGAACATAAAAAATCAATTTTAAACAATAATAAAAATACAGGCTTTGCTGAACATTGCATAGACCTTGTACATGTATTTGATACCAATAATTATACATTATTACACAATAGTTATAAAGGAAGGAAATTAGATTTATTAGAAATTCTAGAAATTAAAAAAGCTACAACAGCAAATAAACATGTCACAAACACACAACTGGACTTCATAAACACCCCCATTATTGACACTGTACTTAAGACACTAGCCCACACATATAAATAGGTATTGGTAACTTTCTTAGTTTAGTTTAAGTCTGTAAACTCTTCGTTAATGACCGAGAGGTCCAAACACGTGTCAGAGTACAATAAATCTGTCCTTAAGTGAAACAATATAACCAAGTGTTTTATTCGTTTAATAATTCAATGAATTGTAAACAAGCAATCAGAATAAAATAAACGTTTCAATTAAGGTGTAGTTAAAATAAAATAATTAGTGCTACAGTGCTGGAGTTTTATTAAATCTAAAAATAGCCTTCGATCCTTCGATATAACAGCATTTGAAAAAACTAGCGTGAAGTCGCCCCTGCAGTCCATCACCAAAATATATTGGCTTCACGCGAACCCAACACTTAACTTACTGTTTTTTAAGTACTGGGACTCAAATGTCACATTTTTGAAAAGAGTGTTCTTTTATCTATTCAGTAGTGTTACATTACTAAATAGAGAAAAGAACACTCTGCGCCTGCCTTAATTTGCATAAAAACAGAAACATTTTTTTACGAATTCAGTTTTGATGAAAAGCAAAACCAAGATAGCTTGCTGCCATCTGCCTTCTGTCATTCGCATATTATACAAAAACTAAGCATATGTGAAGTAATTAGTTTAAAAATGCTACATTTAAGTGAAAGGAAGCGTATAGGATTCCTGATGATGGTTGGATCCGGCGATAGAAGAGGAAACTGTGCTGAGGTCGTAAATATTGTAACGAAACCAGTAGACATCCAGGCGACAATAAAAGGAGGTTGTAAATCATCTCGACGCGACTGGTAAACATCATAAAGCAATAAATCATCCATTTGCGTTGTACTGCAAAGAGACAGAATATCTATGAAATGTTCTACAAACATCGAGAGGAAGATGTAGTTTACGCGAATGCTTCCAGATGTTTCGTATGTGTATATAAGGCGGCTGGGTCACCGATGGATGAGTAATTCCGGAATAATAAGTTCCTTAAGTAGTCGACGCGCAGACCAAAGTAGAAATAAATATAAGAAATAAATAAATAGTTCTTTAAGTGGTAGCCGAAGAAAATACATAAATATTAGAGTGTTATATAAATAGAAGTGATTTAAATATACGGACATAAATATTAGTAATAGAAATAAATACAAGTGCTAATTTAAATCCTAATAGTTTAAGTGTGATACATTAGTTTTACATTTTATATTGTAATTAATTTTACGTGTATGAATATACAGACTGTTGTAAATAAATAAATTGCACGAGTTGTTTATTGCGAACTCGAAAACGTTACAATATTTTAATGAAATACATCCGAATCGGCAGTTGATTTTCAGAACAACAATTTCAAAAACTAAGAAGATTTAATGAAACTGAAAGCACAAATAATCGTATAAAGCTGTTACAAACGAAGAAAATTCTTTGAATTTCATATTAGTTGTGGAAGAAAATCCAAAAACTTCACTACGTTAGTTGGCTCTAAATTATAACATGTGTAGAAGATCTATACTGCTCTACTAAGGAAAAGTGCAGTATGTGTAAAAATGGCCAAAGTCATATATTGAAATAATTGTTATACTACGAGCATTCTGCGCTCTTTTTATCAAGCAAAAACACCCAATATGTCGTATAAACACCCGATATATGACATATTCGGTGTTTTTGACTTGGTAAAAAGGATGCAGAACGGTCGTAGTATAACAGTTATCCCAATATATCATTTTGGCCATTTTTGCACATACTGGACTTTTACTTAGCAGTGCAGTATACACAATATAATAAAACGCGAAAGTATCGTCCCTCCAAAATCCATCTCTTACAAGACCTCAGTGAACATGATTTTGACTGCAGAATCGAATTGTGCGAAACAATGATGAATAAAAGAAATCAAGATGGTAACTTTCATCAATTACGTTATCTTCCCTGATGAGTCAAGTTTTTATTTAAATGGGAATGTTAACTCTCATAACTGTAGGTATACGTCTGACAGAAATTTGCCTTTGATGAAGCAAGTTCATACGCAATATCTTCAAAAAATTAGTGCTTTGTTTGGAATCACTGGTCAGAATATTGTTTTTTTTTATTATTATTAATGATAAGTAACTTCTGAAACATACTTACATCTTTTACTACAAAATATTGTTCCAAAGCTCAATCTCGAGAAATCTTCCTAAATTGCAATAACCAAAATATACCAACAGAGACCATATGATTTCAACAAGACGGAGCACCGCCCTATTTTGGTTATGTAGTATGCCAATATTTAAACTTGAAATTTTCATGTCGAGTCATTTGAAAAGTCGAGTTTATTTAAACAGAACATTAAATATCGCATATTTGCAAGAACGTATAGGAAATGAGATTGGCATGATTTCTAATCATACTTTGATTAACTACTGGCAGAATTTTTTTCAACGCATTCATTACTGTCAAGAATTGTAATGCAAAATATTAAAATTTTAATAAATAAAATGCTTCTTCTTCTTTTTCACTTTTCTTAAGACTTAGTCTTGTTTCTTCAACTCTTCTTGATCTCGTTCAGCCTCTTGGGAAGCAGATATCCAGCTCTGGCATCTTATGGGAAGTCGCCCGGGGGGGGGGGGGG
>OY720681.1:63818056-64012783 GCA_963170755.1 Amphimallon solstitiale
TTTCAGAATCTCACCATATCCAGAAGATGCCATCTACATACTAGATCCAAAGTTTTATCAATTTCTTTGATGTATTTATTATTGCTTTAATTATAATTATAATTTAGTCTGTCAATAAGACTAAACTAAACGAACGGAGGACCATCAATTTAGTAAAAATAAAATCAAAAACAAATCATCTACTAGTATTAATGGCAATACTATTACAATAACTAAAAGAACTGATTACATAAAAAATATAAACAATATACTTACCACGTCAGATTTCAAGTTATTAAAAATAGACCCACACAAACAAATACCTACAAAATGTCATCAAAATGCTGAATGTTAAAAAACTACTCGTTGTGACTCCTAGAACACCTGTTCTTTACGGACAACCTAAATTACACAAAGAAAACAACCCATTTAGACTAAGGAGTTCTTAGTAGTAATTACCTTTTATTGGCGTTTCCTTACGTATTTCCTAAATAACTAAATTGTTTATACACTCAGATATTAGGTAATCACTATTATATACAACATATATAATATGTAATTGTTTTGAATGTTTCATACATACTAACAAAACACACTTTATTAGTAGAGAACATATTGTAAAATTGGATTAAAGTTGTAAACTCCCACGTCTGGGTGTATGAAAACGATCCCATCCCATTAACACCCTACGAGATTTTAAGCCTTGTACGTGAGCAAAATGAAAAATAAATTTCTACAATGTTGTTACCGTTTTCCTCTTCTAGACACGGAACGTAAACTATATATACATATAACAGAATTCATAAGAAATCAACAGTAAAAAATAAAAAATTATGATATCTAGTTTTTAATTATTTAGAATACGTGAAAAAATATTTCAAACATGCATATAATTCTGCATACATTTATTTGGAAATTCTGTTTTTTACTATCTTATACGTAATAATAGGAAGTATTGTTATGACGAAAATTTTTGACCTCCAGATTTTTGCAGGATGGGTTTTGACAAACTATTAAGCAAATAGACCAAATAAATCACTTTAGTTTTAAACATACAGAGAAATTTAAAATGGGATCAACATGTAAGCAACCTAGTAAAGAAAGAATTAACAGCAATAGCTGGAATAAAAAGAATAAAAGCCATATAATACCTCAAAACATGCGAAAATGATGCTTTTCTGAGTTCTTGTGTAAATATAGGGGTAAAGTGCAGTTGAGGTGTCGGGTGATTTTTTACAAAATGACTAGTGTACCTTATAGAGGACCTCTAACTGAACAACTTTTACTTATAACATTAAGGGTGGAAACGTACAGAAGTGGAGATAAAAAATAAATTAGGTACTCATCGAGTGAATTTTGCAGGTTACATCCCATGTAAGATATCCCATATAGAGCATGGAAACAATGAAAATCACAATAAATGGTGTTTATTTAAGCTCACAACACAACAATTACCTTCGATTTGTGCGTTTTTTGATTAAATTTTAGCAAGATTGTAAATACTCCCCTTTTCCATCACCTTAATTAAAAATAATTTCTTTACTCAGTATGTAAATAGCATCAACAAATATTTACTCATATGGAATAATTACAACATATTGTAGTAACTTGTACAGTAGACACATATATTAAATTATATTATTTAAAATCGATAAAGCCTTTGTATTTTTTACGTTATAAGAACAAAATCTTCATAATTCCACTTGATTTGAACGCATGTGATTCTACAGCCTTCCCGCTTTTTTTATAATATCCAGAAAACTTCAAAAAGCTTATTTTACTGAAATTATACGGAAGATACATATAAGAAAAACATAAAGTTGAATTTACTTCAAGGTATACGTAAACATAACATAAGGATTACGATTTAACTTTGTGCGTTACGTTAAGCTTACGTCTTATGTCCATTGTGGAAGACCTAAAGCTTGGGTTATTATTTTTATGTTTGATTTAGGAGTATTTTTTTTTGTTCGAGAATATTATGAATTCTGTTGTTTGATGGTCAGGCAGTGCCACTTTTACTCTTACCAAATAGCGAATATTTCGCAAATTATGCATTCTATACAGATTTGTTTTAAGTGCAAAAATATTTAGAGCTAAATATTGAACAATTTTTGTATAAAGGAAATTTCAAAATTCGGCCAGGAAGTTAACGCATTTACTCACAGGTTTATTTTATAAGAAAATACAGAATTTAGAACTTAAATTGGAATAACTTTTATATAAACATTTCGCAACGTACATTCGTATAAGAAAGTCGTGTGGTGCCGACACCTCATTTAAGTTAATAAAAAAATACGGGACCTCAAACAATTCCTACTACACCCTCTAAAGTAATTCATTAACTAAAATCACGGGATAGAAATGAACTTTACAGTTTACTTATGTACTCAAAATATGCACATAAATTTACATTTAACATTTGATATTGTTTTGTTACAGATGAGCAACTCATGCATCTTCTCGCGTTAGCAGACAAAGCGATGTCTTGGAATTCCTCGTACGCCTTCGGTTATGATAACGTTAGCGGATGGGGTGACAGATATTTCTTTACCTATTTCACGCAGTTAGGTGAAAGAAATGTAGCGGCGATTGCTACCGAAGTCACTATATTCTTGATTATCCTCATATTATCCGTATTCGCTAACGTTTCAATAGCAATATGTGTGCTGAGGTAAGAATTTTTTATTTCATAAAATTATAAATAAGCTGCATTATATTTATTAATTAGGGTTGAAGTAAAACACAATTTACAACTAATTTTCAGTATAATTAAAATTTATTCAGAAATATGATATGTTTCACTACGATCTAGCTTTCTCAGATATTACATTACTATTAAATACATATTCTAAAAATTTCATAAGTTTTCAACCCTTCTTCAGACCTAATTACTATAATCTCCTAATAAATATATAATGTACTCTAAGTGAATATTTAACAACAATATCTTTAAGGGTGCCAATTCAAAAGCGGGGAATTATTGAGGTCTATCTGGTGGTTTAACAATATATCCATATATTTAAGTTTTTTTATTTCCAAAGCTTCAAATAAATTTAATTTTAAGCTTTTTGGTTGTGAATAGAGGATCTAAAATTTAGTGTTGAAATTATGATTATTTTCTAGTAAGTAAGTGAATTGAATTTAATTTGAATCTGTCTTTTTATTACCAAAGTTTTTAAAATGTTTATGTATTGTAACAGCCTGCCCTTGTGGTATCGGAGAATATTGTTTTCGCTGCCACCAAATGTAAACTATAGTTACATTAATTAGATATAATAATTATAATAATTTTTTTCCACTCAGGTGTCACGTGCTGTTGAGTAACGCGTCGAGCTGGTCAAGTAACTATGATCTCTTCGAATGTGGGATGTTACGGGATTGAGATAAAGAAAACGGGTATTTTTAATAAACAAAGTATTTAATAATGCTAAGGTACTTTTCTTGTAATACAATAAACATTACAGAATGCGATAAAACATTAAACAAATAACAAAACAAAAAGAATGTACTTGGCGCATTCTCGGCCTCTGAAATCTTATTTACGCAAAGCTATATTCATTCCGCTGATGATTTTCCCTAAATTTAACATTAACCACAACAAAACAAAATATATTAACGACTTACCGACCTTATTGTCATCCAGCCTATCGTCTACACCACCACCAATTAACAAAACTCACAAACCAATCACTGGTAAATTTAATTATTTATTACAATAGCTTGAGTATAATTTATATAACGCAGGAAAAGGAAACAACAACAAAAAATTACATAACACAATTTTACAAAAGGAATTCAACTGGTTACACAATTATAGGCAGTTCATACTCTCTTAGACCGAATTCTTAACACACAACTTAAACTGCGATTGTTTTATATGATGACTCAAGTCGAGGTTGAGATCCTTCGATGATTCAACAACTTTGCGGAATTGTAGAACTGTTGGAACTTCTGTCGGAACTGTTGGGACTTCGGAACTCTCGGAACGGTCGGAGCTCCGCCGGGCCCCGGCCGGAACTCCGCCGAAACTCTCTCCTTATTTTTCTTCTGTACCTAGTTTTATTAGTTCTTGGTCTAATTATGTCACGCCCTGTATACTGATAACGAATCCATTTTTATTTCTTATTGGTGGAAATTATTTTGCATATGTTAGTTGAAAGTACGCCTTTTACATGTACCTTCTTATTTTGATCTTGTCATTAATATAATTTATACACCACTGTGTGTGATCTAATATTTTTTCAGTAGACGTAAGAATGTCTAAAACACACTTGACTAAAGGTCCGGTCCTAACACATGTTGTTCTATACGGGTGGTCTATGCTCTGTTAGAACTCAGAATTCTACGTACTTTCCGCATTACCAATTACTATTGACATATTTATGCAACTTTAACAATAGAGTTTCCAAACCACCCTATAATAAATTACTTGAAACTCATGTAAAGAGAATCTACTAACCGTCTACATTAAAGTGCCTGCGGCGACAAGTGTTCTGTATATCACTTACACGTAACAGCTTTATTTCACACACTTATACGTTCCCTTAACGAATATTCATGCATTCCTTTATAGGTACTTGTATATTTCATTTCCCTTGACAGTCTTAGAACTAATATATTTCTTTTTAGCAATATGTATACATTTCTCATTGGTCCATGTATATAGACGATAGGTGTGGTTTTAGTTTATAAGATTTCTTGTGCCGCCCTTTTTAATTTAAGGAGAGGGATTTTACGAAATACTGACCGGAATGATTTGGGAAAATACAAAATAATTAAATAAATGCATGAAACAAAAATATAAAATTTTAACAAATAAATCGTGTAAACCGATTTATTACAGTATTCTTTTGTCAAAGCTCCTCTCTGTTTGGCCTATATATGTTTTAGGGCAGCCAATACATGTTAATTGTAGACTCCTGATTTTTTACCTTTACTTTGTAAAATATTTCCTATTTTTTCGCTTGTTGATCCTATGTAAGTTAATACTTTATAATTACTTAATTTCTCTTTTATTATTGGATAAACCATTCCTATTGCCTTATTATATTCCTTTTTTCTCAAGATTTGATCTACTATATTTGGGTTATATCAATTGTTTTTTGCTATTTGTTTTATTATGTTTAATTCTTTATGAAAATGTTCTTCATTTAATGAACTTTTATGAATCTATAGATCATCGAGTGGAACGGCACTAAATGTGTGACAAGAGCTATTATCGATGATAACATCAGTATGTAATGGTTTGTGAAATATTGAAGAAACATGTCTTTTGTGTTCTCTTGAAATTGTAAGGTCTAAGAAATTTAAACAGTTATTTAATTCTTTTTCTATCGTGAACTTAATATTTTTGTGGAGACTATTTATGTATTCTAAAAATTGATTTAATTGTCTCTCTGTTCCATTGAAACAAGCTAAAACATCATCTAAGTATCGGTGTATTACAAGCATACATTCTATTGTGAAAATCGAAATAATTTTGCTCTACATAAACTTTAATGATACTCATAATTTCTACTTTTTTAACAATATTAACCTTTTTAATGGTTAAAAAGTTTTCAACTAAATTAATTGTATCTTTTAGAGGGACACTTAAAAGTAAATTAGTAACGTCAAATGAAACTAATTTTGCATTATCCGGGAGTTTTATGTTTTTTATTTTGTTAACTAATTCGATTCAATTTTTAAATGTAAACCTAGGTGGAAAATTCGTATTTTCTCTAATATGTTCTAAGAGTTTCTTAGATAGCTTATATGAAGGTGTTGAGACAAAGGAAACAACAGGTCTAATAGGATTATCTTTTTTATGAAGTTTAATTAACGAATATAATTTTGGAGTTTGGGCATTTATGTTAATGATTTTACTCTCATACTTTCCTATAACAAACTTTTACAATTATGGATACAATTCTTAACTAATGTTTGAATTGCACTACTTATATTTTAACGGGTCTAAAAATTCAACAGTTTTCTTAATATACTCACTTCTATCTATTTCTATAACAGTGTTTCCTTTATCCGCTTTTGTAAAAATTATACTATTACACTTTGATTTGTTTACAATTGAATTTAGCATGAGACTTTCTTTGTTTTGGTTTGAATGTTCAGAAGAATCGTTTTTTAAAATATATGATACTAAATATTTTTTACCTATATTATGGGCTACATTTTTTAATGCAATTTCTGTATCTACTGCTGAAGTATATTTCCCTATAACAAGAATTACACTTGCAAGTACGTTTTTAAATTAGATATGTACACGTTTATTTTACTTTATACGTCTAATAATAATAGAAAGATACATTTCAGGGCGTGAGGAAAATAAAACGAAATAATTACGGAAGGCACAGGAAAAGAAAGAGCCTAGTCACAGAGTTATGGTCTTAAATATTGTTCAATTAAAAAGTAAGCAGAAATTACATAATGAATTATGATTCTAGTGCCATATTTATTAGTTTTCATGTTGTACAATATGACTGACGTGTAAAAGATTTTTGCTTAAATTAAAACATAGTTCTAGTTACTTAATAATATCACTAATTTAAATATAAATTCCAAGTAAACAATGATTGGGAGAGTCGTGAATACAGAATGCAGATTTCCGTGGCATTTCCTGCGATGGAAAATACAATTTTAATACATGTATTACAAAACAAATATTTGCTTTAATAACTTGAAATTACTAAAAACAAATAACATATCTACCATCCTTGTTTTCGTTTAGATACGTAGGAAGTTGTGCAATTTCAAGGGCTACCTGCAATTAGGAAAAATATGTTGTGCAAGTTCAAAAAGTATTTCCTATTAACTCCACATCCATAGGTATTTTTGTAATTACACTGTGAATATAAATATATTTCATTCTGCATTCTGAATATTTCACTCCAACTTTCCCAATTACTTTTCTAATTTCTCGACGGATCTGTTTACTGCAAATATTTGATTCACCACTAGATTTTGCTGAATGGGAGATGTACACGAGGACTGTATGAGAGAGATAATTACACTTTTAAACCAACGAACTATTAGTTTTTTTAATATTCCAGAAAAGCATTTTCGCCAAATATGGTTAGAAAGTGAAAATTAAATCATTCTATGGAAACATGTTGTGCCTCGTATTTCCGCTGCAATACAATGATATATAATGTTCGCTGAAGTTGCATTGTTGTGTTTTATAATACATTCCCAAACAAGATTTTATGACGCTAAATTTAAATTTATTCTAACCTAGCAATTGCATTTCTAGCATATGCAATATTTTTGATTTTGATATTTCTTTGTGGAAATATAAAATAAATAAGTATACTACGTATTTGCAAATCAAAGTAAATAAAAACAAACAATTCTTTATTTTATTTATTATTCAATGTTATATAGGAATCTTAAAATATAATGAAGTCAGATTAAATCGATCATATACTGTATATATTGGTTTTTAAGAGTTAGCATGTTGACATTTTGCTTGCAAACGTCGGAAGTTACTTTACATGCCAAGTATATTGGCGGTCCAGCAACAATATCGAATTCTTTGACATTTAATATTGATACACCATTTCAATAATATTTTTAGGCATAGAGTTTTGCAACCACTAAATACTGTTTCTTCAGTCATGTAGGCGTATTAAACATTTAACATTGGTATGGTGTCAATCACAGCATATAATGTTAAAAGATGTCTGTACAGAAGTTGCTTTTTGGATTATTGCAGTTGATAATGTTGTTCAACATTTTTTGTATTAATAAAGATTTTCTTACGAATACGTATGACAAAACTTATCGATTTGCCAGAAGGAATATGATGAAATTGTATTTTGTTCTTCACAATATCTATAATAATATTCTGAAACATGATAAAACCTTCATTGTTGGAAGAACTAGCCGTGAGGTCTGTAATACCTGTTAAACATAAGTAGTGATTAATCATGAAAGAGACGCACATAAAAGTGAGTTTATGTTTGTCTTATATCCGTACTATTATTATTCATATCAAATTTAATTTAAAAATTTAATTTATTTATCTGCAGGTAAATTACTAGTTTGTGATCTATAGATGTCTGTAGAAGAAACGTAAAATTAGATCGACATGCCTGTAATTAAGTAGTTTTCGAATTTACAGAATATCTCATACACACAAACATACCACTACTTCATATATATACGATAAGTTAAGCAATTGCCATTGCGAAAATAGTACGGCGATCTGAGGAGATTCAAATAAGGTGAAACGCGTCCACGTTTCGCTAAATAACAATGGCAATATATTTTTATACTCGCTTATCAAAATATGTCATTTCGCGGATGCATTTGCATGTTGGAAATTGACTTTCCCACACAAGTACAGGAAATAAAAATTGAATTAAAGAAATAAATCATTATTATACAGTAATAAAATATAATTGTGAAAATTTTCATTTCAACTAAATTTGGTGTATTATTATACACTTGTAAATTTCATAAAATTAATTAAAACCTATTAAAAAGTTAATGGCGCCATCTATTACGTACCTATATTATTAATTGCTGGTTCTCAATATTCTTAACCTAAAATATAATGTATGTTATGTACGTGCCTTTAATCTTCAGTATATTATATGATAATAAATATTATGCTATCGTCACTATAGTGTCAATTTCTACCTTATACTATAATGTAATGACCAGGACAAGTTAACAAATAGAGTAACTAGAGATAATAAGATAGGTAAATGCCTATATCTTAATCAATTTCATGGCTAACATTGCGGTAAACACCAATGTTAATTGAAGAATGTTTACACTGCATAACCGAAATATTAGGAATTTCACTTCCTCCTCCAACAGAAAGTGCAGAACTAGGCACTTCTTCAGGATCTTTACTTGTTGACGCAACACTTTCCTCAGCCAAATGTAATTTAGTTTGAAGAGAATCTTCTACATATCCCTCTGCCGCAAAAGAAGATTTTCACCCTCCAAGCAGCTTAACAGATAAGAAATCTTCACAACAATTTGCGAAAATCGTAGCTAAACTTCTACGAAAGCAATGACCTGTATATTTTCATGGAGTATCTAATTTTAAAAATTCGGCTATTTTTAATGGAATTTTCCCTACTGTCTTTAATCCTATAGGCATATAATAGTTATTTACGAAACAAGTGCGAGAAGACTATTTTCACTTTGTAAGCACGAGCGACCGCAGGAAGCGAGTGCTTTTAATTGGGCGAATGCATGGAAGATAGCTTCACGCAAGTGTTTGTACAATATTTCTTGTACGAGCATTAAATTTAAAAAATATTATTGATTAATCTCATTAGATGCACCTTGTTATCATCGCCAGACTGGCTAAATATTTTCTGAGGCAAATATTGGAATATGAAATAATAAAGCTTCAAAATCCTCCAACACAGTTGAAAGCGTTAATTACGTTAGGACCTCAACATTTTTTAAAATCCAAGAATTCATATACAACATCCAAATATACACTTTACAACGTAATGAACCCTAATTAGTGTTTTCTTTTGTATTTTTATAAAAACTTCGAAATGTAAGCAAAATTGTTATTCTTGACACTACCCAACAACTTCATTTTATTTTGTTCTATTACATTATTTTAAAATTATTAATATTTAAAGAGTTATTTGAAAGTTTGTTTCAATAAAAATTCAGAAAATATTTCTTTGGGGTACTACTAGATGGCGCATAAGGATCAATATTTTAAGGTTACATGAATCAAAATCATCAATGTAAATCCAAGTTATGTGACGGCCTTATATCGCGCAGCGATATTGATACAGTTGGCCTTGGCTTAAGATGTCGCATAAAATGTCGTCAAATAGATGGCGCCACAAATTTTTTGGAAGAATTTTTAATTATTGCTCATATTTCCCCAACTTTTAGTGAAGAATAGTGGAGGGGGGTAGCATTTTATAGACTAAATTATATTACTACTAAGTTAGATTTTTTTTAAAAGTCCCAAAGTGCCAGTGTTTTTTTCAATTTTCACAGTCGCCTCTTTCCTAGTCGAGCTACACATGCGCCAAATGTCACTTTACAAGCAGTGAGTACAAAAACACATTTACCGTTGCGTTAAGTTACAGAAAGCGTTTTTGATTCTGTGCAACTTGCAAATTTTTGTATTTAGGAAGTAACGAAATCCAATACTTAATAATAATAATAATAATAATATTTATTTACCTTTCGAGTGTAGATACAATAATAGTGTACATACATTATTAGGCATGTCATATATAACAAAACATTAATTATCTATGAATTGTGAGACCGAATAAAAAGGATTATTCATGAAAAACTGTGAACAATTTCTTTGAAAGACCTTAACGTTAGTTTCATTTTGTATGTCCGTAGGCAGTTTATTAAAACACAAAGATCCCATATAAATTATTTATTAAAACACAAAGATCCCATATAGTCTGCTCTACGTCGTAGAAATTCACTGCCCCTAGTATTATAGGAGTGATAGTCTTTGCTTTTCTTAATATCACTGTTTCTTATGTGCATTATCAGTTTGTACATGTATAACGAGTAAATAGTCATTATCTTGAACTTTTTGAACAGGGGCTCACAATGTGTCAGTGGGTGTACACCATCCATAATCCGCACAATTTTTTTCTGTACTTTGAAAATCGTTTCTACTTGCGCAGTATTACTCCAAAAAACCAACCCGTATGAGATGATAGACTGTACCAAACCGAAGTACATGTGTTTAAGCACCAAACTTGAAACCGTGAATCTGATTGTTCTGAACAGATACACAACACCACTCAGTTTACTGGAAAGTTGACTTACATGTTCGTTCCAAGTTAGTTTGTCGTCCAGGGTCAGTCCCAACACTCTTGCACTGTGGACATGTTGCAACGAGCTCCGATCCACGTAAACCAGCATGATAACAGCATGATGATTTATAGGATAGAACTGCATCATCTGTGTTTTGTTTGTATTCAGTAGGATACCGTTCTTTTTACACCACATTTGAATTTCGTTTATGTTATTATAAGCTGACACTACTAAACCATGTGTACTAGAATCTGTTATGACAGCACTGGTATCATCCGCATAAACACTGATGGAAGCTGTTGATGCACACACTGATGGTAAGTCATTAATCATGATCGAGAAGAGCAGCGGACCCAATACAGTGCCCTGTGGTACCCCTTTCTCCATGCACCTCCTTCCTGAGCGTAAGCCATTTACCACCACAACATGGTCCCGGCCCCCCAAATATGAGAGGACCCACTCATATGCAACACCTCTCACTCCTATACCATGCAATTTTTGTGCCAGTAGCTGATGGTCAACAGAATCGAATTCGAATGCCCTACTGAAGTCGTAAAATAGTCCTAGAACGTTCCGTCTGTTGTTTAAACCCTCACAGACTGCATTGATTATTTGTTCCGTAGCTGTAATAGTAGATTTAGCCTTTCGAAATCCGTGCTGACACGATGACAATACCTCGTATTTTTCGAGGAAGCTGTACAGCCTTCTATGGAAACAATGTTCAAAAACTTTCGAGACTTGGTTTTGCAAAGCAATAGGTCTGTAATTCTCGACATTACATTCATTACCTTTCTTTTTGAAAATCGGTACGATCTTGGAAGTCTTCAGATTCGCAGCATATTCCCCAGATTCGCAGAATATTCCCCAGATTCAAAAGATTTATTGATCACCATGCATAAAGGTGGGCTTATGCATTCCTTTACCATTCGTAGAATTGTTCCCGGTATTTGATCTATGCCTGAGGACTGTTTCGTACAACAATCATCAATTGCTTTTGAAACTTCTGACACGGTCACAGGACTAACGTGCATGGTATTCAACACATCGTTTTGTTATATGCCTTATGAAGTTGTGGTGGGCATTGTCCAGCAATTTCCGCAAATAAATCGTTGAAGTAATCAGGTGTATCACCTATGCTAATCTCAGAGTCGCCATCTTTCATTTTAATGTTGTGTTTGGTATTAGTGCCCTTCAAATCCCTTATTATATTCCAGCACGTTTTGTTAATATTCTCTCACTTCAGTATGCGATCATTATTGTTTTTTCTTTTGTGACTTCTTTTGTGTAAAATTTCTTTAGGGAACGGTATCTTTCGTTATACATATCGCTATGAATTATCTTATTAATAGCAGATATCTCTCGAAGAAGTTGTGAAAGTTGCTTAATTTCAGGCGTAATCCATCTGTTCCGAGTGCTGGGCTGACTGAACGGCGAAACCAAAGGGAACGCTTCATTGAAATTTCTATGCAATATTTCTTCAAATCTATTGAACATTGAATTTACATCGGCTCCTGCATTATTCCATTCCTGCCAATTGCATAGTCGGAACTCGTTTTCAGTTTTTTCTATGAAGTGCAATTTGTTATCTTCTGTGTATCTCCTGGTTAATGACTTGTCAGACCTCGTATTGGGATCCTGGCAATTGATCAAGATTTTGCCTATCTGATGAGTGTGATCTGATATATGGTTGTCTTCAACACTCACACTACATTCCTCTGTATTAGTAATAAATACATCAATTAAAGTTTCGGATGTCGCAGTAACTCTTGTTGGCCCGTTTATTCTGTTGGAAAGACCATGTTCTCCCAATGTGTCTACTAGTAGTTTCCTGATAGGGCTATGCACTAGGAAGTTTATATTTAAATCCCCACATATAATAATTGTGGTATTAACTGGGAAATTATCAAGTAGTTCATCTAATTTATCCAAAAGCAAGTCAGAGCTATTCGGAGATCTATATACACAGACTATAAATATTCTTAATCATTTTTAATTATCACAATTTTTTTTGTAATATATATCTTTGTTGCAGGTATAGTTACAAATATGATGTTATTTTTATTAAAGTCAATATCATTAATTGAAGTATTCCAAAGTTCTCTACGACATGCTCCAAGTACTCCTATTATTAACACTGCCTGAAATTTGTTGTGTTATATAAAACTTTAATAAACGAGAAATCAGTGAATTCATTTAGAGAAATAGTGAATCAGAAGCGTTGTCGATAAATTTATTTATTTTCTCATCGCAGAAAACCTTTGATTTTTTTGGTTATAAATATTATGTTTGTCTTTTAACAAATGCTATAAGTTTATTATATATATATATATTTTAATGTCAGAAAAGAGTGTTGGGGAGTCCGGCAATAAAAAGACTTATGTTTAAAGGAAGTCTAACGTTTTATTTCTCAATATTTCGCACATAAGGTATCCAACACTCTTTTCTGACATTAATACATAACGGCAAAGACTACTTCAAACCATATATATATTTTAATATATCAATGTTATGATAAATTAAAAAAAAAACAATATTTCAACATTCAATAAATTGACCAAAGTGACTTTATACTTGGTATTTCTTGAAAATATGCTAAGAAGGAGTTTTCCGCATATATTTTAACTTTGCACCATTCCATAAATTTTGTATATGTAACTGTGTACCTTTCTTTCGATTTAGCTGGTAGCAAATTACTTATTACTCTGTTTACAACATCCCTTATTTCAGGAGGCGTATAAGCCAGAAAATCTTCATCTTTTGACATTCTTTTATTCAAATAATAAGAAAATATTTCAAAATTACTACTTATTTACTAAGAAAACAATAAATTATAAACTTTTGTTTGAATTGTTTCCACATCCTAAACATTACTCTGCCAAGAAAATATTTTTGCAAAAGTGTATGTGGAAATATTTTGCAGAAATATGTTAAAATACGTATTCAAATTATTTAATACACCTTGTCATAATACACCTGACAGTTCGGAATCATTCTTTTTTGCAGTATTCCAAAAAAAAATAGTACCGATATAAATTACATTAATAAAATTATTAACATTTTGCTCGTTACAAAAAATATTGTGTAAACTTTGTGTGTGAAACATTTCGCGAATTCGTGTCCATAAAGCGCGAGCTTTAATTTAAATTACGGACAAATCGAGAAAAACGGAAATAACAAAGTAAATATAACGAAACGCAAAAACCAACAAAAAATAAACAAGCAATACAAAACCGTACTTAATCCTGAAACGTGAAAGGGAGGATGAGTGGATGATGTGTCAAAAAGATTGATGTATTAGTTCACATATTTATCGGGGCCTCAATCTAGTTATTTGGTCGAAGTATAACAGCCGCAAGCGAATATAAGACAGTATAGAATAAAAAAAATAGAACTAAAAGTTGTAAGCAGAGATATAGTATTATCCCTTATCCCATTTAATGACTTTAATCCCTTATCCCATGAGACTTTATTATATATTTCTCAACACGATAAAATTATTTAATTAAACTTGGTTGGTTCAATATCCATCGAATGAGTGACGAATATTGTTTTAGTCTGTAGATCTTTGATCAATTCACTTTTCGTCTGTTTTATTCTGGGTTGTACACAAATATTTTGTATTGTTTTCATATCTATAATATAATTTTTGTATGTACTCGCTTATCAAAACATATCATTTCGCGCATGCATTTGAGTGCGGGAAATTAACTAAAGTAAAGTAAAAATAGCATTAAAGAAATAAATCATTATTATAGTAATAAAGTATAATTGGGAAAATGTCCATTTCAACTAAATTTGGTGTATTACAACTTGTAAATTTAGTAAAATTAATTAAAAACTACAAAAAAATCAATGGCACCATCTATTACAATCCTATATTATTAATTGCTAATTACTCCGCCAAGAAAATAGTACTAACGTAAATCTAGTATTTACAAAGTTTCGTTTTGGCAAAAGTACCTACCTGTATTATGTAGAAATATTATGCAGAAATATGTTAAAATAGGTACGTATGCAAATTATTTAATACAACTTGTCAATGATAGTTCGGCGTCCTTTTTTCCATTACGACACAAAAAAGTAGTACCGATATATTTCATATTAGTAAAATTATTGACATTTCTCTCGTTACAAAAAATATTGTACAAGGTTCGTGCGTGAAACATTTCGCACACTTGGTTCGTAAATAACTAAAACTTAATGGAAATGTGGTAATTGGTACGTACATGAAATGCTTAAATGAATTAGGTATATATAATGTATTTTAGGTTAGGTATGATACTAATCCCTTTAATTAATATTTTTTAACTTCATGCTCATACAAAAAATATTATACAAACTACTTGCGTGAAGACATCTTCCACGCATTCGTGCAATTAAAAGCACTCGCTTCCTTCGGTCACTCGTGCTGTCAAAATGCGCTCATGCGGGAAAAAAGTCTTTCCGCAATTGGTTCGTAAATAGCTATTTTATATTTCGGTGTTATAAAGTTCACTTTACAACATCCGTTTTGGCTGCATAAAGTATTACTTTATCTCACGGTAATTTTATTTTTTTGAGCTTGGTAACAAAAAAAGAAGGAACCAAATCGTATGTAAATGTCAAAATATAAGCCTTTAAAGTAACAAACATGTGCAGTAGAATTATACAAAGTTGTTAAGCAGAATGGATGATAAGCTTTCTGATGCTAATATTGAAATTTACTGCCCATGTTGAATAGTAAAACTGTTATAAAGGTTTACTATAACACTAGAAGATTTGTGTACATTATATCCAGGCACATTTTGGGAACACACTGCGTTTTGTCTGAATTCCTGTTGATTCGCATTGACTCACACATACGGTAATGTTCACATTATTATTTTCTTTACACCAGCTTAAAAGTGATGGTATTGTTTTTGATAAATATGTCTTTGTCGCTATTTTGCGAATCTCTAGGGACATGTAATTATTTATTTCGATAATTTGAAATAATTTATTGCATAAATCAGTCTAAATTTTAAACAAAATTAAAAATAACACCGCCGATATTTAAATATTTAAAATAATCTACTTAAAAATCAGTGTAACCAACTTCAAAAAACAAAATTTCTTAAATCTTCGATAAAAACATGTCTCTCATTTTAAGCTTTTTTGAACTTTTGATAGCCGAAATAGAAAAGAACACACCTAGCGGCTCGTTTTCTAAACTTGAACGCGTGCGCAAAAATCAAGTCTTACGGAACTTGTATTTTAATATACTATTAGTTATTTACTGTAAACTGTTTTGTTTAATTTTGGATAGTAAACATTATTATTATTAACATGCGGTCTAATATGATTTAACCGCCTTTCTTCATTGAAATTACTCTCATTACCTGCCACATGCCTAGTTTCTTTAAAATTAATTTTTATGTTTTGCCAATACGTACGAGAGACTATATTAAACGCGTCCTTAATAGTGTGCGGCATGTTTAAGTAAATACTTTAACAACCCGAGTTTCATTAAAATTCTTATGAATCGTAGTCACTTTCCGCGCTAGTAGCTCGCCACGATTTTGTTTATTGTTTTCCCGTATTTATTTCCGTTTGTTTTTATTTGCTTCAGCTTGAAACATCGGTTAAATATTCCATCTTAAGATGATCAGGACATAGACGCACGTGGCGCACTAAAGTAAATTATAATAACGCACGAGGTAAATTAACGAACCGAAGTTTAATAATCTCCGGTAGCGAAATTAATGTTTCTGCGTGCGTTTGTTTACATTTTAAGCGCCATAAAGTTAGTTGCAAATACACATAAATTATTTGTCGTCGCAGAGTGGAACATAGGATGAAGATACGTCAAAAAGATGATGGCACCTTTTATGTTTCTATTGCCGGTTTTAATAACCTTGAAAATATTGATATGTTAGAAAAGTACGCATTTAGAAAGTACAAAACGAGTTACATGTACATCGTAATGTATTAATTGCTCCAATTATAAAATATATTTATTGTAACATTATTCATAATTTACCACACTTAACAGTAGATTAACTCAAGTAACCATGCACGAGGGGTGCCCTAAAAATTTTCGAAAGAAAATAGATATTTTATAAAAAAAAAACTATTGTTTCTCAAAACATTCACCTTTAAGGCTGTGTTTCCAGTTTGAACGAACCCCGATTTTAAGTGGGCGCGTCCTGTATTTCTTCGATTTATGTACACCTACATACATTTTGGACGGTCATGCTAATCGCAGGTGGTATGAAAAAGATAGAATATTCATATTAAGGCACTCTGATTTATGCGTACGCCGTACGTTTGATTTGTTGCAACGATACTAGATCGAAAAACCCTTATCTCTGTCTCTTGTTAGTTCTCAGAATCGATAAAACTCGTATGGCGTAACACCGCCTGCTAGCCAAAACTGTACCATGTTTCACTTCTTTTTCATTTCTCCAACAATTATTCTTGCAGTATTCACTATATTTTCCAAATCACATGCTTAGTTGTGAAAATATTTTTTGGCTCTTTCAAGGACGTAGTTAGAATATATGTTAAATTATGATAGTGTCGTTAATTTTCGGATATCATGCTAGTTTTTTTTATTTTTTTTTCTGGTTGTACCTTCGTAAAATGGACCACGCTATAATATATCTTTTATTTTTCTAATAATGTAAAAAAATAATTGTTTAAATATTTTAAAACATAAATTCAGAATTTGGAAGAAACTGACTGTGGTAGTGGGCACACCCCCTTAAGTTTTAAGTACTTTTGCATTCGAAGAAACTAGTTGTCGAAACATTTATTCCAATTTGAAGTGAATATTCCTAAACATGCCTTTCAAATGCTTCCGGTGTCCACCACATATTTTGTTTTTGACAAAACGGAACTAGAAGAAGTCATTAGATGATAAGTTGCTTTTTTGAGCCTACTTCACCATTGTTTTTCATTTCGTCAATTCTAGTTTGGGTAAGGTATCGTAATACATGATTATAATTTTATCTCCCGTAACAATCGTGTTTATGATCAAGCCCTTCTTTATACGATTTCAAAATTATTTGAACATTTAGGTACTTTGAAATTGTTTATCTTAAATTGCCACTAAAGTAAATAATTATTGTACGATTTTGGTATGTTGACTTGCATAAGTTATCACTACAGCTTATAGCGGAAAGATTAACTGTACCTTCACAATTAATATTCAAAAGTAAAATAATAGTAGTGTATACAACGAGTCAATAATGACAGTTATTATTTCCGGGAACCGAATTTACGAACCGAGCCGTGAAGCGGCCAGGGGGAAAATCGGCTCGAGGGTAGTCATTATTGCGAGTTAGTATACACTACTTTCTCTACGACTAACTGAAGATTACTAAAAAACGTCAAAACAATTAAACGAAAATCTCAGACTACTATACCGATATGACGTTTGACGGTTAGACAGTTAGTAAAATGACCGAACTTGTCTATAGTTACTACGACAACGTGCGTAACGTTATGTTCTTATTGGCGGAATGCAGGAAATAATGGTAACGTTATGTCTCAGTATTCCCCAGTCACATTTCATTATTCCCTCTGGGTATTACTCGCAGCGATTAATATAATTTCTACTTTACTTTTTAGTCGTCGATAATAGTAGTTTATACAACGAGTCAATAATGACAGTTATTATTCCCGAGAGCTGAATAATTGGCGATAAAATTTTGTATGCACCACGTCAGTAAAGTACCTCTACCGAACTCGTCTGTTACTCGCCGCGCTCGCTTCGCTCGATAAGTATCACTTTACTGACTTCGTATATAAATAACTATTATTTTACAGTACGATAAAGTGCTTGTTTACCTCCGTAAAACGCTGTGGTAATGTATTGCTTTTATTGACGGTTGGCGATAAATAACTATTATTTACGTCTATCCAATTTATCATATAAAAAGCAATAAAAATTGACTTTTTAAAGATTTAAGCTTCCGACCATTTATAAAATTAAACGCCCAAAAATATCGAATTTGGTGACAATAATACAGACGTACTCTTCGATGTTGTGAATATTGAAACGCAAGACGAAGAAGATCCAGCGCCTCCGCCAATATTTCTATTCCTTTGTTTTAATATGCAGTAATCACTAAATGTCATCAATGGTTCGCTCAATCCATTTACCTAACCTATCTTTAATATGGTTTATATCACTTTAACGTAGTATAGAAACAAAGTAAGTGCTAATATCTTTTTAAGACATATTGTAAAGTAAACAATTTCTTGTTATATTACTTATTATTTTCATTATACATGTAGTTCATCAATGTTATAATTTATGTTTAATACATAAACATTAATCAATAATTATCATGTTGTATATTTCCTATGATATTCTACCTATTAGATATTTTCTCTAATACTATTAGAGTCATCAACATAGTGATTACCCACATAAACAGAAGTGTCTCTTTGTGTCAAAAGGAATAGAATTAGAAGTGTAAATACATTATTCACTCATGCATGGCTCAATTACTAATAGGTTATTAACTTCTATAATTAGATAATACTCATAACATAATTCGTTAATACATACATTAATTACATTAATACATTTATCAATATGTACTTCATGTTATTTCGATATTGCTTAGTTTTAAATAGATTAATACACATAAAAACAAAAAGGCAATGAATATCTGTTATTTCCCAGAGTTTAGTTTAGGGTCCTACATTTTTTGTAATATTTTCTAATGATGTGAGTCCTTTCTGGGACAACCTTCAACTACCGTTATTTGTTATGAAGACGACCCAATATTTTAATAATTAGGGAGCGGACACGAAAGGTTGATGACTCATCGTCCATGAGCACACTATTGAAATTTGTATTTTTAAAGGGTTTTAATTTCATTTATACAATTGGATAACAAGTGGGTGGTGATCTATAAAATACAAAATACCTTATTATTTACAATGTATCAATATAAAATACTTGAATGTGTAACGTACATTAACGGATAATAATATCATAAGTGTACATATATACATTTATACGTAAACGTATATGGACATATGTAAATATATGAGCTACTAAGTCTTTAAGGCATTGTGAATAACACGTTCGTGCACTGATGAGACCAATGTAAGGTCGAAACAGCTGTTTGCACGTTGTTGTTTGCAATGCCAGCTTAGGGTAGATGTGCATTCATACATTTACATATGTGCATATACGTGTACGTATAAATGTATATATGTATACTTATGATAGTATTATCCGTTAATGTACGTTACACATTCAAGTATTTTATATTGTTACATTGTGTTGTAATAGGTACGCCACCTATGGCGTGTTTATTGAATGTACGTATATCTACAGTTTCTCGATTAGTAGTTGTACTACGGAGGGTAAAATTACCTTGCGATGTCGCTCTTGGGTAGCAGATGCCGCTGGGAATCACTCATGGCATTTGGTACGTAAGTCGACTATATCAGGTAATCTAAGTTTTTAAGGCATTGTGAACAACACGTTCGTGCACTGATGAGACCAATGTAAGATCGAAACAGCTGTCTGCACGTTGTTGTTCGCAATGCCAGCTTAGGGTAGATGTGCATTCATACATTTACATATGTGCATATACGTTTATGTATAAATGTATATATGTATACTTATGATAACCTTATTACTTGTTCATTTTGTAGTTAAAGTCGAGTAAAGGAGTATTAATATTTACTAGCAATACTTACTCAAAGTTCTCTTCTGTAAAATTTGTTCTCTTTGAATGAAGTACATCCTTATAGATAGAAAACGTCCCTTCTACATCGCAACTGGTTATAGGTGCGTACTGGAAATATTCTTTAATTTCAGCGTATTTACCAGTTAAATTTTGTGTCATTGTCCCCATACACAATTGCCGCAATGTTATTAAATCTGTGTTCATTTAAAACTGCGTCTAACTTTTGCCGAAGGCCACATCCGAAGTCACTTGAAATACATTTCGGCCAGCATATTTTTGAAAAAATGTTTTGAAAGTGGGATTGTCAAGTTTCTTTAATGGGATATTAGCCGCCATTAAAGCTTCACAGAGTTCTTCGTTAAAATTGTCAGCTTTCAACGGGTCGAATTTCTATGTATGTTTTAGCGATGCTAAGTGACGTTGTACGTGGCCTTTTTGGGCATTCTGTAACGATATTTTACAGACTATGTAATACATTTCGGAATCACTGAAAATGGAGAACATACAATCAGTATAAGTCTTAATCCAACTTGCCATTGTTTTACGATGCCATTCTCGACGTTCTTCCATATCATAGTAACATAAACAATGTTCTAGATCTACATAAATGATAACTAAAAATGTATGCGTATGTTATTGAAACTTAACAAAATCCAATGCACACTTACGTCGAGAAAATTGGGAGAAATAGATTCAATGAAACGGTATTAAACAGGAACTATTACAAAAATTACGAAGTACGTAATTAACAGTCAAAACAATGAAAAAAAAAAAAAAGTATGAATAGGTATATACATATATAACTTTACTTATCATGCGAAATATAAGGTAAATATATTAAATTTTAAAAACCCCTCACGCTGCTACCTACGCCGATGAAGAAACAAATTTTATGAGGAAAGACGACTTTTTTTTGCTGTCGTTTTGGGACAATAACAGATGTTGCAGTTCACCATATGAATAATGCTATTGAGTAACTGCGTGTTGTTTACATTATTTCTTTGCTCCGTCGTAATTTAAACCTGGCTCGTCCGCTGTCTATTAATAATATATCAGTCGCAATTAGAAATGATAATATTGTAAGAAAAGGCACTGAGAAAGATTATATAAATAAATCTATTGCTGTCTATTTCAGAAACTGTGACACCTTAAACTTCTTGGGTGGTGGTGTACCTTTCTTGGCTTTTAATCGTTCATGCTTTCCCACATCACTATGTATTGAAATGTAGATGTTGTATTCTTTGTGACCTTTAACTTTTTTCATTGTTCCCTGGATTACACTATTCTATCAATTCACAATTCTACCAGGATCCTTTGGTCTATATTATTAAACCCTTTCGTGTTCCATGTTCCTACCCTTAACATATTTTTGACCTTAAATCTTTTTCTTTTTTTCCCACATGGGTCATTTGGTTCCTATGCTTAGTAAGTTGTCAATCTGACCCACCAATATTCCGCGTTTATCCAGGTTTAGGACGGGTAATAACACCAACACTAAATAATATTGCAGGCGGAGTTCTGGAAAATTTTAAATTTTAGAAACATATTTTAGAATGAAAAATGTATAATAAAGAGACGATTCAAATAAATATTAAATTTTACAATTTATTTGAGATCTGTTTTATCATGCATTCACTTTAAAAATATTGTTGATCAATTAATGTCTACTTTAAATTAACTACCTCTCCGACGAAGAATTAAAATATTGCGAAAACTCGTAGATCTTTAGATGCTTTCTACAATTTTTATTTTAGACGCCCCTCTAACATGAAGTTTTCAAAATTATGTCAATTAACTAAGAAGATATAGTATTATTTCATAATATAATAAACAATATTTGAAACTAAATATTTATTATTTATTTCTTAACAATTTCGAAGTTTTCCTTTTTAGTTTGCTAAGATATTCAATATGGAAAAATGTAGGATTATTTTCTCGTTTACATCTTTCTCTTTTTTATTTCAAAATAGGTTAATAACTCGTTTCGCATGAATTTCAGGTGTATTGTGTGCAAGACGAACTTATTTAAAAGTTTGAAGGAAAATTTTAAAGTAAAATGAGAAAAAATATTTCCTTTAAGGAATAAGGAAGTAAATTCCTACTTCCGGTATAAAGAAAAGAGTTACCGGAAGTTGCTAGTATGTTCTTTAAGCCTGTTTGAAAGCAAAACCTACGTAAATGTTCAAAGTTGCTAGTATGTTCTTTAAGCCTGTTTTAAAGCAAAACCTACGTAAATGTTCAATCTCCTCATTTTTATTTTCTTCCTCGTGTATTCAACTCCCACACTCGCTACACTAACAGTATTGTGACTATCTATATTATTGTTTTCGGCATTAATCTAATAAATGTTCGAACATCTGAGAGAAATTTTCTATTATGTCTTTCGCTATGATAATAATAATAGCAATAATAATAATAGCATTTATTTTCTACTATACAACAAGAATATTGACAAAATAAATATAATGAAGGAAGATAAGAAATAAAAATGAACTAAATTCTATGCGTATAGTGAAAAATAAAGGCTCTACTCAAAGCACAACAAGGTACAAATTACTGCAGATACATATATACATACACACTTATACATATATGTACATAGATATACAACTTAAGACATAAGTTAAAAGCATTTTCCATTAGACATAGGGCACCACGAGAAAGAACCCTTTATATAATCAAACCGGAACAAGGCCTACCGCTGACCAGCCAACAGATACTCCCGCATCCATGTCACTGGGAGCCGAAGTTATACAATAGTCTTCCTTCCGAATGGAAAGCAATGAACATTGATCCCTTCAGTAGGCTGGTGAAAGGCATATTGATGGAGGAGTGCTACTCCATGGATGAGTATCTTGTTCAACTATGATACTACTATGTGTCTTCCGTGTATACATATTGCTGTGATCTTCACATCATTATAAGAATTAGTTTAGTTATTGAAAAAGAACACTAATTGTATTCAAAAAATCGTTTATTAAAGATGTAGGGAATAGGTTCAAGACAAGCAAATATAAGTATAATGGGTTGCCTATATTTAAAGACAAACTTCTTTATGAAAATAAACATGATTTGTTAGTATATTTTAGTTAAAATAAGTATACACATTAACTATAAAACAAACATAAAATAAATCAATAGGCTTTATGCTGTGTAAAAGACACATAAATGCCATATGAATGTAAACAAAAACAAGACGTGCTCGAGAAAAATTATGCAGTCTTGAAATAAATAAATTGAACATGAATAGTTTTGCCAATTCATAAGAAAAGATAGTAATAATAAAACTAAATATATTAGATACGTACACGTATAAAAAAGGATATAAATCAAAAACATTTCCAATTGGAAACGTCAGGTCGTAAATAAGAATATTGTGTGTAAATAATAGTAGTATGAATTAAAAATACACTTGTTAGTTCTTGTATGTATAATTCAAGGGCTTCAAAAGACAATGGAAATGGTCATGTGCGCTTTAAAAACCTGCGAAAAGAAAAATACAATGATGATGTTGTTATAGCACTTTACTAATTGACATGTTACCAGAAGTAAGAGCATTGCTTCAAGATTAGGTAAGATGTGACGAAGACCACCGTCATTGGCAGTGTGAGCTCGGCAAAGGAAATTCCTGTGGTATGTAATGTGTAGAATTTAATTTTTAATTTAGTTTTCCTTTAAACAATTTCATTAAATTAATTTTTCTTTTCTTTGCACTAATTTTTAAGATGGAGGGTATCAATAAGATAGAATTTGACAAAATATACGATGAAATGATGTAAGTTATGATATAAATAATTCTATTTAGGGATACTTAATGGTGTTAGAGGTGCTGAAGGTACTATGTGAAAATATTTGCCTTTAGTAAAATCGTTGGGCATCATTAATTAAATGAATATTATCTTGTTTTATAATAATAATTCGTTTTTTCAAAATAATAAAAGGATAGTTAATGATGTTAAACGTGCTGAAGGTACTAGCGGAAATATTTGCCTTTAGTATATCGTTGGGCATCATTAATCATTATATAGTCATTTAATTTAGTAATTCAAATAAAATAAATACGAATAAGCGGAGATGTTTTTGATGGGCAGGTGCTAAGCTGCTAGAGGTACAATATGAAAATGTTTACAGCTAGCGATTAGTATAGGCTAGTGTCAGAGCATTCACGTTCTAGATAGCCGAAACACTATGTGAAAATGTATGTTTTGGTGAAATAGAGTTGACTTCGTATTAATAAACAAATTATTAAGAATTAATAATTTTTTTTTATTTAAAGAAACAAGATAATTATTCTTTCAGCTATCATTATAGACGTACAAGTAGTTCACAAGCATTATAACTCTAAAGTGAGTACATATGCTTTCTTTTTCTTTTTTGTATCAGAATATAAGAAGCAAATCACTGCAAGAACTCATAAGAATATAAATAAAAATTTTAAACTGTTAGGAATAATTTTATAAATATACTATTCTAATTTTTATTATTCATCAGCATTGTTGCATCCACAGCAATATGTATTGTTACTTTTAGAAAAACCCCTAATAGAAATAAATTAAATTCAGGGTGCAAGAGGATTGTGTGTCAGAACAGTACATTCACTTACCTTTAAAATAATTATTAAGTTTCCAATTTCTAGATGTTAACCTTGAAGTAGACTGTCGATGTTATTTATATTTGTGACCCACCCTATATATATAGCTAACTGAGAGCTTGAGATTACTAAAAGATGTTAATGCCCGTTTGCGCCACCCATTTTATAATTATCAAGGCAAGGTCACTGTTGTTACTGTATCGCACAATAAAAATGGGAAAGTTTGCACTACACTAATATATAGGAAAACACAAAAGTAATTAAAATGATAACAATTTATTAAATAAATAACAATAGAAATGTAAAATAGAAAATTTCGTACAGTAAAGATGATAATTATAAAATCGAGATATTTACTTCACAAAGTATTATAGCACAAATATGAATAATTATTAAATAAACAAATAGGATTAACTTTTGTTGTCGTTAAAAAGAAATTACTAAAGTTATACAAATTGATCTGAGATTACTAATTGTAGTCCATTACTGAACAAAGAAACATTTAATTTTAGAGAGCCGGTACATAAAAGAGAACAAAACAATAGGATTCGACTTAACAAATAATCCAATAAACTAATTGATTACGTTTGGTGCACCAATTAATCTAATAATATTCATAAACTAATTAAATATTAGATATACTAGGAACTACTTGATTTAATATATCAAACAAAATAAATTGACCAAGTGTACAAGAAAAACAGAAATATAAATAATGAATATTCAAACAAAAGATTTAATAAATATATAGATAAACACAAAAAAGACTTGGTGAACGTGCTTTGTTGTACTCGATAATATTTTACGTTATTATATACAAAGAAATTACTGACAGTTTGGTAGTTAATTAATTTCACGGCACTACAAAAGATGGATAACGTAAATACCTGGCAGGTGGAATTTGTATTATTCGCCGACTGAGGGTCCCCGAATGTCGATTCGGTCCGTGTAATGGGTCTGCTGGCCGGGCTTGGATGGTAGCGATGTACAATTATCTCTTAGATCCGGATTAGTTTCCGTAAATTGGAAGATACTAAATGCTCCACAATTATTTACTTATAGAAAGAGGCAGGTCGCCTAACAGCGTATCCCTAAACTTCAGGATATTTGGACCTCGATCTATTGTAGATATACAGTGATGTGCAAATGTATGGAACCAAGTAAATATCTCTGGAGTTTCTAGAGATGTAGAAATTAAATTTGGTGGGTAGATATTACACTATATTTTGTATTTAGTTCGAATGTTTTTATCGCAATTCAACTTCCAGTTTAACCGGAAGTAATGTCAGCTTGAAATTTTTAAATAGAACACCCTGTATATTATTTTAGTTTTGAATAGAACACTTTATTGCGAGTACAAAAATAATGGGTTCGATATGTTTTATTTCATGGCCAACCGTGATATTAACAAAAAAAAAATTATTTTTGAATGAAAATGTAATAATATCTGGTAGTCCATGTAATAATTGTAGCAGTGACAGTTATTGTCAAAATAAGTAGTATTTTAGTTTTAACGCAAAAATTGCTCATTTAAGCGAAAGAGAAAGAATTGAAATACTAATGATGATTGGATTTGGCGACAGAAGAAGAACGCATCAAGAAGTTTGTGACCTTTTTAACAATATTCATCCGAATAGGCAAATAACACGTTCGATAGTTACAAAGACTTTGCAAAGGTACAATACAAATGGCACCGTCGGAAATTTAAGAAAAAGTGGACGTATAAATACTGCTACAAATGAAGAAGTAGCTCAAAATATTGCTATATCTTTAGAGGAAAATCATAATTTGTCTACTACTGAACTGGCCAATATGCACGAAATTAGCCGTCGTTCAGTAGGGAGGATATTAAAACGAGAAAGATATTACCCGTACAAAATTCGCCTTGTTCAAGAACTTTCCGACGACGACTTCAACAGACGGCTAGAATTTTGTGAATCAGTTATGGATATTTGTAACCGTGACGATAATTTTGTACAAAATGTAGTGTTTTCTGATGAAGCAACTTTTTGTTTGAACGGTACAGTTAATCGACACAACTGCCGTTACTGGTCCCAAAATAATCCTTACTGGGTACAAGAAGCTCATACGCAACACTCTCAAAAACTGAACGTTTGGGCCGGTATTTACAATAACAGAATTATTGGGCCTTTCTTTTTAGAAGGAAATTTGAACGGGAACATGTATTTAGAACTTTTGGATGCACAAATAATTCCGGCGCTGGAGGAAAATGGACAACTGCCAAATAATATCTGGTTTCAGCAAGATGGGGCACCACCTCATTACGCTCGCATTGTTCGAGATCGTTTAAACAGGACATTTCCTAATAGGTGGATTGGAAGAAGAGGTGCTATAGAATGGCCTCCTCGATCACCAGACCTTAATCCACTGGACTATTATCTATGGGGTTTTTTGAAGTCCAAAGTTTATTTTAATCGACCAGATAATTTGCAAGAATTAGCTGAGAGAATAACTCAAGAGATTCAAAGAATTCCACCAGAAACAAAGGCCAATGTTACAATGGCATTTAAAAATAGACTGGCCTACTGTCAAGAGGTAAATGGTGCTCAGTTTGAACATTTAATACACTAACGGTATCCTAACGCTTTGTCGTAGTCATGTTTTATTTTACTATGTTTAGCGCCCTTTTCAGTAATTTAAGTACTGTTGTACTCAATTTCAGTTTTGGTATTTAATGTTATTGTTACATTTGTGATTTACACTCGCAAAATACTAGATCTTAGCATTGTAACAAAAATCACTCTTTTGTTAATATCACGGTTGGCCATGAAATAAAACATATCGAACCCATTATTTTTGTACTCGCAATAAAGTGTTCTATTCAAAACTAAAATAATATACAGGGTGTTCTATTTAAAAATTTCAAGCTGACATTACTTCCGGTTAAACTGGAAGTTGAATTGCGATAAAAACATTCGAACTAAATACAAAATATAGTGTAATATCTACCCACCAAATTTAATTTCTACATATCTAGAAACTCCAGAGATATTTACTTGGTTCCATACATTTGCACATCACTGTATATCTACAATAGATCGAGGTCCAAATATCCTGAAGTTTAGGGATACGCTGTTAGGCGACCTGCCTCTTTCTATAAGTAAATAATTGTGGAGCATTTAGTGTCTTCCAATTTACGGAAACTAATCCGGATCTAAGAGATAATTGTACATCGCTACCATCCAAGCCCGGCCAGCAGACCCATTACACGGACCGAATCGACATTCGGGGACCCTCAGTCGGCGAATAATACAAATTCCACCTGCCAGGTATTTACGTTATCCATCTTTTGTAGTGCCGTGAAATTAATTAACTACCAAACTGTCAGTAATTTCTTTGTATATAATAACGTAAAATATTATCGAGTACAACAAAGCACGTTCACCAAGTCTTTTTTGTGTTTATCTATATATTTATTAAATCTTTTGTTTGAATATTCATTATTTATATTTCTGTTTTTCTTGTACACTTGGTCAATTTATTTTGTTTGATATATTAAATCAAGTAGTTCCTAGTATATCTAATATTTAATTAGTTTATGAATATTATTAGATTAATTGGTGCACCAAAAGTAATCAATTAGTTTATTGGATTATTTGTTAAGTCGAATCCTATTGTTTTGTTCTCTTTTATGTACCGGCTCTCTAAAATTAAATGTTTCTTTGTTCAGTAATGGACTACAATTAGTAATCTCAGATCAATTTGTATAACTTTAGTAATTTCTTTTTAACGACAACAAAAGTTAATCCTATTTGTTTATTTAATAATTATTCATATTTGTGCTATAATACTTTGTGAAGTAAATATCTCGATTTTATAATTATCATCTTTACTGTACGAAATTTTCTATTTTACATTTCTATTGTTATTTATTTAATAAATTGTTATCATTTTAATTACTTTTGTGTTTTCCTATATATTAGTGTAGTGCAAACTTTCCCATTTTTATTGTGCGATACAGTAACAACAGTGACCTTGCCTTGATAATTATAAAATGGGTGGCGCAAACGGGCATTAACATCTTTTAGTAATCTCAAGCTCTCAGTTAGCTATATATATAGGGTGGGTCACAAATATAAATAACATCGACAGTCTACTTCAAGGTTAACATCTAGAAATTGGAAACTTAATAATTATTTTAAAGGTAAGTGAATGTACTGTTCTGACACACAATCCTCTTGCACCCTGAATTTAATTTATTTCTATTAGGGGTTTTTCTAAAAGTAACAATACATATTGCTGAGGATGCAACAATGCTGATGAATAATAAAAATTAGAATAGTATATTTATAAAATTATTCCTAACAGTTTAAAATTTTTATTTATATTCTTATGAGTTCTTGCAGTGATTTGCTTCTTATATTCTGATACAAAAAAGAAAAAGAAAGCATATGTACTCACTTTAGAGTTATAATGCTTGTGAACTACTTGTACGTCTATAATGATAGCTGAAAGAATAATTATCTTGTTTCTTTAAATAAAAAAAAATTATTAATTCTTAATAATTTGTTTATTAATACGAAGTCAACTCTATTTCACCAAAACATACATTTTCACATAGTGTTTCGGCTATCTAGAACGTGAATGCTCTGACACTAGCCTATACTAATCGCTAGCTGTAAACATTTTCATATTGTACCTCTAGCAGCTTAGCACCTGCCCATCAAAAACATCTCCGCTTATTCGTATTTATTTTATTTGAATTACTAAATTAAATGACTATATAATGATTAATGATGCCCAACGATATACTAAAGGCAAATATTTCCGCTAGTACCTTCAGCACGTTTAACATCATTAACTATCCTTTTATTATTTTGAAAAAACGAATTATTATTATAAAACAAGATAATATTCATTTAATTAATGATGCCCAACGATTTTACTAAAGGCAAATATTTTCACATAGTACCTTCAGTGCTGGTGGTGCTCAGTTTGAACATTTAATACACTAACGGTATCCTAACGCTTTGTCGTAGTCATGTTTTATTTTACTATGTTTAGCGCCCTTTTCAGTAATTTAAGTACTGTTGTACTCAATTTCAGTTTTGGTATTTAATGTTATTGTTACATTTGTGATTTACACTCGCAAAATACTAGATCTTAGCATTGTAACAAAAATCACTCTTTTGTTAATATCACGGTTGGCCATGAAATAAAACATATCGAACCCATTATTTTTGTACTCGCAATAAAGTGTTCTATTCAAAACTAAAATAATATACAGGGTGTTCTATTTAAAAATTTCAAGCTGACATTACTTCCGGTTAAACTGGAAGTTGAATTGCGATAAAAACATTCGAACTAAATACAAAATATAGTGTAATATCTACCCACCAAATTTAATTTCTACATCTCTAGAAACTTCAGAGATATTTACTTGGTTCCATACATTTGCACATCACTGTTATATTGTCGCCGCAGCCTAACGGACTTTGACAAAGGGGACTGGTATTTGTAACTCTTTCACTACAACTTACTGTGTTGTTTTAATTTAATGTTATAGTAATGAATGATGCACTAGTAATGATTCAATTTCAACTTGCTTCGCCCTCTCTAAAGACTCGTACATGTAGAGGGGTATTTTGAGAGAAATTGGCGGCAGTAAGACGCTGTTGGATCACGCCACCCGAAAATGCCAAATACGCAATATTTCGAAATACGCAATTTCTGCACACAGGGAGCTGTAGAAACTATTTAGATAAGAAAACTAAAATTGTAAATAGCGCGTCTCTGAAATTGAACAAAGCGTTGTTTATAATAATAATATCTTTATTGCGAAAGTACAGAAGTAACAAACAAAAAAAGGTATTATCTAGAAATACATTATTCAGCTACCAGTCACAGTCAATCTCCTTCTAAGCCCACGCTTGAAACCAGCCAAGGGCAACCCTTTGAGTTCAATAGGTAATGTATTGTATTTAAAAAGATGACATATTGCCGTGGTCTCTTGCATATTAAAAATAATAGTAATAGCATTAAGATTTAATTTAAGTATATAAAATATAAAAGAGACAATAAAAATAAGTTTTATTGTATTCAAAGATTTTAACATAAGAGTATACTAAGTTGCATACATTTTAAAGTGAGAAAACAGACATAAAAATGAACTTATATTTACAATTTAGATATTAAACAGGTACAAAATAAAAGACGAGATAAAATTTAAGATATATATTTCTTTTATAGAAAAGAGAAACAAGATGTATGGTTTGTGTATAATGAAAAACAACCTGACTTTATGCGTGAAAATTGCACTGAACATTTTGAATAATGGACCGCTGTTTAAAAATAAAAGAGAAATGAAAGCAAATAACCGAGAAAGGGTTATGCTTAAGGATGGAAGTGTGATAAGAATTAGTCATCTAAATGCAATAAAATTGTATGAAGAAAACAAAATCCGATATGCACGGGAGAAGAATGTAATTGAATAAATTATGTAAACTTGAGAACGTGCATAAGGTAATAAAACTTTATTAAATAAATCATGCAAAAAGAATAAAATTTACCTCAAACTTATGACTATATAAATAAATAAATAAAAATGGATATAAATAAAAATATTCTGAGACCATACAATCTGCAGTAGTGTTTTTATAAACGACAGCTGGCAATAATAAAGTACATTCATGAATTCGTATATGTAGTATTATATTTCATAGACTGTAGAGAGGTTTTGTACGGTTTGATGACCTACAAAAAGAAAATATAGTGTAAACTTGGTTTGTAGTTTATTACAGATAAATGTATCACCGTTGGAAAAGTCCTGGATCGAGGGAAGCAACGAAAAAGCAAACCAAATGGATCGTGGTAGTACGAGTAATCTTATTAAAAGAATACCTGTTATTTACAATGTATTTCCAATTTTGCCGAGAGCTGGAAATAAAAGAAAAATAATAATTGTGTTGGAAAATAGTAAAGAAGGTAATAAATTTATAAACAAATATAAGGAAGAGTTATATTAATACAAGTATACCTACATTGGAGAAATGCTGGACAATTTGAGTGAGCAACTTTTAAAATATAAGCAAACAATTCTCAAGGTGTTGACATTTTAAAGTGAAGGAACTGTCAAAAGACAATAAGTGCGTGTGTGTGTGTGTGTTCATATCACAACGGCAACTTGGAAAGCAAAGATCTCACTGAAGACGCAGGGTGACAACTTAAATGGTAGTTTCTGAGGATGGCGCTGAGAGCGGTCACGTGTTTTCCCGGGGATATAAATTGGAGGACAAGAATGAACAAGTTGGATTAGCTGGTTATCCGGAAGGAGGTTAAAAGCGACTTAAAATCGTAGGGTCAGATACACCACGATTATTTTGATTCATATTTATTTCTTGTATTAGCGTATTAATTTCATTTGTATTTAAGTTTCATTCATTTTTCTATGGTTAATAATTTTTGTATTTTTAAATAATGGAGATGCAAATGGCTGAATTTGAAAAGTTTTTCAATGATTCAAAGTAAGTTTTTGATACAAAGATTTATCAACGTTGCTATGCGTGTATTGAAATATAACATGCAAATGTATATTCAATATAACGTTGTGCAACAGGGATAATAAATATTTTCCTGTAATAGTAATAAGCATTCATTAGTTTCAAGAACACAAAAATGGGATTATTAATGGTGTTGGGTGTTAAGAGGATATAGCGTGCAAATGTATATTTTCTGGCACTTTATTAGGCATCATTAATGTTTACAATAAATTTTTGATTATAAATTAATGATTTAAATTAGATTTTTAAGAAGGAAAGTGTTTCTGGGTAGCGGACTCTGAGATGCTAGATATAATACGTGTGAATGGTTATAGACAGTAATCAGATTCAAGCTCTTTCTCCGAACATTGACCATTGCGAAGTTCTAAGGTTGTCGTGCGAATATAATGTCTCTGATGGAATAGAATTAGCATAAAAATATCAATAGTATACTAACGTTAATTGAATTTTATTTTTTTGAAACAGGACAATATTTTAGATTTTTATTTGATTAAGCATAAGAAAAATATATTCGTACTATAAAACATTACAACCTAGAACAAGGTACAAATGTTTTCTCTTAATTATGTTTCATTTTAATAAAATGGTGAATATAGTATAGCGATGCTATCTACTGTGAAATAATGTTAAATAAATTATACAATTATGTTTTATATGGTTTCTGGTTTTTATTTTGAATAAGCTATAACCTTATCCCAATTAAAGAAAAAAGACAAGAGATTTGATGAGAGAATAGAAATTTAGATACACTGATAGAATTCACGTATACTTATAAAGTACGTGCTGTTAAGATAAATAATATATATATATATATATATATATATATATAGGATAATAAAAATTATCATCATCTTTATTAGTTATGTTGCTGGAACACCACACAACATAATTTATTTGGCAAAGCCTAATGTATGGCAATACTACAATTATTGTATTCCAAATAGTTATGTTGCCACAGCAATATGAAAATGCCCTCTTGAATAGTGAGGTACAATGAGGTGGTGGCGAAATGAGGCCTCTGGACCGGGTTGTGATGCTGTGAACATCACATCGATATTTAACTTTTCTGTGCAGGTAAGGAGGCGTTTTAAAAAGAATAATTTTCTGAAATAAACATTATAAACTGAATATGTCAAATCGAATATTCTAGTTATGTACTTGAAACAAAAATTAAATAATGAAAATAAATAAATAATGAAAATAAAAATTAATTCAACATAAATTAAATTATCTACATTACATAGGATAAAGTACCGCTACACATGACATGAAAGCACTGTGAATGTTTGTGTAACTTATCCATAAAGAAAAACTATACGTGAAACTTAGATTTAGGAAAAATCAACGAAAATCCCTTTGATGAAAAATATTCGTGAGAAATCTTCTTTTATCAAAAATATTTACGAAAAAGTTCATTAAAATATTTAATGGAAGTCCCTTTTAATATAAAATATTTGTGAAAAAGTTCGTTAAAGTATTAAATACCGAAAAATTCTACAAGATTCAATACAGACAATATATATTTACGTAGTATAAGGAAGTATTGTGATGATTAAAATTTTCTACCTCGAGATTTTTGCAGATGTCCACGTTTTGAGGTCCCCTGATACCGAAAAAGTGGTTTTTAAAAAATGTCTGTGTGTCTGTATGTGTGTCTGTCTGTCTGTGTGTCTGTGACCACGATAGCGGTCAAACCGCTGTAGATATCAATCCAAATGTTGTATTTAGTAGTATAATCTCCCTCTTGAGAAATAATTAGATTTTCAGTAAAATCGGCAGACCGGAAGTAGTAGTTTACTTCGGTGAAAAAATCGAATATGGCCAATATTTCGTCAACTACTAAGTTTAGATTAATTTATAAAGAATTCATAAGTATTTAGAACTTAATTTCCAATATCTTTTGTATAAAAAAAATTTTAAAATTCGGACCGGAAGTATCACTTTTACTCTCACCGAATAACGATTTTTTGCAAATATGTCGTAAATTATGCATTCTATATATATTTATGAAGAGTACAAAAGTATTTAGAGTTGGATTTGGAATATTTTTTGTATAAATGAAATTTCAAAATTCGGACCGGAAGTAACACTTTCATACGTATGAGGAAGTCGTGTGGTGGCCACACCTCATTTTTTATTTTAAAGTTCATTTTAAAGTCTCTAATATCATTGTTTTCAAGTGAATAGTAGATATAAAAAGCAAATCTTGCAACAACTAATTTTGTCTGTAGTAAACAAAAACCTATTTCAAAATAATTTAATTTTGTGTGACGCATTTAAAAATCTCCACGGATCCGCCTCATATACAGATAATATTTATTCAGTAAACTGAACAAATTAATGTTCACAGACTCATTTGTTCAAGCAACAAACAAAAAAGGCGACATTCTAAAATCCATTCTCCGATAACTTACGAATCTTACATTTCAAGTTTAACAAAAGAAGAAAGTATTATGGAGATGAAAAAACCGGACATCTTAGAAAAGGACGCATATATTATCATTTCTTTTATTCCTATAATAAAGAAATATGTGTCTGTTCTTGGCTTCTGGGTCTAAACTATTTTGCTATAATTTCGTCAACAACAACTGTTGTTATTATTAAATCGATAATCTAGTTTGACTTCAGACTTCGATAAGGGTATCCTTTTTCTAAAGATTGTCGGTCAAGCTATATTATTTTATCAATTGTAATTGCGTCTTATCTTGACCTAATGAATAAACAAAGGTAATTTTAATATCAGATTATATGTTTAATATTTTCCATAAATATTGTTACTAAGTGAATTTACTTAACTGAAGATAGCATCAAATCTTATTTCCATTCTTTGCCTTTCAAAGCAGTATAATTTTAACATAGCTATATATCAATTTTTAATCTGCTGTCACAAATTTAAAAACAATTACGCATAACTCAATAACATTTTAAAATATTAATCATTCACTTCTATGTACATTTTTTTATTGTCTCCCATTAATGTATAGGAGTATCTAGTTTTTTTTTATTTTGTTTAATTCGTCGCACAATCAGAAAACGATTATTCCTTTTGTTATAAATTTTGTAAATATTTGAGTATTACATAATTTATTTAAAAAGCAATCTTATTATTATCAAAAAATATTGCAGAATATAAAACAATTATTGACCTGGATAATTTTCAAATTATAACTAAAAATAATAATAAAACAAGACAAGTAGCTGGTAGGTTAAATTAGAATTATTACAGATGCTGTAAGTTCACTCCTTTTCCATGGATTCGTGTCTTGGTTAACACATTTTCTAATGACTTAACAGCTGCTGCAATTAATATTGCAACTTTCCGTATATGTTTTTTAGATTATAAAAGAAATTTTAATTTATTATTGTACTTAAATTTTAATCACGTAATAGTATATTAAAATACAAGTTTCGTAAGACATGATTCTTTGCGCACGCGTTCAAATCCGCAAAATGTCTTATGAAACGTGTATTTTATAGAGAGACTTGTCAACAATACCAAATAAGACATCGAAGACTTATTTTATTATTACATTAGCAACAAAAGCATTTTACTGCGTATACAATATCATAAAATAATAATAAATTTTAAACGTAAATACATATTAGAAACTCCACAATAGAACCCAAAATATTATTAGTAATAATAAAGAAAAAAGAAGGCAACGACACGCGGTGTTCCCAAGCGGTCACCCATCCAAGTACTAACCGCGCCCGATGCTGTTTGACTTCAGTGATCGGACGAGAACTGGTCTATTCAGCGTAGTATGGTCGTTGCCTGGAAATTTCTTATATGTCCTGAGATTTATACTACAATATTTCTTCACTACCATTCAAATACAAGTTTGGTAAGACATGATTTTTAAGCACGCGTTCAAGTTTAGTTTAGTTCAAGTACGCAAAATGTCTTATAGAACGTGTATTTTAAAATATTTTTTCTATTTCGGTTATTAAAAGTTCAAAAACGCTTAAAATAAGAGACATGTTTTGTTCGAATATTTTAGAAATTTTGTTTTTTTGAAGTTGGTTAGTCTGACTTTTAAGTAGAATATTTTAAATATTTGAATATCGGCGGTGTTATATGTAATAATAATGCTTAAAATTCAGACTGATTTATGCAAATGACCATTTCAAATCAACAAAAAGGACGAAATAAATAATTGTATGCCCCCAGAGATTCGCAAAATAGCAGAAGACAATTTACAAAATCTTTCGCCGACTAACTCTCTACATATTTATCAAAAACAAACTTCTATAAAGCCTGGCGTCCACTGTATGCGAGGCTGTGCTAAGCGATGCTGTGCGGTGGCTTGCGGAGCCAGCATGTGTTTTCGACCATGTATGTTTTAAATAGGCAACCGTCCACTTGTGCTATACAGTGCGGTGTAGAGAAGCGGTATCTTGCTGAGCCAGCTTCACTTCGCACCGTGACCGATTTTAATCGAGCTGTGTGCGGTGTTGTACTTTGTATATATACAGCAAAATGGAAGAATTTATTGAAGTTATTAGGAGGCATTTTGTTTTGTGGAAAACGGATGAAAAAGATTACAAGAACCAGGAAAAAAGAAGACATTATATGGGAAGATAGCGCGAACAAATTGAAGTACCTTTATTTTCTTGTCAAAAATGTAAATTATAGGTTAGTTTTAATTTACAACCTCTAGCAAAATTAAGCAAAACATAGTTGTTATAAGATAATTTAGGCATTCATTGTAAAATTAAAATTACTATTATCTGAAAAACGTACATACAATATACTAACATTGTTATGGTTGTTTTGATTTAAGGAAAATAATATTTTTAAAGTGTTTATTAAAATAAAATTTAATGGTTTCTAAAACAATGAACATTTAACATTTTGATACTGCATTAATGCACAATTGCATTATTTTGCCAGAGAACTCTCCCCACACCAGAGATAAAGTAATTCTCAAATTTATTACGATCTTCGAACGCTTCAATATCAAAGCGTATCTACTCATGAATTTCTAAAAATTGCTCCTTTGTTACTCTAAAATATTTCCTAAAATCTTCGTCGCTCAAAGAGGGTATTAAAGTGTTGTATTCGCCAAATATATTTCTGTCTAATATATGACTTGCAATCCAAAATCTGTATTTTATTTTATTAACTATATTGTTTAAAATAAAATTACACGCAAATCCATCAAATTATGCTCTATTTCTACACTTGAAAGCATCGCATGTCAGAATAAATTCGCTTGCAAATACACAGTAGCAATGGACGGTCCCGCCACGGCTTCAAAGAAACTCGCACGGCACAACATATTACAGCACAGCACAGCCTCGTATGCAGTGGACGCCAGGCTTAATAGTTGTACTATTCAACATGGGAAGTAAATGTCAATAGTGGCATCAGAAAGCTTATCAGCCAACTCTGCTTAACAATTTATATTGTTAATTAGTAAATAAAATGTTAGCATGTGAGCTTTTTATTCTTTGTACAATTCTATTGCACATGTTTGTTACTTTAAAGGCTTATATTTTGACATTTAAATACGATTTGGTTCCATATTTTTTTTGTTACCAACTTCAAAAAAATGAATTTAGCGTCCGATAAAGTAATACCACAGTATAGTAACTATACAGTACCGCGACTCTACCGCGGTCCCTTTGATGTTCGTGTTCGAGTTTTATTTTTTTAGGACGACTGCGCAGTGAACTACGCGCAAAGGGGAAGTGAATATACAAGGGTCGGCGAAAAAGTTATAAATATACAATCATAATAAAATAATAAATAATTCGATTAGTTATATGAATAATAAATATTAGATATTCTGAACACTATATTAGATAACAAAAAATATATATGGTAGCTAGTTTTTAATATTTCACATTCTAAAAATTACATAACACTCCTATAAAAATATAAAATAATACAATTATACTACTTTTAGTGATTCTATTGATAAAATTGGTTAACTGTAAGCGGGGTCATTAAACAATGATTTAAAAAATCTGTGCCATACAAATATAATGTGAAAGACATCAACGATGTTTTCTGTTGTGTTGTCTAGAATTTTCAAATCAACCATCATTCCAAGTGGAAAATCAACAAAATTCAAGAGAATAATGTGTGTGTGTAATGTGTTTACTGAAAATGTAGTTATTTATTGTATGTTTTAAAGTTTGCTTTACTTATTACCACTTTGTAAGGTGGCAAATAAACAAATGCTCTATCTCACTTTCAAGTTCCTTTTTTTAAGCAAGAAACATAAGCACAGGAAAAAATCTATCATAATAAACGAATATTATTTTATTAGTTCATGGGTTAATGTACACATATTCAAGGTTACAGGTAATAAAACACGATATTAGTAGAAATAATTATTTATTGATAATAATATAATTTAATAATTAAAAACATGAACATAATAACAACAGCATGATTGGCAATAGTTGTTGAACGACTATTAAAAACATCATGGAACCCAACAATTTCATCAATGCTGACATTATAAAACAAATGTGATTTCAAAGACAGTTCATCTATGCAAAAGATACATTCTCGATTCTTTTCATCTAACGTATTCACTTTCAATTTTATAGCTGAAAATAAGAATTCATTAAATCCGCTGCTTATTTCCCAATTATGCGTAATAGACCTTAGAGTTGATACTGATGGTAGTCAAATTATATTTGATAGATATTTATAGGCATTGGAACTATGTAAATATAATGTTAAAGCAAACTGTTTTAATTCATTGGTGTATCGAATACCTCTGGAAGACTTTCCAGCCACATAAATTTGAAATTCAAGAAAATTAGCAAACTCACCATTAAAATACTTACCTAAGTTCTTCTTAATATCCATACTTACATCTTCCTGTTCCTTTAATATTTTTTCATATCTTCCTTGTGCTTTCGATAAGGTTCTGATCTGTTTCCTTAATGCCTCCTTCCTTGGTGATGCAGCTGATAAAGCTTGTGAAGTTTATGTTGCTGCATCTTAAAGTAAATAATGTTATGTCCAGCTTAACACACAAATAGATATATATATATATACATACACACATACATACATAAAATACCTTTCATACTCTTTCTTGATTTAGCATCTTTTACTGAACTTGAAGAAAATCACTTATTGAAATGTATCAGTAAGTGTTTTTAACAAAATTCAATAAATGCCACTAAATCACAGTAATGCTAATATAATAACTTAGTATGTGTAATTGGGATATATATCTCAGTGATATGTTAATTACATTTCAGGCTTGCGACAATATTTAGTGTTTAATTCTAACCTTTTCACAATATTTACTGTGGAACTGCATATCCCAATGACACATTCACACTATATTGTGTAAATTCATATGTACTACATCTTTGTACTAATTAAATATGATGAAGTGTTAAATTTAATAGAAAATGATACCTGTAAAAATTTCATCTTGAGACACATCAAAACTTGTGGAAGGTACTTTACCAATACAAACGACACTGGACATATCTCCTTGATTGTCTAGAGAAGGCTCGCAAAAAGACAGACAGACTCTCCTGATGTCTTGCAGTACTTCTTATTTCTTGAATTTTATATTCTGAAATAGTATTTCAATACGTACACACTTAAGGTGGCCATCTAATAGAAAGAGAATCGCCACATTGCTCTGTCCTCTTCTAACCATTAGGCGTGTATTATGTGTTGCATACGTGACTGCATTTATATTAGCCATCTGGTTGAAAGTAGCAGCGATATAATTTGTAAAATAAATTTATTGGATAAAAGATGACACTACTAACGCAACGTATGTCTTACATTCAACCAAATTATATAGAGACTGATAGACCAGACCGTTTTTTTTGTATGAGACAAAAAAGAGAGTTTTTGTCTCATACATACACGATTTAATAGAATATGTGTCTATTTTGAAATCCTTGATATTTACCCTAAATTGTAAAAATGCAAATAACGTCCTTACAAGAATAATAGGAACATACTTACATATAATGTTTGTTTTGTAAATACCTATGTAGTTCTATGTCCTTTACCTATTTGATTTAGATAATAAACAGGTATTTTTAGTGATTATTGCATTTCTGATAAAGGAATATATAGGCTGATTCAATTTAGACGGTCACCATGTATTTATTCAAATTCGTTTTTGACCATTAATAATAAAAAGAACAGAACTCTGCTCAAGAAAACCCGTAAGTAGTGAACCTGTCAGTGTAAGAAACACAAGGCCTATAATGTGTGTAAAAGTAAGAAAAAGAGAAACAATCAATATACCTATATCACATACCTACAACAGTCTAATTAAATAAGTTAAATATACATGTGTGCTCAGACAGTTGTCTTGGATATTATAAAATGCCTTCCTTGTCATCAAGTGTTTTATTAAGTTCTGATACCGTATCAACTATTAGAATGACCAATTCAATTGGAAAAAAATTTCAAAGACCGCCATGAAATTTATCCGACAGTGTGCATTTCGCACGTTAATAATAAATTACTAAATATAATTAAAAACAAGATCTGAAGAATATTAAAAAAATTAAATTTCTTACATGCCTATGTAAGTAATTTGTATTACAGAATTAAAGAAAATAGTTTAAAAATTTTGTATAATTACCTAAATAACTTGCCTAATAATTAATACCAGTGGTCGATCAGTGGTCGAAATTCGACTTTAATTCATTAATTTTTTAAGTTTGAGTTATTCAGGTTCTTTTCTCAAAAAGTATACTTCTATAACCGTTGCACATAATTTTTTTTGAATTTTCTATTACGTTAGCTGCGAACGTGTAGAAATACGTCGTTATCCATTAATTTTCGAGTTAATTAATTAATGTATTTATTTGTAACACATATTATACATAAATTTTATCTTTCTGCACTCCTTATTCATATGAACTTTAACTATCTATGCCAGAGTACAAAGTTTTTTTCGTCATGTATTAATATATACCTAGACAGTTGTATTATTTATTCATTTCAATTTTATTAGGGTTTCACAAAAATGAAATAGTATGCTAGTTTTCATATACAAACTAAAGAATATATTTTGTCATATTAAGATGGCTACCTCACCAATTTCAATTACATTGCAAACATGCTGCTAACATATCGCACCACAATCCGTTGATAACCAAAAAAATTCCGGCTTATCCGCACACTTGTCTCCAACTGAAGTTTGTCCGAATAATATGGGAAAAATTGTTAAAAAACAGGAAGTTTTTGTACTAAAAATGTGCTTACTTCGAATATATAAATACTTGTAAGATATTAGTAGCTTAGCCTATAGAGAAATAAATTCTCTTTCTTTTGATGCTTGATCCAAAGCAATTAAGAGTATTCCTTCGCTGCCTTTTACATCTAAGTGTCTCCACCCAGCATTCTGATTTAACAAGGAATGGTTTTAGCAGAAAATCAGATTCTGCCCCTCACATTCTGGATAATTCCGCTAGTGTACGATATAATATAAAAAATAACCCCTGTGATCTCACTATTTCCTCTAATTTAATTCTACAGGAAAAGGTAATCAAAGAATTTCCAAATTTTTCCAATTTTTATTAAGGAAACGCTAAGAAAGAAATAATGAAAAATTATCATTACACCTCTGTCAGAACATTCTGTAAAACACAACAATATACAGATCAGGGCATAAATTTACAAAATACATATATACATGCACAACAAATATTAAAAAAAATTATAAATGAGATACACTTTAACATGTATTCGCAAATTTAACCCAAAATTGTCTAGACTTATTTTAGGTAATTTTTATTTCATAAATAAAATTCCTTTTTGACTTTCTTATACCTACGTAGTAAAAGGAAGTATTTTGATGACAAAAATTCTTGACCTCGAGATTTTGCAGATTTCCACGTTTACAAAAAGTCTCTCGCGCGTTCTCTCTCTCTCTCTCTCTCTCTCTGTCCCTCTCTTTGTGACCACGATAGCGGCCAACCGGTAAAGTCCATCAATACCGAAATGTATATTTAGGAATATAATCTCTCTCGGAAATCTAATTAGATTTTCAGTGAAATCGATAAATCGGGAGTAGTACTTTATTTCAGTGAAGAAATCAAATAATAGCAATATCTCGTCAACTACTAATTTTAGAATGTAAAGTATACCAAAGCGATCAAGACTAAATTAGAAAACAATTTTAAAAAAAAAAATTTTGAAATTCCTACTGGTACATACTCTTATCGTAAAACAGGTTTTTGCGAATATATCGCAAGTCATGCATTTTAAATAGATATATCACGGGTATGGACATATTTAAAGCTCGATTTTGAATAATTTTTGTATAAAAAAATTTCCAATATTCGGACTGAGATAAATAATAAAATTCCTTTTACCTCCTTATACGTAGTATAAGGAAGTATAGTGATGATGAAAATTTTCGTCCTCGAGATTTTTGCAGATGTCCACGTTTTGAAGTCCCCTGATACCGAAAAAGTGGTTTTTAAAAAATGTCTGTGTGTGTCAGTGTGAGTCTGGCTGTGTGTGACCACGATAGCGGTCAAACCGCTGCAACGATCAATTCCAAATTTTGTATTTACGTGTATAATCTGCCTCTTGAGATCTGATTAGATTTTCAGTAAAATCGGCAGACTGAAAGTAATAGTTTACTTCAGTAAAAAGATTTAGGCAATTTAGGCAATATTTCGTCAACTACTAAGTTTAAACAATTTTAAAAAGAATTCATATGTACTCAAAATAAAATTTGAAAAGAATTTTATTAAAAAAGTTCCACCGGAAATGCGTGAAACTTAATTTTTTTAAATAACTGATCCTATATATTTTTGGATTTTCTAGTACTGCTTTAAATTATCTGTTCAACTGGTTTTTCTTTTTCAAAATTGAGCCAATAGTTTTTGAGTTATTTATTTTTTTTGAAAATATTTGACCAAAACACTTGTTTAGAAGTAGAACTTGTACAGTATGCGAATCCGGAAATACTTTCTCATTTAGTTTCCATAGATTTGCATTTAATTTGAAATATAAGTCGAAAATCTGTTTTGCAATATATGTACATTAGGGTGACCATTATGTGTTAGGAAAAATTGTTTTTTCAGCATTCTCTTTGGCTACTAATGTTTTGTCGAAAGACGAATGACAAAAGCAATATATTCTACAAGTAGTTAGTCAATACCGTAAAGAATTTCCGGACGCATACAAATCGACTGTTGTTAGGACAACTACTGAGCCATAGCTAAACCTAAGGCAGGGAATTTGTCAAACGTTTTACTCATTAGCTATTGCTATTCTAGAAAAAATCAAGGTATGTACTTTTTTACATTGAATTTCAAATCTATCTATTCATGTATAATAAGTTGCACTTTAATTCAACAGAAGAAAAAGCGAAAAAGTTGATTTTTTCCAGAATGGGGGAGGGAACATTAACCCCTCTGCGGCACCCCTTAATATGAATCAAATAAGTAGACATTTTATGTGGTATATTTTTACATTTAACGAAAAAAAAAATAGGGGGGTACCCGAAAGAAATCTCAAATTTGAAAAATAACGACCACCCTAATGTAGACTATGTTGCAAATTATTTGCCAATTAAATGAGAACATATTTTCAGATTTGCATTTAATTTGAAACATAGTGTTACGCTGTGTTTCAAAGTAAATGCGAATCTGAAAATGTTTTCTCATTTCATTTTTATTTAATTTACACATAATTTGCAACATAGTGTAGATATGTTACAAATTAAATAGAAATTAAATCCAAAAGTATTTTCAGATTCGCTTTAATTTGTAAGACTCTGTGTATGATCACTTTGATCACCAAAACATAAATACTTTTTGTAAAATACTCTGTGGGCTAGATATTTTCGGTAGATATATTACTAAATAAGAATACGAGATGCATCAGTTCTATTTTCGGCTTTTTGTACGAATAGTATTATATCAGTTCAATTTAATGTTATTTGTATATATGCGATTGCGATTTCTTTCTTTAAACGTTACTCTTTTGGTGTCTGACAGAAAGACATATATAACGTCATTGTATGACTGAGTAAGATATACAATAAGTTTGTCTGCTCTTCGTGCGGACACTATATTTCCAGAATAATTTTAAAAACTAATATTATTGTCGACAGCGCCCTCTGTTTAAGAATTACTGCACCCATCACTCTGATTATGATATATGGAATCTACTTTTCTTAATAAAGAATGTCCAGATATGTCCGAATCAATCCGAATGCCGTGTAAAAACAATTAAAAGCACAAGACAGCTATAAAATACGCTTAATTGCTTTGTATCAAGCATCAAAAGAAAGAGAATTTATTTGTCTAGGGGGTAAGCTACCTAATATCTGGCAATTATCTATATATTCCAAGTAAATATGAAACAAACTAGCAGATTTTTGGTATAAAAACTTCCTGTTTTTTAACATTTTTTTCCACATTAATCGAACAAACTTCCGTTATTAAAATTACCCAGTCCCCTGGAGATAAGTTTGTAGATTATGCTCGTATTTTTTAATTTTTAATTTATTGCGTACTAACGGTTTCTGGTGCGATATGTTCGCAACATGTTTGCAATGTAATTGAGATGGGCGAGATGGCCACCTTAATATCAATTAAAATATATTAACATACGATGTTTGAATAATGTTGGTATGACACCCTTCCTTAGTGTATTCTTCCAAGTAGTGTAGAAACAATAATCTTCAAAATGCTTATTACATAATCTCAAATAATCATGACATTTTTTCGATGAGAAATTTCCATATTTGTGGTTTTCATTAAAACCAACCCTATTCATCCATTCAAAACATCTAAAAAATACATTACATAACTAAAATAAATTATAAAATATACCTATTTAGTATTATTACTGAGATTCATCAAGTGAAAATCGAAAAAAGGATATTCCTGGATCACCTATAATACTTCCACACCCATTAGCAACACATTTCTTAACCATATTATAAATGATTACAGAATGTAAACCTAGATAAATTCTAAATAAAGTACCTAAACACTTAAAAAACAGTAATAGAATCAATTAATTATTAAAAAATGCTATTTATATAACATGTACACAAATCAAAAAGTAAAACAAACAGAATGTAATAAAATCACTTCTTTTTAAATATATTTCAAATTTAGGGTTATATAAATATAAACAAACACTCGTTACCGAACCAGGTATACTGTGCTACAGAGTGGTGAACTATGCGCATGTATTTTATGGAGGGGATCGAAACGGGATTTTTAAGGGAGACGTTTTACTGTATTGGTACTATACTGTGGTAATACTTTATGGTACTAAAACGTGCGTCGTAAAGTGAACTTTATAGCACCGGAATAGAAAAACTAGTTTAATTGCAGGTTTTCAAAAATCAGGTTGGTTAGAATCCATTAGTTAAAATAGAAATTTGGTTTAATGATATGTTAAGTATATCATAATCATTTTTTTAAGGTATGTAATGTGAGCTGAAATTGAATCGACAGAGCATATTACTGAAGAATGTCTCTTATCTAAATTTGAATTTTTATATAAAAAGTTGCATAACTTAACTACAGAGGTTGTTCGTTTTGCTACAATCCTACTTATCTGGAAGAACACAGCAAATCGCGTATCGTGGTTATATTTCAAATAGTTTCGTTATTTTATCTGGAGTTCCCCAAGGTTCAATTTTTGTTCCGCTGCTTTTACTTTCTTATACGTAGTATAAGGAAGTATTGTGATGATGAAAATTTTCGACCTCGAGATTTTTGCAGATGTCCACGTTTTGAGGTCCCCTGATACCAAAAAAGTGGTTTTTAAAAAATGTCTCTCTGTGTGTGTGTCTGTCTGTCTGTCTGTGTGTCTGTGTGTCTGTGTGTGACCACGATAGCGGTCAAACCGCTGGAGATATCAATTCCAAATTTTGTATTTACGTGTATAATCTCCCTCTTGAGATCTGATTAGTTTTTCAGTAAAATCGGTAGACCGGAAGTAGCAGTTTACTTCAGTGAAAAAATCGAATTTTGCCAATATTTCGTCAAATACTAAGTTTATACAAATTTATAAAGAATTGAAATGTACTCAAAATTAAATTTGAGACAAATTATCTTAAAAAGGTTTTTCGAAATTTCAACCGAAAGTAGGTCTTTTACTCTTATAGAAAATCAGTTTTTTGCGAATATCTCGCAAGTCATGCTTTCTAGGCAGGTACATTACGAGTATAAAAGTATTTAAATTATAATTTTAAAAATCTTTTGTATAAAAAAAATTTCAAAATTCGGACCGGAAGTACCACTTTTACTCTTACCGAATATCGATTTTTTGCAGATATGTCGTAAATTATGCATTCTATATATATTTATTAAGAGTACAAAAGTATTTATAGTTAAATTTGCAATATTTTTTGTGTACATGAAATTTCAAAATTCGGACCGAAAGTGGCACTTTTACTCTTAGCGAGTAGCACTTTTTTTCGAATATCTTGCAAAGTATGCATTCTATAGCGATTTATTAAGAGAATGAAAGTACTTACAATAGGATTTTGAATAAGTTTTGTATAGAAAAATTCTTAAAATTGTATAGTTTGAAACGCTCATACGTATAAGAAAGTCGTGTGGTGGCCACACCTCATTTTTATAACTTATACTAACGACATTCTATTATCTGTTAATAAATGTTATGTCCAAGCTTATGCAGATGACACACTACAACTGTGTGTTATATAAATATGAAATGAAGAATAATCAAATTGCAAATAATAGCACATGATTCTTACAGCGAAATCAATTTTATCTTTAAATATATTTTATAATACCTATTCATTTCAAGGAGTATAATAGCACAGATTTATGTGTCATAAAAGTAAAAAATAAATGAATTTTATATATACATATAAAACTCTCAATTCAATATACAATGAAACAAATACATGATATAATATTTTTGAAGGAAACTTCTGATCTATTTTAAATCCACAATGAATAACATGTTACATGCTTTTATACGACGGATGGGTACTAACTTCTGTGAAGAGGCTGTTTCTGTTCTTCTACCGTTTATATTTACTTTAAACATCATTAATTTATGTAGGTCAGTAGGTTAGTGCAATTCCAATCGTATTTCCCATGAACTCCATATTTGACAAATTAAATTCGTTATTTTAATTAACGGTTTTCCAGGAAATACGACGCAAAATAATTCACGTCGAGTCTTCTTTACATCTGACCGACTTCTCAACCTATATTTCTGCTAGTAAAAAACAATAAAAATGTTCAGGTCGCGCTTAGAAATTTTATGTTTCCAGATATCCCCGCTATTGTTTCTACCTACTGTTGAAAACTAACTTACAATTCTGGTGGAAAATAATAGAGTTTTCTGTTTAATGTTATTTGAATCGGAGTAATTTCGAAACTATGTTGTAATTTGTAATTGAATTATATGTACCTGTCGGCGACGCAGTGTTAAGAAAACTCGATTAATGCACAAAGTTCTTTATTTATTAGAATTAACATTAATTATATTAACAAGCCATTTCACCGACATCATATTCCATAAAGACCATGCAATCAATAAATAAAATACAAATTATAAAATTGTATTTCATTTGAAGGTTATTAAAAAAACATCGACCTGTGAAACGCACCCTGTATGTCTATGGAGATAATTGTTTTCTTTGAATAAGATTACACTGTACTACTACTAGAAAAGATGGGTTTTGATACTGTTATTCTAGTAAAGTTTAACATGGAGCTGTGACAAATGATAAAAAAAACGCAAAAACCTCATTTTGTTCTTTTACCTGTAGCACCTACATTTGACCTTGTAGAAAAAAAAGTAAAAACACACTCTTATGGCCACTTTTAAACCACCACCCAATGGTGTACTGGAAATTTTTATATGATGTTTCGTTTTTTTCTGACCATCATCAACTATCTAATTTCTTATAGGCGCCATATTGGATTTAGACACTTTTAGAAAGAGTATTTTTTTCTAATTTCAACTATGTACTACATGTTGCCAAAATTTTTTGATATTATGCTCTCATTGAAAGAATAAATTTTTAAATTAAACTTGGTAGCCACGAAATTTCAAACCCTCAAACATTTCTTTTATCGTTTATTAGTAATAAAAAAATGTCATACATCAACGAAGAGAAACGAGATATATTAAGTATTTTTTATTCTTCGAACCGATATTCAACAATAGCGAGTACAAGGTATTTCCAATCGTATCCAGAATGACAACAACCCCATGGTACCATTTTTCTAGATCTTAATAGAAATTTGGTCAAGAATGGATTCTTCCTAAGCCGCGTAATGTTCATGTTAACAGGAATTTGTGTGAAAATCGACAGGATATTTTACAAATGGTAAATTTAAGACGTGGCGAGATACATGTTGACATATAGTAATGGTTAAAATTATAAAAAAAAACATCATTTTTCTTCAAAATTTGGACTTAAAAGCTTTTATTCGTAATTTTTAGAAGTAACTCTAGTAGGCGGATTTCATTGAAAAATACAACTGACAGCAGTTGACAAATCTTATAAGTTATGTAATATACAGTATGTCCACGGATCGAGTTCCAAAGAGGAAAAACTTTTTTATTTTGCATTTTACAAGAAAAATTTATTCTTGATAAAAGTTTTTGCATGTCTCGAAACGGCCAAATCAGTTTTAACCTTTTCAAAATTTCTTTTAGTTTAAGATAAAAATCGAAAAATTGGTCGTTTTATTTGAAAATTTTTTCATAAACTCAAAAACAAAAATGATATAACTAATAACTATTTTACTCAATCCATTCACCGCCCTTTTCAACGCAATTCTCTATAACTTCTTCGAATTTCTTCGAGAGTTAAAGACGTCACAGCGTCTCTAATCCTCTCCTTTAAATCTTCTACGTTCGGAGGAAGATTATTTGCATAAACTATTTGCTTCAAACGACCCCAAAGATAAAAATCAGCCATTGTTAAATCAGGGCTCCTTGGTGGCCATATCACGGGACCATTTCGACCTATCCAATTCTGTCCAAATTGCTGATTTAACCATTCAACAACAATCCTAGCATAATGAGCCGGACAACCATCTTGTTGGAAATAACACCTTGCGAGGTAATTAATCGGTAGATCGTCCAAACGTTCATCAACAAAATTTTGCAGCATATCCAAGTACGTATGCTGATTGACAGTATTATCAAAAAAATATGGTCCAATGATACCATGGTAAGAAATTGCACACCACACATTAACTTTTGCCGAATATTGTCGATTGTGAGGCATGCGAAAATTCGGATTGTAATCGCTCCAATATCTCACATGTTGAGATGCAACAGTACCATTAGTAGAAAACGTGGCCTCATCAGAAAAAATAATATTTCGGTAAAAGTATTGATTATCCATAATTTGAGCGCCCATCCACAGACAAAAATACAAACGTTTCGCAGGATCTCCGGGTTCTAATGCATGATTAAAAATGGGCTTGTAGGGATGGAACTTCCTTTGTTTCAAAATTTTTTAACTAATGAACTGGATGAATTGCCGTTTAACTACCGAATGGAAATGTTTTACCAGCACGATGGGTGCCCTGCTCATTATGGCGGCATTGTTCGCTAGTGGCTCAATACAAAGTTCCATGTAACTGGATAAGAAGAGAAGGTCCCATTTATGGCCACCGAGAAGTCCTAATCTTACAATAATGGACTTTTATCTGTGGGGTCGTTTAAAATAAATTGTGTACAGTGAGCCACTAGACAATGATGAAGAGCAATTAAAAAATAGGATACAAAATGCAGTCCAGTCTTTATCAACCTTAGAAATAAGACGAAGTTTCAATGAATTTAGAGCTCGCATTGAAATCTGTGCAGAAAAAGAAGGAGCATTGTTTGAATAGAAAATTAATACTTTAGCTTTTTGAGAATTCTATTTTATTTTACCAGTATTTGTTAAATTTATTAAATAAAACTTGAGTCCAATTTGTATATTTTCTAGCAAGAAAGTGATATTATCTCGAGAACCGTTCCAGTTAAATAAAAAATAATTTGTGTTTTGGGTGTTTGAAAACAAGAAGAGTAAATCATCAAGAATGAAATTATCTGAGAAATCAAAAATAAAAATTCGTTCCGGGGACATACTGTATGTATACTCCATATCCACTAATAAGCGAGATCCTCATGGTGAGGGCTGAAAATGAATCAGCCTGTATACTTCACGCAAATATTAAGCTCGAAGTGCACTGGTATTTTTCTCCGTATATGAAAGGAAATTCGCATATATTACTTGCAAAATTCACTTAGCTTATAGTAGAGAGTGAAATGGGCAGGATATTTGTATATGTATGTTACATGTGAACGTAACTTTCAGCGAACTGTCATCCATATAAATCATTATAATGAATTTTGAAAGTCAAAAGTCATTTGTTTCAGATTCCCGGACATGAAAACTGTAACGAACAGTTTCGTATTAAACTTGGCGGCAGCCGATTTGTTATTCGCAATGTCTATTCCCGCAGTAGCCTACGCAAGACTCCAAGAAAATTGGAAGCTCGGTGACATAGCCTGCAGGCTAATCCCCTACGTACAGGTAAGTTTGCTCAAGTTTTTGTACTTACAGTTACCGTGAATTATTAACTTACTAAATATTAGATGTCGTGAACACATTTGATTGCACACATTTCAAGTGGGAGTTATTTATATTTGTATTTTAACTAAATTCATACGGCTTTCTTTGAGTATTACAAATGCGAAGAATAAATTGATATTATTTGAATAATACTAATTGTTTGTGCAGTAGGTTCTTGGTGAAACATTATAAATATATGTTGATTTTTGTACCTTATTTTCCCAATAGCTCCTTAATAATGTTATTTTCATTGTATGACAATCTTCGACGACAGTCGACAAGGTGTCGAAGATTTAGTATATTGTACCGAAACCATCAAATTATTGCCAGTTATATTTTAATGTAATAAAATAAAAACTAAATGTTTTACCTGGCTAGCTCATGTTTTTATCCCAGGACGATTAAGGTAGAGAAATTTAAAAAAATCTTAGGGCACTAAATGGGGCAATTAAAGAAAAAAAAATAACATGTGTATTTAGAAACCAACATTCTTCACATATCATTACGAGCACAAAGAACATATACAAAATAAAATTTAATTAAAAGAAACACACTATTAAAATAATTTCAGAAGTCATTCAATATTGAAAAATTAGTAGCAACTATTTAAAACGCATACAATATTTTTAGAATACCATCGACAGGTAATTTACAAATGACGAGATATTGTCTTATCTATAATAACTTTTAAATACCTCTTTTATTGCTCGTCTTCTTTTCTTCTCTTTTCACTGAAGAGAAAATATTGTCGTTGTCGGTTTACTTCGTGAGAGTCCTCCGATGGTAGAGATAGCAGGAGCTTCTTTAAATGCTGTAGACCCCTCATAAATCACCTCTTCTCTTTTCTCTAGGTGAGTTTGCACTTTTTCAACTTCTTATAAAGTAAACTTTACACATTTAACATTTATTAGTCGGTCAACCTCTTTATATAAATAAAGAACCTTTTATATTATTTCTGAGGCTCAAAAAGACAGTCTAATATGCTGTCAACCTCTATGTTCGAAGGTCCTCTGTCGACTTCTTTTATAATTAGAGAACCTTTTATATACTTTTCACGGTCTAATTAAGACAGTCTTATACGCTGTCGATCGCTGTGTTGAAAGCTTCTCTGCCGACTTCTTTTCTTGAAGGCTCGTGGTCGACTACCTTCATCCGTCGGGCTTCGCTCTCAGGGACGCACATGCAAATCCCTCTTCGCTCTTCACCTTTATACCAGTTATAGTTCACACGCATTTTATCACGTTCGACCGGCGACATATACACAAAGTCAGCGTCACAAGTCTTTAATATGTTTTATAAACATTTTCTCTTCTAAATAGTCCTTAACTCATACATAAATTGGTATATATTTCAAATAAACAACTTATAAATTTTTATTGGTTTATGGGTTTTGCACAAATTGCATGCGATATTCCAAGTAAGAGACAGACGAGCAACCGGCCACACCACGAATTCCACATTTCACCAGTTTATTCGCTAATCGGTCATGGGATAAGCAATCAAATGCAAGACTAAGATCGCACAAAACACCTATCGCGGATTGTCCCTCATCGAGCAAATGCATAATTTTGGTAAAAAGTTGATAAAAGCAAAAACAGTAGGTATATCTGCTTGATGAAAAACCAAAAAGCCAATACATTCGAAAATTGGTGATAGCGTATCATATCTCTCCAACTGTACAGGTTTAATGTATATTTCAATTGAGAAATATTCAAATTAAAATGCATGTACGTTATTTTTTATAAATTGCTAAGTTTATCATTTTATCAGAGTTCCAAATATCGTCTTGATTTTTTTCTCAAAATAGTAAAATTCAAATGTTTAGTCTTTAAAAATTATAATGCTAATTTCACGATACTATAGTTTTATTATGTGGATGAAAGATATAACTTGGACTTACAGGTAAAAAGAAGTATCGCAAATGTAAGTTGGGTGAAGAAAATTACAATCTGAAATGTCATACGGGAGAATTATTTAAATTTAACTCGTCATTTAATTTTCTTTTCTGCTAGCACCAATAATTTAATAGATAATATAATTTGGTAAAATTAGTAGTGATATTTTTCTTAGGTTCTTTAAAATTTAGTTAATACGTCCGAGTGCTGGTTACTTAACTTATATTACTTGACGTGATTCAGAACGATTTAAAAAGAAAGAATCGAAACCTTATCGCCCTCGATGGCCCGGACGGATGGGGCACCCGCGATCGGGGTGTCGTGGTTTCAAATTTACCCATGGGTAAATTGGTATAATTAAACTTACCTATTTCAATTATCAGTGCTTGCAAAAAATTTTAATAAGAATTTACAAACAGAAAAACTAGCTTTAAAATTATTTAAAACTTAGTATGCGTAATTTATTTTACTTTTATCTTGTAATATTTCGAAGTTTATTTGAATTTATGGCTACATTTACTAACAAAATTGAATCTGTTTTCTTTTACTTGTAACTTCTTTCGTGCTGTTTCATTCTCGCTTCAAAGTTCTTCTCTTTGCTCTACGAACACATTAATACATTCCTTGTGAGTTAACATATAAAAATACCTGAGTTTAATATTATGTCTGTTTCGTCTTTACTTTTTTATATAAATGTTTTGAAAATACAGTCGTTAGTTGTGCATAAAATGGACTCGCCACTAAGTATTTTAATTATATTTCATACATTTTCTGACGTTTTTCCAGTAGACGTAATAGAGTTATAAATATTATTTCCTTTACAATTAGAGAGATAGTTGTTGACTTCTGTCGTCTTACTAAAATGTTAGCAATTATATTTATCAAGTAACCATTGTTTACGAGCATTATGAATATCGTAATCAGATCTAAATCAACATTTTCTTCGCTCATTAAAACCTTAATGAAGCATGGATTAATAAGCTTTTACTACCTGTAGCGTGTGGTGAAAATAACGTGCGCTATATGCGTAGGTTTGTGGTAAATCGCAAATTCGTGTTTATTAGTTTTAAGAGTATCCATTGACTTCAATTTATTAAAAGGCTTAGACATTAATAAGTTTAATGAATTGTAATTTTGAATTATCAGAGAGTTCTATTTTATTTATCGTTGATAATTCTCTACCTATATATTTTAAAGAATAATAACATGGCTTTGTAGTAAAATTTATAGCTTCCGAAAAATTGAATATTTCTTCTTGGTTTCTAGGTTGAAACCAAGACATCGTGTCATATTCGGCTGCCGACGTGTTGTATACACTATGATAAGGGACGTTTTCATGGCTATTACCTCTTCTGAATTTTTTTGCTTGTCTCAGATAACCACAGAAACAACAATCATCTTGAAGATATTCCTTAGTATAAAACGTGGGCAGCAGAAGGCGAAACAATCAGTTTCATAATCTCAGTCAACAAATTTTTGTTAGTTTCTTTGGGAAACACACAAGCAGAAAATAACGAAACCTTAGTAACGGCACAAGCATTTCACGGTGCTAGATGCAATATGTCGCTTAAAGTGGACTTTAAATATAGGCAATAGTAACGCTCAGCGCGGCAACATTTCCCCCAAAATATTTTGCCCATAGAAAAGCGGTATTAAGGCGTTATACCGGGTGGTGCAATAGTGTGTCGGCGGAGCTTAATATGAAAACTAATAACGCTGTAGCAATGAGACTTTACGTACGTATGTAATATGTGACTGTGCATTTTCGAATTTTATTTACAAATATACAGGATGTTCTAAATTTTCGCAACCACCTTCAACTTTTTTATTTTAAATACATTGCTATACTTTCTAGATATTATAATGATAGCCATTCAAATTATCTTTGCAATGATATATCGAATGTGGTTTTGATTTTATTGATAATTTTGTTAAAATCTAACATTTTAAGCTGTAGTCTGGAAATATTCTACCCATTTTCAGGGTGTTAAGTATGTCGTGTCTAAGTTATCGATCTTTATTGGTTATTTTCTCGTTTTTTTTTAATCTAACCTATCATATTTTTATAAGTCAGCATATTCCTTGTAAAATTGCCTTTAAAATGGTATCAATAACATAGTACTTATTTCTAGCATTTTTAAAATTATAACCCTTTAATCGGATATACTCATGTTTATAACATGCAAAATGCGGGGCATCTAAAAGTTGGTTGGCCATGAAAATAAAACAAAGTAATTTAACAAACACCTGTTTTTTAAATGCTTTATCATTAGTTTTAGAATTACATTTTGAAAATTTTCCATATTAAAATAATCTTAATTTAAAATGTGTTCAAATATATTTCCATTCTGCTCTACACATGCTCTCAACCGTTTCTGTATCGACAGACTTACATTCTGAGCTAAGTTATTCTCACTTAATTGAAGAAAAGCGTTTCTTATTCGCTGCTGCATGTTTTCTGCCGTTGTAGGAGGTGTTGGGTAAACAATGTTTTTTACAGTTGGCCACAGAAATAAACCACAAGGTGTGAGATCTGGTGCTCGTGGTGGCCAGCTTATCAAACTTCCTCTCCCAATCTACTTATTGCTGAATACCCTATGTAAATGTGCTCTTGCAGCAGCACCATAATGTGCTGGTGCACCATCATAATGGTAGCACAATCTCCTGTTGACGTTATCTGGGAGACCTAATAGCAATGGTAAATTATTTTGTAGGAAATTTGTGTAGATTGCACAATTTAAAGTATTATTAAAAAAGAATGGACCAATAATAATGTTTCCTATGATGCCTCCCCATGTATTAACACTCCATTTTTGTTGATATAAAATGGGCTGAACAAAATGTGGGTTTGTAGTGTCATAATAATGGGTATTTTTTCTGTTTGTTGTTCCACAATTAACAAATGTTGCTTTATCTGTGAAAAGCACATTATCTAGAAAAGTTATATCGTGTCGTAATTGTAAAAGTAGCCATTCACAGTAAACTAGTCTCCTTTCAAAGTCCGTTTGTAATAAGCGTTGATGATTTTGAATTTTGTAAGGGTGAAACTTATGTTTTTTTAAAATCATTTTTACAGCAGTGTCTTCTATCCCGTGTTGTTTCGAAATTATCCTTGTAGATACGTGCGGATTTTCCACAATGAACTGGACGACTGTCACTTCATTATCTTCTGTAATCATAGTTTTACTTCTTTCATGTTCGACGTAATTCACTAAACCCGTTCGAAGAAACCTTATCAACAAATTTTCAAACGTTTTACTATCCGGTGCTCTTCGGTCGGGATATTCCATCGCATATGTTCTTGATGCTAAAAATGGATTTCTGTTGCTAACGCCAAGAGCAGCAGAGCAACATGTCTATGAGCTCCTCTTTCGAAAAATTCATTTTAAAGCAAAAACAACAATAAACTATTATGGCATCTAAATAAAAAATAATGTCAATAAAACGATATAACTGATAACAAAGTAAATACAACACGATTTTTTTTATAAAACCAAGGCCAACCAACTATTAGATGCCCCACATATTGCATGTTATAAGTATATCCCATTAAAGGGTTATAACTTTGAAAATACTAGTAATAAGTACTGTTATTGGTTATTAGTTTAAAGGCAATTTTACAAGGAATAACATCGAGAAAATAACCAATAAAGATCGATAATTTATACACGACATATTTAACACCCTGTATATTTATTTACTTTGTTCAACCTCAAAACACGTGTTAGTCCATAAATTAGTAACACAAGAGTTACGTGAGGCGTTCTACCTATTTTCAGACTACAGCGTAAAATGTTAGATGCTGCAACTGTCAAGATTTTAACAAAATTATCAATAAAATCAAAACTAACAGTGTGAAGTGCACATATCCATATATCATTGCAAAGATAATTTGAATGGCTATCATTATAATATCTAGAAAGTATAGCAATGTATTTAAAATAAAAAGTTGAAGGTGGTTGCGAAAATTTGGAACAGCCTGTATATTTGTAAATAAAATTAGAAAATGCACAGTCGCATACTACATACTGCTGTGACCTTTAATTTAGGGTACAATATAAATGCCCTACAAGTTGAGCCAAATAAATGTATGCTATGCCCTTTAATTCTTTTAAATTAGTGAATTTAATTAATTATTTTTAAAGATAAATAATCACAGATATATTGTGAAACTACATGTACATGGGTTTACAGCGATTTACACACATATTTTGTCTCTCTTACTTTCCAAGAACCCAGCTCTGTTTCTCTCAGGGTGTAGTTTTTTTATTTTTTATATATTTATTTAAATCAATTATAATATTCTAATTTTGATATGGTATGGCAAGGATTAATTTTAAAACAGACAATACATCTTAGAACAAATATATTTATATATAGTTTTATTTGTATTCATAAAAAACTATTATTTTACCGAATTATTCAATCGGTGTCAAACTTACTGAAGCACAATTTTTTTACCCAAACAATTACCAATGTTCATTATTTCTGTGTCACAATTACACAATGTGCACTTTACAGAACTATTTTATCTTTTATATCTATTATTAAACAATTGTAACTTTTACATTCTATTTAAACCTTTCCAAAACTAAAATATCAACATCATATCTAAACTGCTGCTTTCGTGCGAATCCCTTTAACACATATCAAAAACTGTTGCTTTTGTGCGAATCGAATTTTTAACAGCTCTCTCGTATTTCTTTTTAGTGAAATCCTTTTTTTATCAATATAGAAAAAGTATAAAAACACATCTGCAAGCAAAGCACATACAGAAATTATATATACATTTGCTTAAAGTATCGCCTATACGTCTATATACCGTATGTGTCAATTTTCATTAGGTATATGGATTCAATGTTTACACGCGATTTATACGTATACAAATAATATGTGGCAACGTGTGTCACCCCTACTATCCGTCACCAATCCCGACAACAATCGCATCACAACGACTTTCGCCGATCTTCCCACTTCTACATTAAATGTTTAGCTGCGAAGACGTTGCGATCTAGTCTGCAATAAAAGCCGTCATCATCAAATGGCCGCCGCGATCTAGTAGTTTATTATTATTTTCAGAATCCTTTTTTATTTACCTTATTTTTAATTTTATTAGAATTACGCTTTTGTTTGTGACATGCAGCGTGAACGCAGCTTAATAATTCTCTGCATTTACAGAAAAATCCTTGCAATGCGTAAATATTATTTCTGAGAGCAGTACAAACACCCTAATCAATAGTCCAACAGCTACTGCTAACTTGAGCTTGTATCGGTCTCGCGCTCGCATTGAAGAGGAAAGGTGGGGGCGATGTTGTCACGTATTGCATGAATTAATCGCCTATGGCTAATGAAAATTGACACGTGCTGTATATATAACTCGGCGGATCATCGATATTTTTTTAAAGTATACTGAGTGTTCATTAACAACACACTAGCAAAAATTAACAATTATTTTACATAATAATCATAAAGTTAAGATATCAAAATATCTTGATTTTTAAATTATACTAAATATACAAAACATAAATTTTATAATGTTGCGAACCACAGCAATACGTACGTAAAGTCTCATTGCTACAGCGTTATTAGTATTCATACTAAGCCTCGCCGACACACTATTGCACCACCCGGTATAAAGAGGCTATGAATGTTGCTTTTAAGAGACAATGCAATATTTCATCATATTTCTAACATTAAGCGTTTTAAATGTGCATTACAGTATATCAAAAACAGAAAATTAGAAATCAGAGCTAACTTGGTCGTCTCTCTTTTATTAAAATAAATCTGTCTTTTCTTTTTCTATAAAAATCAATATACGTCATTTCATAATAAAACCAAAAGTGAAAATTTCTTGGTCGACGTTATTGCTAACCATTTTCTACTTCGAATATTAATAAATAATTAGGATATAGATATAGCAATAGTCACGTTTATTTTAACACTAATAATCGGTTGCCAAATAAAATCCAGGCTTGTTCATGTTGATGTATTACAAAAAATCAACCAAAACTGACAAGAGAATCAATCAACTCTGGGAACGAGTTGTTTATAAAAAAAATTATATTTGAAGTAACGAAAAGCTAATGTAAATAAGGTGCATTATGTGTAAATAATTTTATTACAGCCTTAATTAATTACTTGGAGCCTATAAAATAAAAAAATACTTTAAATTTTGATAATTTTAGTTAAAATAATTTGTTTGTAGAGTCTAGAATCCATGCTTAAACTGTTGGCATATCCTCTTTTACTTAAAATGAGGTTCATTTTATATATTTGGAAAATTAGGAATTATATTTTTCTTTGACGTTCTTGCTATTTATATTGTTAAGTTATTAACATACAAATATTCTTATCAGTATGCTTACTAACGGTACCTTGTAAACGCTAAAAAATAGAAAATTGACTAAATATAATCCTAATTATGCCCAATAAAGAAAATTTAAAAAAATAATAAACTTTGTAAGTCGGTATTCCACTATGCCTGTACTTGGAACCTATGGTTTAATCTGCCAAAACGCACTACAAGAGGTAGAAATCACCCTTGCTCTGTACTAATTTATAAAAGTTATCTATCATTTGAAATAAATAAACGATAAACGATTAAGAATGATTCATCTCCCGCGTGGCCCAATGCAATGTTTTCAAAATTTAACTACTAGACATGAAATATTTCGCAAAGCACAAAGTGATATTATTGCAAACATTGCTCTATAAATGTTGACACAATTTACTTAAAAGTAAACATACAAACGAAAGTTATATATTTCATGAGTGTTGATTATCTCTTTGTTCGTGAAATATTTGTTACGCAAGAACTTTATTCAGACTGTCTTTGAATAACTATTTACATCTGAACTATTCAAATTCAACTTGGAAGAACACTACTAGAGTAGACGATATAGATTCAAGTATAATGCATGGTTTTATCATATTTATACAACGCGTAGCAAACAAAATGATAAAATTGTGCTGTAAGTAATTAAAAAGCATTATGAAAGAGCGGCAAAGTCAGAAATAATTTCTAGACACGCTCTTGATGTATGAGAATAACATGCTAATGAATGCATGTATAAATAATGCCCCTAGATATTGAATTTTAGAACATTTCTTTACAATTTCAAACAGGCGAAAGCTAAATAATTTTCTACAGTAAAAACAATTCATTTTCAGCTTTTTCCGCCGTACGTGGAATACTTTAAAAAAAATTAATTTTGTAATACGGAGTATGTTGATCAGAATTTTAACCTTATATAGGCGGAGTCATTAGTAGCCGCTTCTTCGATTGCTCTTTTGTGTTTTATATAAAAGAAAAAACAATTTGTGGTAGATCCATGGTTGCTTGTGGCGCATATTGTAAAAATACTTTAAGCTCTGACGCACTTCCGGTTTCACCGGAAATGCACGGTACTTACTTTTCTTTTAAATGACTCACCCTATATATTTTGGATTTCCTTGTACTTCTTTAAATTGTCGGTTCAATTGTTTTTGAGTTATTAATTTTTTTTAAAATATTTAACCAAGACACGTGTTCAGAAACAAATCATTTTCAAATTGTTTTTAAAAGTAAAAACATTAACTTTGGTGCTGCTTGTAGCCAAGAAAATTCTGCATCATTTGGTAAAGTTGCACTCGACAATACCTCAAAAAACTTTGTTTTTTCAAAGCCTACTTCCTGTAATTTTCACATACCAAAAACTTATTTTTTTATATGGAACGCTTTTATTGAGGCATTTTGCTCCTTTTTTTTATTCTCTTTCATTTTTGTTAACAATGTCCTATACCTATCTTTTGTAATTTTTGAAATAATCACTATAGGAGCAATTAGCGGTCAATTAAAGAACTACGGGCGCTGTTCTATGCACCCAAATATTCGTCCAATAAAGGCTAATACGGTTTTAGTTTAGTGTTACAAGTTGTATTTTATAGTGTGATAATCCCACCACATTATTTACGGTCACTTTGAGAACAAACACGGTAATAATTTTCCTAGCGCATCCTTCCGCTTGTTTCCATAAATAAATCACGTTCTATAATTTGCGATATTTTTACGATACTTTCCAGATAAATCCGTTAATGCGTAAACTTCATCGATGTAGAAAATAGACTGACCCCACTGCCAGAATTATCAGAAAATGTTTGTTTATACATCTACTTATAATTTAAGATATCTACGGAACATATTTGTGTACAAGTTGTCCGAGGCCGTGAGATTTTTTTTTTTATTAACGAAGTTCCGATGCTGCTCTATTTAGCAAAACAACAACGCAAATAACACCTTTACCACGCTAATGCACAGAATGCTAGATACGCATTTCGACAACTATGTTATCATCATCAGTAGCATCGATTAATAAAAACCGCGTTCTATCTACACCGTAACATAAACACAACAGCATGGATTATTTATACCTAAACCTAAACTATTACAATAGTCTCGATTTGCCCGTTCTAGGCCCGCCTCCGGAGGCGGAGGTCAAAGGCCAAAGGTCAAAGCTCGACCCAACTAAAGTGGCGCCCTCTGACGGTCACTAACCCAACTAAAGTGGCGCCCTCTGACGGCTACCAACCCAACTAAAGTGGCGCCCTATGACGGTCACTAACCCAACTAAAGTAGCGCACTCTGGCGGCTACCAACCCAACTAAATCATAGCCCTCTAACATTTACCAGCTCAATTAAAAATAGCGCCTCTGATGATCACTAACCCAACTAAATCATCGCGCTCTAACATTTACCAGCTCCATTAAAAATAGAACCCTCTATCTGTCACTTGCCTAACTAAAAATAGCGCCTCTGATGGTCACTAGTCCAACTAAATCGTTGCCCTCTAACATTTACAAACCGAATTAAAATGGAATCATCAATAATCAATACAAATATAAAGGATGTTTCAAAGTAGTATTTCACAAAGTTAGACGGCGGGTATAGTATAACTGCCAATAAATTTTATTAGAATTGTCAAATGAGGAACAGGATCTATTATGCAGGAAAAAGAAAACCAAAGAACAAACAATAATATTCATTTATACATATTTTCTACATTTCCAAATCGAAATTTTTAACTGACAGAAAAATTGAAAATAAGTACATACATATACAGTCCCCTGTATATTCAAATTTGATTACTATGTCACTGAGTGTCTTATTGTATATGTACTTATTTTCAATTCAAGATATTGTATTGATAGAATTTGAAAAATGGGAAAATCTAAGGAGAAATGATTACAAATATGGATTGTAAAGGAGAAGAAACATTGCTTGAAATATATATATATATATACAGGGTGAGTTTTTTTGAATGTTTAGCATTGGGATCTCAGAAACTACTGGAGATAGAAAAACGCTTAAATGGGGAAAGATGCGCAGTTTTACGAATTTGATTTAAAACTGCTTTTGTTTCTCCGATAACTTTCATGGCTTATTAGATATTCAAAGAAAACTAAATTTTACGTTTTTCTTTAAACATGCTTAGCATCGTTAATAGTAATTTTAGAGAAAAAGTGTTCAGACAAAAGTTTTAGATAATTTTACGCCAAATAAAACTATGTAGCTAATATTTTTTTTTCGTTCGCCATTATCGAGTTATGACACAAACTTGTGTTTTTTTAAATGGAAACCATAGTTGGTTTTGACATCATTAAAAAGCTTATTTTTTGCTGATTACAATGATATAAGGTTTGATATGGTTATTTTAAAAAATAAAGAGGATATAGACATTTTTATGGTTTTTATGGAAAACAATTGAATTTCGAACTGATAAAATACAAACCAAACGAAAACTTATTTTGAAATCTTATGTAGTAATAAAATGAAAACTATAAGAACTTTTATTAAGGGCACACAACATTATTAATGTTCAAAGATACCTCCATTATTATTAATACACAAATTGCATCTCTTCACAACAGAATTTGTAGCATTGCGTACTTTACGCCTACCAATGTTATTAAAAGCAACTAAGACAGCTTCTCTTAAATCGTCGATTGTTTCATATGTTCTTTTGTATACTGTGTCCTTTAGTACACCCCACAAGAAAAAATCCAAAACTGATAAATCAGGGGATCTAGCCGGCCATTCAATGGGTGCATTTCGTACTATCCATTGATTACGGAAGTTCAAATTTAAATAATTTATAACATTCAGTTGATTGTGCGGAGGCGCTCCGTTATGTTGAAACCATTGCATTGCTCGGGTTCTTAAATTTAAATTATCTAACATTTCCTCGAAATCTTGTAAAAAATTAAGATAACGATTGCCAGTTAGTGATCCATCAAAAATAAAAGGAGGAAGAACAGTTGATCCTATAACACCACCCCAAACATTAAACCCAAATTTAATTTGTGGTCTCCTATGTTCAACGTGAAGCGGATTTGTTTGAGACCATATTATGTGCTCATTGTGCCTATTAAACATTCCACAATTTGTGAAACGAAATTCATCAGTCCATAATATTTTCATTGAGCAGTGTGGATCGTTTTGACACTGATCTTTAAACCATCTACAAAAAGCTATTCGTCTGATGTTATCACCTTCATGTAAAGTTTGTGATACTGATAATTTGTAGGGACGAAATTTATGCTTCTTCAACACTCTGACAATAGTGCGTTGAGAGGAGCCCATTTCTGTTAAAATTTGTCGGGTCGATATAGATGGATTCTGAGCGACACATGCTAATATGTTTATTTCTCTATCATATCCAATTTAATGGATAGTACGAAATGCACCCATTGAATGGCCGGCTAGATCCCCTGATTTATCAGTTTTGGATTTTTTCTTGTGGGGTGTACTAAAGGACACAGTATACAAAAGAACATATGAAACAATCGACGATTTAAGAGAAGCTGTCTTAGTTGCTTTTAATAACATTGGTAGGCGTAAAGTACGCAATGCTACAAATTCTGTTGTGAAGAGATGCAATTTGTGTATTAATAATAATGGAGGTATCTTTGAACATTAATAATGTTGTGTGCCCTTAATAAAAGTTCTTATAGTTTTCATTTTATTACTACATAAGATTTCAAAATAAGTTTTCGTTTGGTTTGTATTTTATCAGTTCGAAATTCAATTGTTTTCCATAAAAACCATAAAAATGTCTATATCCTCTTGATTTTTTAAAATAACCATATCAAACCTTATATCATTGTAATCAGCAAAAAATAAGCTTTTTAATGATGTCAAAACCAACTATGGTTTCCATTTAAAAAAACACAAGTTTGTGTCATAACTCGATAATGGCGAACGAAAAAAAAATATTAGCTACATAGTTTTATTTGGCGTAAAATTATCTAAAACTTTTGTGTGAACACTTTTTCTCTAAAATTACTATTAACGATGCTAAGCATGTTTAAAGAAAAACGTAAAATTTAGTTTTCTTTGAATATCTAATAAGCCATGAAAGTTATCGGAGAAACAAAAGCAGTTTTAAATCAAATTCGTAAAACTGCGCATCTTTCCCCATTTAAGCGTTTTTCTATCTCCAGTAGTTTCTGAGATCCCAATGCTAAACATTCAAAAAAACTCACCCTGTATATATATATATATATATATATATATATGAAGAAAGAGAATAATAACGGGTAAATTCCGATGTAGAGCAACCGTAGACACGTGTTTCTGACTATTGGTCATCATCAGTACGGTGTAGCCAAGGAATAAGGTGGGATAACCTTGGAGATGTAAGCATTTACGGAAGATCATCAGGTGACAGACTCCCATTTGTAGCTTCAGCTAGAAGATCCTCAAATTTGAAGACAACAACTAACGTCGCTACGAGGAAGACTAATGCCAACCTGCGTGCCATCCGAGACCCAGGAAATATAAATCAAAAAAAGGAAATAACGCAGATACATAAAATACCAAGAAAGAGAATAATAACGGGTAAATTCCGGTGTAGAGCAACCGTAGGCACGTGTTTCTGACTATTGGTCGTCATCAGTACGGTGTAGCCAAGGAATAGGGTGGGATAACCTTGGAGATGTAAGCTATACGGAAGACCATCAGGTGACAGACTCCCATTTGTAGCTTCAGCTACAATTGTATCTCAATGACAATGAATTGATTTTTAATGCATTTCTTGGATAAGTAATCGTCTCACAGCCATCTTTCAATTCACAGTAATTAAAATCGTTCCTAACAATTTTGAACCGATTTTGACGAAATTTTCAGGAAAACTCTAGTCTAGAGAGTGTTCCTGTGAAGTTTGGTGCCGATAAAAAAAAATTTTGAGCGTAGCAATGCGCGCTAGGTATCGCTAGTTTACAATATAATTTGCGCAGAAGCACAATTAAACCGCTTTATATAGAGCTACTCCTGAGTAATAAGCTCCCTTCAATGAATACCTTAACTGCACCTTAAGACTACGTGCTGCAATGTTTTCAAGTTGTGTAATACTGGGTTGTCTTTTTATTAAAATGTATGTATTAATTCTTGTCTGACTTGTCCTATCTCTTTCGTATTGCAGCAAATGGATAAAAATAAATTATTATTTTTAAAATTATTAAGTTGTCCCGAATGTCTACATTATGTGTACATTACGCAGAGAAAATATTTTCCCTCTTAATGTCTTGTTTATATCTCTTGTCGATAAGGATTTCGTCGAGAAAACACGCGGGATAAAATTAGAGCGGCTCTTTTATTTTTAGAATTGATAGGTTAGGAACGTTTTAATGTGCACATTGGTCATAAAATACAAGCTCTGACAAAAAGCTCGGAAAGTTTTCCATTTTATCACGAATGGTAATATCTTTATCCTGAACTATCGTAGTTTTATGATAAATAATAGGAGCAAATAAAGTTAGAGTGAAAGATCAATACACACTTTCAAAAAAGGAAAAGAAGTATGCACTCAGTTCTTACTTTTATCTTGTATTTTACGGACACGCCGGAAAAAGGAGACGTTGACAAAGAAAATTATGTCAGCTATATATATGTACGTACGCGGAAGGCGATAAAGGCAACTACCATCAAACATCTATTTTTAACTGTATTAAGACGAAAGATAATTTATGACTGTGTTCTTAAAAGCATTGCTTGAGATCAATGTCCTCTTCTTATACCTTTTACCAAGGAATCGATTAAAATTTGGGCTGATTCCTTCAGGAAGACTCACTTACTTTGTGAAATGAATGAATTCCAAGAATGGAAATGTAAATATAATAGGCAAAAATTTGCATAATCTTTTCTTCTTGAATTTCCGTAACTTCCGTGAGACTCTCATTATTCGTTCTTTCACTGGCTGTATATTCCAGATATTTTCTTTCTTTGTTTACTTAACAATAATAATATTTTAACTTGGCAAAGCTGCTTAGGGAGATGTATAGCAGGAGCAAGCATGGGGCTTTTAAAATAAAGCAAAGGAGGTACTAAATATCCGGTTGTGACAGATATTGTTTGCCAGAGCAAATGAATGCATTTACAATTCAATAATAACAGACTTATTATGTTTGGGATTTTTCTACAGTTACTATATCATAATAATAATAATAATCTTTATTTAGCAACTGCTATTAAAATATACAAATATATTCTATACATTTGTATATAAAATATACATATATATTCTTATGGACTAATTATTACAATTTCTAAAGTTCTTAACACAAAACTGCAATTTAATCATCACCGAGTGAATCAAACCTGCTAGATATGGTATAAGTGGTGTTGCTCTTGAATGGTTCACATCTTACCTTAATGGTAGAACACAAAAAGTGACTATAGGGGAGCATGAGTCAGCAACACTTCAATCTGATATTGACGTTTCTCAGGGCTCAGTTCTTGGGTCTACCCTATTCCTGTTGTAGATAAATGATCTTCCCTGTACTTTACATTCGTCGGCAACTGTTTCACTGTATGCTGATGATATTAATATTATTCTTTGCTCTGATACTCTAAGTAACTTTATTGACAGCTTAAATCTTACACTTTCACAAGTAAACAATTGGATGAAAGTCAATAAACTGTTAATTAATGAAGAAAAAACGAAGTGTATTGTGTTTGCTGACTGAGTTTCGTCTGGTTTTTTGGATCCCTCCTTCCTAATATACACAGAGTCTTACACGCCAAGGTCCTCGGTCTTTTTGTTGATCGGAGCCTCAAGTGGGACACTCAACTTGATGATGTTTGTAGTGCATTATCTGGGGTATGTTATGCGCTTCGCAACTTAAAGGGACCTTGCTCTCAAAGTGTGTTGAAGGTATACTACTTCTCAAATTTCTTTTCCAAAATGACGTATGGTATTAGCTTCTGGGGATCCTGCATAGGATGTAATAGAGTATTTTTAATGCAAGAGCGGGCACTTCGCATTGTTTTTGACCTCAATTTCCGTGATTCATGTAGAAACTTATTTGCTGATCAAGGACTGTTAACGTTTTACTACGCATACATTTTAGAACTGCTACGCTTGGTCTATAGATTTAGATCGGAGTTTGCTGCTGGTGTCTCTCATCAGTATAGTACGAGAAATCTAGACTATCTTTTACCACATGCTCACAGGACAGCATTTTTTCAGAGAAATATAGTATTTATGGGATGCAAACTTTTTAATAAGCTCCCCTCACAAATCAAACAGTCATTGAGTTTGAAGCTTTTCAGAGGTGCTGTAAGAAGCCACTTACTGGCAATCAATTGCTACTCTATAGATGACCATCTGAATTATTGACCCTGAAGATTTGGTTATGTTGTGTTGAAAGGGTATTCATAAATGGCTCGCTCAGCAAACCTACAATGTAATTAGTGAATAAGGACTGCTTAGTTATTACTGCTTTTATTATGTAATTCTGGCATGAATTTATCATGTACTCACTTCTGACATGTTTCCAGCATGTACCTTTGTTAGTTGTAATATTGTATATAGCTTGGAAATAAAGATGATTATGATTATGATTATGATTATGAATATTATCTAATTGCTACATATATTTAAATTTTGATTTATAGTTACTGTTGTCTATATTCGTTTATATTTTATACAGTCTGTCCACATTTCGATGCTCACCATTGGTATAACGGTTATTAGAAGAGATAGACCAATACTCACAACAAATCTCATTTCAAATTCATTCGGACTTTTCACAATTTTAAGATATTTTGAAAAAACAGTATTTTCCGATTTCTATTTTCCTCAATAACTTGATGGCGCCTAATGCGACCCCTTTTAAGCTCTATCATTGTTGAAACAATTTTTTTGGTGTTAACAGTAACCCCCACCTTTCATTTGTTTCCAAGTTCTTAACGCTATCTTTTTTTCTTATAGCGGCTATATTGGATTTTTAATTAGTTAGATTGTCCTTAAAAATAGCTTTTTAATAATGTACAACATGCCTAGCAAATCTTTATTTATACGGGAGACTTGACCATGTAAAATAAATTTTACTCAAATACGAAATTAGTTGGTTATGAAATTAAATGTTCGTGTAAAACAGACGATAAATAGCTCTGTCATTATTGACATGTAAAAGTGTGTACTAGTTATTGATAAGTAATTACCGTTAAGCATCGAGATTAATTTGAACTGATAATGGCACATACATTTACAAATGAAGAAAGGGTTGATGTGTTGGATGTGTATTTCAAAGCAAATAGAAACTCTGAAAATGCTTGCACAAATTACGCTCAGCATTTTGCGGAAAGACCACAACCACACCAAACAATTTCCAACAGAATAATCAAAAATTTGGTGAACTATGGAAGCTTCGAACAAAAAAGATCTATCAAGTTAATAATGCTGATATAAGTCAAAATAATATTTTGCGAAATGTTGTGAACAATCCAAACACATCAAGTAAGTCGAGTGGTTCGAGAAACTGGAATTACGAAATCTAGTGTTCGTAAAACGTTGAAGAAAAACAAATACCACTCAAACAAACCAACAATTCTACAAGATTTAAGCGATAATGACTATCAGCAAAGATTGCAAAGATTTGCAGGTGGTATCTACAAAAATGTGTAGAATGCTGATTTTTCTAGGAAAATACTTTGGATAGATGAAACAAGATACCAAAAGTGTGTGGGGCAGAATGGTCGCCATATTGAACAGTTTGTTTAAGTACATCTGAACTTTTAATTTCGTATTGCAGTGAAATTTATTCCACATGTTCTTATCTCTCATATAAATAAAGATTTATTAGGCATGTTGTACATTACTGAAAAGCTATTTTTAAGAAATATCTTAACTAATTAAAAATCCAATATGGCCGCCATAATAAAAACAAAAGATAGCGCTAAGAACTTGGAAACAAATGAAAATCGGGGGTTACTGTTAACTCCAAAATATGCGTGTGTGAACAATGTTAGAGTTTAAAATCGATCGCGTTATCGACTTATTGTCAATATCCACTCTAAATTTGTCAATTGTTCTTACACAATTTATACGTTTATATACAATTAGGCTATCACATTTTGTTGGTCAAATGACTACCAGCACAATTATTACTACATGTTTCCGCGGTTTTACATTCTTTGGCAAAATAATTATACCTGATAGGACTGGATATAACTATTCCAGAGTCGTCCTCTATTTTATTAACGTTGTGTGCTTTATTTTCACACGAGTTCCTTTTGAGATTTTTCTAGAAACATAAACTACGGATATTTTAAACCAGTTTTTCTTTTACTGTAAGATTTTTGGAATGCATTGACATATCCTGTTTTACTTTGATATGTTATTTGTGCCATTTCTATTTTTAGGATTCTGAACAACTGACGTTTCGGCGGGTATTACGTCTTTCGTCTTTAGGGTAGCACTATAAAGGGCTGTTTCTTGCCAACACTAAACTAAACTGTGTTTTAAGGTGAAAATTTGTGTAAGACACTTATGACAGTTCTAAATGTCAATGTGGCAAATTATGTATACAATTTATGTGAATAAGTGAACAGTGTTTTAGCTTAGTTACACTTAAGTAGCACTTAATTGGAATACTCTTGGCTCGCTTATTCATTATGAAACAAATTTCCTTTACTAAATTAATGATGAACGGCTCATCCCTCACATTTACGTTTACAAAATTAACTCTTTCCAAAAAAAACCATAAAACTCATGCCAAACTCACAAATCCTTATTTATATACACACGAAATATCGTGTATCTCAATGACAATGAATTGATTTTTAATGCATTTCTTTTTTAATGCTGCACATGAAATTCTTCGTGCAACTTTTATTGCAATCGTTCACATCAATACCAATAAATTCGAACTCTCATGGACTTTACTGACCTCAGTGAACGTTCACCTTTAATGCATGTTAAGTCAAGTTTAAAAGTCTTCAGCCCTGGTAAAACGTTCCAATAAACTTCATGTGGTTCCGCTTGGATTTGTCAATATGTTATTAGTTGTCATAAATGGTTACATTCTTATAGCAAGTGCTGCATTGGTTGCTTCAAGCATCTAGACAAATAGTCAAACACGACTCTTTTACATGATATTTGCGCTATTAATTTGCAGAAGTAAACAGTTTGCAGTTCCAACAATACGACCCCTTTTAAAATCACTTTCCTGCCGATAATTTGATTATCTAAGGTTTCGTGGCATTTTAATAAACTAATTCTCCATAATAGATTACTACAAATATCTATTATTCTTTTGATACTTCTTTTATCATTTATTATTCGCAACAGAGCAAACATTTATACATAATTTGGTTAAAAATATATACTTTTGCATGTGAATCGTGGTTTTATTATCACATAATATATACATATATTTAAATATTTCTTATGCAGGTTTTCATTAGTAACAGTATATATTTTACCAAATTAAAATTATTTTAATATACCCCAGTCATCTGTGATAATTTAAAAGATTTATTACGTGACTCGAAAATTCGTTGTTGCAATGCTGTAACCTGTTCAGATTTTATTTTTGCCTTTAGCGTTGAGGGATTAACTTAATACCACAAAGAGTATCAGTTAAACTAATTGATTCATGTCTGTCCACGTTTTGCAATAAACTCTCTTTAAACTGTTCCCTGTCAAATTTGAGGTCATTGTATTCTCTCATAATGGTCTACGAGACTGTTTAATGGCTTCATAACAATATATAACTTCCAACGGCGATTGATAATACCTTCCAGAAACTAATTTAAGGTCATACTAGAAGCGTATTTTACTACAAATTACATATCAGAGAGCAATATAGTACAACCAATTTATGTTTGCTAATAGATTAATACTTGGGTTTGTAAATGCTATCATTAATGCCAATTTTATGCGAAGCGAACTAATCTTATTTTAGATGTTAGTTGAAGGATTAGAACTTTACGGGACTGTATAATTAACATTAAGATAAAATACTTTGTATATATAACATAATTGATGAAATAATTTTAAATTTATTGTACGCACAGGTATACGGAATTGAACATTTCAAACAATTTATACCAAAATTGATGATAGAATTAAGTGTAGTGTGAAAAGTATACACTTTCGTAAATAATTAATTAAGTATTTTCTCAGTTCCTATTTGCAACACTACCAGTTTTTGCTAGTTCTGCTGAACAGTTCTGTAACTATAATTTTGAACCCAAATTTCTGCCGAGGAATTTGGGTTCATACCCAGGAATACTTAATATTAAAAATGTATTTAAATATTTTAAACAAGATGTAAGACTTTTTCATAAAACAATTGGCTATTTTTGAGGAAACAAACGACATATTTTTCAAGAATCCGTTAAATGTTTCTATGTTTTGTTACTTTATGACACTCCTATAACACGACCAGGACAATAATGAAACGACCGATATAAATGTGGCAAGACTCAACTTCAAGGAATTTTGAAAAATAAGAAGGAGTACATATAAAATGGTGTCAAAATGATTAATGCTTTGACTTTGACGTAGATTAAAGGTACTCGTTTCCGCAATTTACCAAAAAGTGTCCTTATTTTGAAAAAGAAAACTCAGTTTTATGCAGAAACGCTCAAAACTGAAAATTTCGTTGGAAGCAACGGTTGGTTGCGATGCTTCTTTCTGCATCAGAAATAATATTGTTTTCCGAGATACTTGTGGTAAGGTGAGAAAACTAATTTAAATGACGACGACATAGCTGATTGGACCGCAAGACTACCCGATAGTATAGAAAATTCCGAACCCAAAAGTGTTCATAATGCGTATTTTCGTACAATTCCCAATAAAACGCTTAGTGAAAAAGCTAGTGAATGCGTTGGTGGTAAAAAGCCTAAATACCGGCTTACAATGTTGCTTTGTGTTAATGCTATTACTAATAAACAAATTTAATTGTCATTAACAACTCATTAAGACCACGTTATTTTAAGAGCATGGCTAAAATGTAAGTGTACGGGTTTGCAAATAGAAACGCATGGATGACGCGGAAAATTTTCACTGAAAGGACAAAGAAATTCGACGTTAAAAGGAAGAAAGGAAAAAACAAGTCTTAATTTTATTAGATAATGTCATCAACTGACTTAAATTTGACAAATCCTAAAGTAGAGTTTTACCTGCAAACACCTCAAGCAATTTATAACCATTAGAATTTTAAATTCTTATATTGTCGATCGATTGTATCCGCACTTGCAGAAAGAATGGACGAGGCGCTTAATAGGAGTTTTACTGTATTTTGTCGAAATTTGCTATTACGTTGGACGTCAAATTGTCACAAATAACTGTTAAGGAAACTTCCTATTTTGAAAATACCATAAATAAAACTCAATTTCAGTTCATAGATACACATTTATTTATTTTCGGTGTGCGCCGATATTTCGGGGTCGCTCTGCATCGAACATAAGATATACAGCATATATACATGTGAATCTCTCGAGGAGCTATGGACCCCTTATGTATGTGCAGATGCCAGACATTGCATACGGTACGCATACATAGGAGGTCTTGCATCGCCTTCAGTGTACGGTCGATTCCTCGGGCCGGCAGACAATAAACTCGGCCGCTGAGACTGTATACGCCCGAAGGTCGCTCCGCATCAGTATGCTCACAATATTTGTAAGTAAAAAATACATTAAGTGACAATATAATTAAAAGTTAAAAAAGAAAACATACATTACAAAAATATAATGACACATAAAAATAAAGAAAAACATTCATATATAAAGCAAGAAACAATAAAATAAAATAAAATAACATATGTTAAGTTTAGGTTATATTTGAACAATTGTAAATTGAGTGAACAATGATTGATTTTAGAAGTAAGAGTATTTACGTAATGTTGGCATTGTTACTCACCAAAGATCCGGAAAACTATGCTGTACAAGAGCGTATTGATAAAAAAACAAACAGAGTTGCAATTAAAGTTTTTATTTAACGAAATAATTAGCGAATAAATAAAGAAAAAAGTTTAAAATAAAACCAATAATAATTAAGGCATGTAAATTAGTATACCACAAATAAACAAAGAATAACAACAAGACGGTTAAAAATTAAACGATTAAATTAAATATAAAATATATCAAAGGATACGATTTAAACACTTCCATGACACTAAAAAAAAGAAAAAACTATATGTAAGCAGGTGATTAGAGATACAAGGTACCCCCACATATAATCATAGAAGTATCATAAAAATGATAGTAAATCTATTCGAATCATTTTTTATAAACTGAGTTTCAGTGGTTTTGTAAAATTACACAAATACGTACTTTCTGTTTAAAGGCGATTTTAAAATATTCAACAAATACCTCGCCATTAATCTTTCAACGTCAAAGCAAGCGAATCGTGGCGTGTAAACGGAAGATATTTTCATAAATAAATCAAATTCTGGACTGGTACATATTGCTGTAGCATATAAATATTTATTTTAAATAACAATATTGCCATATAATTTATATGCTGTAACAACATATTTTTGTGTGTATTACCACACGTAGGGTATAGTCTTTTGTACACATTATACTCTTTAAATTATTCTTTACACACCAAGAACTTATAATTGGTTTCGTATTTTATCTTATATTGTTGGGTCATGTACCTTATAACTATTGTGGGTCCTGGCAATGTTTGTGGTTCCTTCTTCTTTGCTGATGATTTTTCTCTTGTTCATTATAGGGAAAAGGTAATAGTTTTGTTCAAAGAAAAACTGTATGTCTATTCAACATAATCATGTATTTTTTATTTTGTAATTTATGGATTCAAAAATATAGTTTCCTTTATATACACACCTTTATGCTCTAAACAAGATACATAATTGAAAAATGCTCATATCATTTATACCTAATGCCGGTTGTAATGTATGTAAATCTTTTGTTTATTTATTTATTCTACCAAACAAAATAAATATTTATCCTGCAAATAAACAAATGTAAACTTTTATTGTACGTTTATGAATATACTTATCGACGTTATAATATTTATGTATAGGCTTCAATTAATTGCTTTAGACAACCATTTGCACGTTTTGTATCTAGCTCCTTGTGAAATTCTAATTAATTATTCGCTTAATTTGAAAGAAATTAATGATGTCTAGACAATACGATGAAGAAAATGCTCATTTTCACGTAACATCTCTCCAACTGACCAACACCATTAATCCTATTTGGTTGTAATTCCAACTATATAAATTTAAAATAAACCTTACAGGATAAATTATTTACTTATCTATTTTGTCCAACAATACATTGATTAATCATTCGCACGTAAAAATCAATGTCTGTCCAACAACTCGTATAACTTCATTTTCAAAAGAAATAATAAACTTACTTGTTATCAAAAAATCTATTTTGAATGTCCATTATGAACGCTTCAAATGAATTCAAATGTATTAAATAAAATAAATTACTGTGACTATATGTGTTGAAGAAATAATGAAAAACTACAATATAACAATAAAAAAAAATCTTATTCTTTAAGAGACCTTCCTTTTGTAAGTGTTTTGAGAAGTTCACCTCTCGGAGGTGTTATCAGAAAAGTCTTCCTGTCGAATCTTGTCTTCGTATTTATAGCGGCAAAAATAAACTATGTTGACCATTGCGCCCTCTAGTCCATGTTTAGGTTGGTACTGGAATACACTTTCCCGTGAAATCGCTGCCCATATGTTGCCGCCTTGATACACGCACACATACACATTTTGTTCTGACAGTTCACAATTCACTTAAACGTCAACATAACCTTCCAATTCAAAGATCCCCTCTGCTTTGCACATCATTCCCAACGGTAGGTTTATTCTTGTCACTAATACCATCCTTCTTTGTACTCGTCAATGAACCTATTACCTTGTTCATTGTTCGATACATATTTTTTTCTTTCCATTTATCAATGTTAGTCTCACTTTTCTTCTAGCCGGAGTGCGCCTTGGCAAAATGGGAAACATGTTGAAGATGACCATTATTTTTCTTCCCGCACTGCCTGTCCCTGTAGAACACGTCCGCCTCCAGTCCCTGAAGCATTGTGTTACGAACAAATCATGAACACAGATACCTTTTATTTATTTATAATGTCAGCTTTTAAATACAAAAATATGTCACTGCTGATTGCTTCTATGTTTTACATATTTTTATATCCTTTTTCTTAGTCTAGTAGTAAGCTAAGGTAAATTTTATTCTTTAATACTATTTAATTCTTAAACTCTCATAAGATTTTTACTGCTTTATGCATATCGTATTTCATTTCTTTTCATGATTTATAAACCATACATCATGTGTATTCTCTTACAAAAGAAATATATTACTTATATTTATTTTGTCTTTATTTCATACTTTTCTTTATTTAATAAATTTTTATTCTACATCTTTTGTTTTATATTTATTTAATAAACTTTATTTTGCATATTTTCATTATTTACTGGAATAATAATAAATTAACTATGAGTATGCAACTTTGTATACCTTCATGTAGTTCTTGTTGCATAGTTTTACTCAATAATATTTAAATAGGACTTTTTGTTATTTTTATTTTTATTTCTAAGCTTAAACTAATTCTTAAATCAATCTCTACAACTATTCTTATTTTACAAATTTTGCGAGTTCACGGCAATATGTATCAGTCTTGTCGTTTACCAACTCAAACGTGACAGGTACGAAATATTTTCAGTGTGCAACCTAAATATACTGAGCTAAAGGTTTCATCTATCAGAATTTGTAGTAATGGTGGAAGTTTATTTCTAAATCTGGATTGATATACAGAAACAGAATTTTAAAGTCGGTCATGTATACAAAATATAAGAATTTGTAGATTGCAAGTACAATATGTCAAAATTCTAATTTCGTCAATGTACAATATCCAGTAAGAAAGCTCAAGCACTTAATAAAATATGTAGGTGGTTGGGAAAATATGGGGTTTTAACAAAATATTGCTTATTATTTTTCGATACATTTTCTTGTGTAGTCGGTGAAAATATCTTTCAGAAAAAGGCTCAAAGCCTCAGAACCTGCTTATATGGGTTTGATGCATTATAGCTCCCATTAAATTCTTCTGAAGGAACAGATCCAGAATGAAATCGAATCCCAAAAATACGCAATGATGTCGCAACCAATGCCATTTATTCAAAACTTTTCAACTAAATCCAAAGAAGTATGTTGGTTGAAGTAACGCTAAGTTTTTAGACACTACTTAAGGATAAAGTGTCTACTCTTCGAAATAAGAATCTTCTATTTTAGCATTCTAATAATGTCTAGTCTTATATTGGAAAAATCATCAAACTCACAGAAGTACAAACCAAATTAGAAACATAGACGGAAAAAATACTTGTCGGAAATTGTTTTAACTTTGGTAATTGACTTTTATATTACTTTAATGCAGATTTAAAAAATTAAATCCATTTTTTCACAAATCGACTGCATATTTTGGAGGAAATATCTCAACACTTCAGAAACATATGCTCTGGTCATAATTACAATGAAAAATGATTTTATAAAAAAGCAGTACCTGTTTCTCTCTTTTTTCTAAAAACTTCTACTTCCTTGTTTTTACTTTCTTATACGTAGTATAAGGAAGTATTGTGATGATGAAAATTTTCGACCTCGAGATTTTTGCAGATGTCCACGTTTTGAGGTCCCCTGATACCAAAAAAGTGGTTTTTAACAAATGCCTGTGTGTCTGTATGTGTGTGTGTGTGTCTGTGTGTCTGTATGTGACCACGATAGCGGTCAAACCGCTTTAGATATCAATTCCAAATTTTGTATTTACGTGTATAATCTCCCTCTTGAGAACTGATTAGATTTTGAGAAAAATCGGCAGACCGGAAGTAGTAGTTTACTTCAGTGAAAAAATCGAATTTTACAAATATTTCGTCAATTACTAAGTTTACACAAATTTATAAAGAATTCAAATGTACTCAGAATTAAATTTGAGACAAATTTTCTTAAAAAAGTTTTTTGAAATTCCTACCGGAAGTAGGTCTTTTACTCTTATCGAAAATCAGTTTTTTGCGAATATCTCGCAAGTCATGCTTTCTAGGCAGGTACATTACGAGTATGAAAGTGTTTAAATGATAATTCTAAATATCTTTTGTATAAAAAAAAATTCAAAATTCGGACCGGAAGTACCACTTTTACTCTTACCGAATAGCGATTTTTTGCAAATATGTCGTAAATTATGTATTCTATATATATTTATTAAGAGTACAAAAGTATTTAGAGGTGGATTTTCAATATTTTTGGTATACATGAAATTTCAAAATTCGGACCGGAAGTAGCACTTTTACTCTTAGCGAGTAGCACTTTTTTTCGAATATCTTGCAAAGTATGCATTCTATAGCGATTTATTAAGAGAATGAAAGTACTTAGAATAGGATTTTGAATGATTTTTGTATAAAAAAATTCTTAAAATTGCATAGTTTGAAACGCTCATACGTATAAGAAAGTCGTGTGGTGGCCACACCTCATTTTTTTTTATAATATCTAGTACTAGTCGGCTATCATGTTAATATTTCATCCTTTTTACTCTTCGCTGATTGTAACTAAATTATCATAAAAATGGTCCAGATACAATTGGAGAAAATGTACTTTTAAGCTAATATTAAACAATAAAATCTTCAAAAAACCTCTTCTATCAGAGGCTTACAATTTGGATCTCTTTTGTTTCCAAGAAAGCTAGTTACCACTAATTTGAAATATTTCCAGTATTTTTCCCCGCTTACTTTCCATTTTATTAATATTTCATCAGTGTTTTGTTCCCAGGTCCTGCAAATATACCTTCATTGTTCACAAACGTATTTAAGGCGCTCTCGACCTTCAGGAAATCTCTTAAAGATTGTTTTATATTTCCTAATTTATACTGATGAGGTGGAAGTAAGTAGTTTTTGGATAATTCTGACTTTCGATTTGAATATATTTCACTACATCGTTAGAATGCCATTATCGTATATGTTTTCATGGCGCTAAGTAATTTTACTTTCTTATACGTAGTATAAGGAAGTATTGTGATGATGAAAATTTTCGACCTCGAGATTTTTGCAGATGTCCACGTTTTGAAGTCCCCTGATACCAAAAAAGTGGTTTTCAAAAAATGTCTGTGTGTCTCTCTCTCTCTCTGTGTGTGTGTGTGTGTGTCTGTGTGTCTCTGTGTGTGTGTGTGACCACGATAGCAGTCAAACCGCTGTAGATATCAATTCCAAATTTTGTATTTACGTGTATAATCTCCCTCTTGAGATCTGATTAGTTTTTCAGTAAAATCGGTAGACCGGAAGTAGCAGTTTACTTCAGCGAAAAAATCGAATTTTGACAATATTTCGTCAACTATTAAGTTTAAACAAATTTATAAAGAATTCATATATACTTAAAATTGAAATTGACAATAATTTTATTTGAAAAATTTTTTGAAATTCCTACCGGAAGTAGGTCTTTTACTCTTATCGAAAATCAGTTTTTTGCGAATATCTCGCAAGTGATGCTTTATAAGCAGGTGCATTACGAGTATAAAAGTATTTAAATGATAATTTTAAATATCTTTTGTATAAAAAAAATTTCAAAATTCAGACCGGAAGTACCACTTTTACTCTTATCGGATAACGATTTTTTGCAAATATGTCGTAAGTTATGCATTCTATATATATTTATCAAGAGTACAAAAGTATTTAGAACTGAATTTGCAATATTTTTTGTATATATGAAATTTCAAAATTCGGACCGGAAGTAGCACTTTTACTCTTACCGAATAACGATTTTTTGCAAATATGTCGTAAATTATGCATTCTATGTATATTTATGAAGAGTATAAAAGTATTTAGAGTTGGATTTGGAATATTTTTTGCATAAATGAAATTTCAAAATTCGGACCGGAAGTAACACTTTCATACGTATAAGAAAGTCGTGTGGTGGCCACACCTCATTTTTTACTTTCTTATACGTAGTATAAGGAAGTATTGTGATGATGAAAATTTTCGACCTCGAGATTTTTGCAGATGTCCACGTTTTGAGGTCCCCTGATACCAAAAAAGTGGTTTTTAAAAAATGTCTGTGTGTCTGTGTGTGTGTCTGTGTGTCTGTGTGTCTGTGTGTCTGTGTGTCTGTGTGTCTGTGTGTGACCACGATAGCGGTCAAACTGCTTTAGATATCAATTCCAAATTTTGTATTTACGTGTATAATCTCCCTCTTGAGAACTGATTAGATTTTGAGAAAAATCGGCAGACCGGAAGTAGTAGTTTACTTCAGTGAAAAAATCGAATTTTACAAATATTTCGTCAATTACTAAGTTTACACAAATTTATAAAGAATTCAAATGTACTAAGAATTAAATTTGAGACAAATTTTCTTAAAAAAGTTTTTTGAAATTCCTACCGGAAGTAGGTCTTTTACTCTTATCGAAAATCAGTTTTTTGCGAATATCTCGCAAGTCATGCTTTCTAGGCAGGTACATTACGAGTATGAAAGTGTTTAAATGATAATTCTAAATATCTTTTGTATAAAAAAAAATTCAAAATTCGGACCGGAAGTACCACTTTTACTCTTACCGAATAGCGATTTTTTGCAAATATGTCGTAAATTATGTATTCTATATATATTTATTAAGAGTACAAAAGTATTTAGAGGTGGATTTTCAATATTTTTGGTATACATGAAATTTCAAAATTCGGACCGGAAGTAGCACTTTTACTCTTAGCGAGTAGCACTTTTTTTCGAATATCTTGCAAAGTATGCATTCTATAGCGATTTATTAAGAGAATGAAAGTACTTAGAATAGGATTTTGAATGATTTTTGTATAAAAAAATTCTTAAAATTGCATAGTTTGAAACGCTCATACGTATAAGAAAGTCGTGTGGTGGCCACACCTCATTTTTTAAATACACCTTGATGGACTGTAGCTTTGTACGCTTTATTCATGGGATGCACTTAGCAACGAGCTCTTTAGTCACGGGCAGAAATTAATTATAGATTTCTTAATTGCAGAAATCGATTGAAATTGACACAAGTTAGTTGACACTTGTCATCAACCTGTCAAAATAACCTGACGTGGTGCGACAACAGACAAGTAATTTGGTTTTTTGTTGTTATTTATCGTAAAAAAAGTATTGTATGAAATTCTTTTTATAAACTCGTTAGTCATTCGTCCTACTAAAACACTCGCTCCGCTACGCTTCACTCGTGATTAATAAAAGTCATGAGTAAGATCAGTTAAATAAAACTTGACACATAATATACTATTTTTGGCCCGATTACCTCAATTGCAAAGAAAACACGGTTTTCAAGGTTACTACGTTTAAGAAAAAGGCTAAACCAAAAATAATTTATTCTTGTATTATAATTAATTCTATTCTGGCATAGAACGCACGATTCAAATATTTTATTTTTGCCTTCTTTTAAAATTTAATTTATCTAAATTTGAAAAGTAACCAACAATGGGAGTTTTGCTACATGCGTTCTATATATCAAAGTATTAATATTATAATGAATTATAATATTAATAGTATTAACATACAAAACACTTTTTACTTTCTTATACGTAGTATAAGGAAGTACTGTGATGATCAAAATGTTCGACCTCGAGATTTTTGCAGATGTCCACGTTTTGAGGTCCCCTGATACCAAAAAAGTGGCTTTTAAAAAATGTCTGTCTGTGTGTCTGTCTGTCTGTGACCACGATAGCGGTCAAACCGCTACAGATATCAATTCCAAATTTTGTATTTACGAATATAATCTCCCTCTTAAGAACTGATTAGATTTTGAGCAAAATTGGCAGACCGGAAGTAGTAGTTTACTTTAGTGAAAACATCGAAATTTGCAAATATTTCGTCAATTACTAAGTTTAAACAAATTTATAAAGAATTCAAATATACCTACTCAAAATTAAGTTTGAGAAAAATTGTGTTAATAAAGTTTTTCGAAATTCCTACCGGAAGTAGGTCTTTTACTCTTATCGAAAATCAGTTTTTTGCGAATATCTCGCAAGTCATGCTTTGTACCTGCCTACATTACCAGTATAAAAGTATTTAGAACGTATTTTTAAATATCTTTTGTATAAAAAAAATTTCAAAATTCGGACCGGAAGTAACACTTTTACTGTTACCGAATAACGATTTTTTGGAAATATGTCGTAAATTATGCATTCTATATATATTTATGAAGAGTACAAAAGTATTTAGAGTTGGATATGGAATATTTTTTGTATAAATGAAATTTAAAAATTCGGACCGGAAGTAACACTTTCATACGTATAAGGAAATCGTGTGGTGGCCACACCTCATTTTTTTTATTGTGAAATGCTTCTGTGAGTGATATAGATGAATTATCTGGTAATTTAAGTTTTCGCGGTTTTTGTTTTGTTTTTTTTTTAGTAACAAAATCAAGTATTACTTTCAACTTCCTGCAATAGAAATAACTAATTTTTTTGTTTTTTTATCAATTACATCTGATCATTGTCAATAATTTGAGAAAGACATGTCCAATATATTCCATCGTGGTATAGATAAGTATGAATGTTAGAATAAACATAGCCTATGCATCTATTTATAAATTATTCTTTACAAATGCATAAACCTCGACTTCATATGAAACCGTGTTTTTGCAAATACATTCCACACAAATATAAATATGTACATTTGCGTCTATTAATACAAATTTGTGCGACAGAGATTAGGAATCCAATAAAGGACATATCAATGCTACTGTTGTACAAACAAATGCAATTTTCAAATTCAATATGCAGTAAATTGACTGGATTGTATTGCACTGGGTCACATACGGGGAAGGGTGGGGGAATATTTTTATCGACAATACTGTCGTGATTTGGACCGATATTTTTACTTCAATATCATATAGACGCAGCATAATAAAATAAGAGATGTTGGTAAGATTCTTCTAGAATGATACGTGGTAGCAATTTTTTAATAGATTCTTTGCTTTTTCCTTGTTATTAAAAGCAATTCATATGTGATTTTTTGAGTTTATATTGTACAGTAGAATGTTGATTATTTGAATTAATTGGGGCCAAGGGTAGTTCGGATAAACGATTCTTTCCGTTATTTCTACCTCATTTGTTTAATTATCATCCTAACCCAACACAGATATTTTGAAAAGTCATCACTTAATTTCATTAGAACCAGTTGCTGTCCTCTTTTGTTGTCGTTTGCACGCATCTTTGGTATACACTCTTCTTGTTGTTCATACCAAGACATTACTGTTTCCAATGCGGTAATAGCTTCTTTATTGCTTGGGGCACTTTGTGTCGCTTCTTCGTCTTCACTGATGTCGCTAATTTCAGAATTCTGTGTTTGTTTCTAGTAACTGAATTAAACTTGATTTTCACTTAAAATTTGAAAGCCAGGATCGCTGCTATCAGTGTTTAACCACAATTTTGCATCTCTTTGTAGTAATTTTGAAATCCCAGAATGTGTGTGTAAATTTCTACAGCATCATTTACGTTTCTTCCATTTCTTCATTGACATCTATACCTCCCAATATTACTTTGCTCCAAAATTTTTGAAGATGCTCTTGTGTCAAACGTCCAAACATTGGTGATCATACAAGAACAGTCTTTAAGATTTTTTTTTTTTTATAAGTGCAACCACACTTCATCGTCAGCCAAGAGCAAACTACGTAAGACTTCTTTTGAGCTTTTTTATAATCCCTTGGTTCATCAGCTGTACAAGCGATGTATCATTAGATGACAAATAAAGGATCTCAAAATGTCCATCCAATATTTTTTTCCCTTGCATTATCTTAAAGAGAAGTACTTTACCGGTTTCGTTTTCATTTTCCAAAATTTCTATTCTACCGAAGTAAATTCTGTTATATACCAATCTATGAAAACCTCACAATTCATCTAAGCATTCTTCTGGGTTTTGTAGCATACGGGAAGAGATGTTACATTCTTGAAACATTGAGGTCTCATGGCTTTCCTAATCATAAGCAACGGTAGAGGATGAGCTTCCGTAGCGTTTGCCCAAACCATTATTCTAACTCGCTATTTGTCGACTTTAAATCCAGCAGCCAATGATTTTCGTTTAGAAGCTAGTGACTTTAGGTTTGAACTGTTCCGTCGGCATTGTAGACAAGATCTTCCTTGCTTAGACATTCAAAAGATTTTGTTTTAAAATGTCTTCATCTTTGTTGTTTTCATTGTCTGTTTTGTTTTTCCAGTGCTGCTTTTGCATATTGTATGTTCTTCCTATTTGGTTTTAACCATTAGTTGTTGTCTTGTCTGCATTCAATTTAGCTTATTTGAAGCAAACAGTGTTTGAGTTCTTTCCATGCTGTACGTCACACAAGTTTAGTGACAACTAGGGTACCATATGCTTTCAGAACGGCACTAGGGAATTCGTTTATATTAATTATGGAGAGTAATGGGTCCAAGATCGACCACTGAGGAACACCAAATTTTGTTTGCTTTATATTATATGTAGGTCTTTTCCAATCAACCATTTGTTTTCTGTTTAATATATAAGATCTACTTTGTTCTCTTCTTAGTCTAGATATTTCTAACTTGCCCAATAATATACTGTGGTCCACTGTATCAAGAACTTTACTTAGATACTATAAATTCATCATGGACATGTCGTTTCTATCTAAAGCATTATTTATAAATATTAATACACTAAACTAGCGGCATTGAGTCAGGAGATAGTCAAAAATTATCGTCTGTAAGACATTTTTAATATAATTGGGTATGAGACTAATTGGCTTTTAATTTTTATTGTAATCAATGTTACCTTTTTTGTGTATTCGTTCCATATTTACAAGCTTCGGAAACAACTGATAATACTCCTCTATAATTCAAGTATTTAGTACCATAGTCAAAATTTTGGAATTCTAGTATTATATATAATTAAAGCCATTCGAGTGACCCACTCTAATCGCCCGAGTCAAAATAGCTTAACCGAACCGTCAAAATCGACTCGTATTAGTTACACGGGGGGAAGGACTCCTCTCTGGATAAGCGGAATTAAAAGCTGTCGCTTGGTGTGGCCGTACGGGCGACTTTACATTTCCGGTCGACGGAGAGATTTACCTTCTTAGTGGAGCGTGTGCAAAGATACGGGCCGCTGAAGAAGAGCGTGCAAAAATCGACACTCGGACGTTATGAAAAAATAAGGACAAACGGCGTTCGTGATGAAAAATTCAAGCGAAACACGTTAAAAATCGTAAAAATGTCAGGTATGACAGGCGTACGGAAAACTTACTGAAGTTTCACTTTGACGAAGAAATTTCACGCCATCGAGGTTAAGCTTGCCGAAAAAGGCTCAGAACTCGAAAGGATGGACTTTCCTCGACGATTGAGTGTACTGTCCACGTGCCAAGTCTTTCGCTGTCGAAGGTACGACTCATTTAAAGCTTTCTTGCAGTGGGGTGGGGTAAAAAAATTGCATTGACGAATTGGCGAGAACGTGTTATGAATTCAATCGAATGTCTGATTTTGACAGCTGCACGGAGAAGTTTAATTTTTGGGATGGAGTTTGATGTTTCGAAATTTTCTGATGAACAGTGCTAATTTACAAAAAAATGCGTGTAACCGTTACACGTATCCCGATTCATAATTCTCAGGACGAAGGCAATGAGCGCAAAGAATTGTCATTTAGAAGATAGACGGGCAACACGGGCCCTATCATTAAAGTCAGGTGGAAAGAATTAACGCCACAAGGTGAATATGTTGTTGGTATATCATTTAAAAATTACAGTCTCAAAAGTTTGCAAGTTTCGTTCATTAAAAACTGGAAATATCAAAGACAGGCAAACATATAGATCGATAAAAGCAAATAGAAAATCGCTAAAGGATATACTAAAGGGCATTAATAATCATCGAACAATAATTTAGTATTTATACGACAGAACGTCAACTAATCTTAAAAGAAATTGAGAAGATATGCACATTTTTAATTTATCTGTATGCAAACTTTAATTGCGCGTAGCCGAATAACGTACATCAACGAAAAACAGTTAATGAAGCGCTAATTTTATGTATGTACTTAATTTTAAGTGTACAATGAAGTTTGATTTTCGATGACAGTCCTACGAAAATTGTATTCCAGCTTATGACCATCAAAACGAGCAATCAATGTCAATTCGACACTTTCTCCAGAACGACAGAACTATTTGAACACGTGTTTTATTTTCTACTCATAAAATCTCAAAATAACAACATTAATTATTGATAATGTCACAGATGGATATCTATAGTAATCCAAAGATGTTCACTTTCATCGGGCAATTGTTTGAACATCAGAAAGGCAATAAATGTTGGACAGTTTGGGAATGAAATATGCATTTATTTGGCAGATTACAAGAAAACGATATCTAAGGAATCAAATGGGATTGATATTTTCCAGATTTTGTGAATAAAAGATCTAAATTTATGAAGTTCAGTAACTGCTGTCAAACAATTATATGCGCGTGAATAAGCAGTTGTAGTATAGATCACAATGGCAAAGAAATGATAAAATGCTGATTCAAGTGTGATACTTTACTGAAATGAGATACCTATTAGGTATGTATTTTGTTACTAACAATTGTTACTGTTGTATCGTTATTTTCTATATGTATTTGTTATATGCGGGAGGCACTAATATCTAATAAAATATTTCCCATCTTTCACTCTATATTACTATAAATTGTCAATAGAATTAGATTGTAACTATCACATGTAAGGATAATAATAAAACTAACAAGTATTTTATATTATAAAAATAGTCCTTAATGCCAAAAAAATATTACACCCAATTGCCACATTTACTTATGCCTACAATGACATTCAATTTGACAGTTAGGTCTCTCAATAGATTTTTGAAGTTTATAAAAACGAATGAACGTCAACTAATTTCTGACGCAATGACAGTTTGTGTAAAAGTTTAAATTAAACGTATATACAGAGAGCGTCAAAAGTTTAGAAAATCGGAAAATTATAAAAAGCATCATGCGGCAATGCTCCCGCTTTACAGGATATTGTAATAAAACTGTAAGCAGAAGCAAAAGAAGCGAATTCAAGCTCCAAGAGATTGCAAATCCAGCTAGTTTATTCTATAACATCCGAATGTTATTAAATCATTACGAGATGGAATTACTTTTATAAAAGAGAATAATTGAATGGCTTACGACCGAATTATTTGATTGTCTGTTTCGTCGTTTCCTCCTAGGGGGGAAAAGTTGAAATTTCGTCGTCTGGGATTGTCGGAACATTATCGCAGTAATTTCCATCGGTTAGTGTTCTCGGCATTGCGATTATTATTGCACGGAGCTCCGCATTATATTGATATACGGTCCATTAGGCAAACGGCGGTGGAGTAAGCCCCGTACCACTTCACCAGGAGCTTTGTGTCCAATTTCATGGTTTTAATATTTCACTTCGGTGTATCGTTTGCTCTTATTTGGGGTAATGGAATATTCGTTCGACAAAATCAATATTTCTTGTTGTAAGCACATTGAACAATGCGTTGTATTGTAAAGTGCTTCGCTCCGAGCAATTTATGTGTGGCAAATACGGGAATTTTTAGATGTGTGGGAGATAATGAAATCACATCTGAAAATATTAAGTGTAAACCAATCACCAACAAACGCATGTGATTTTTATTTATTTATTAAAAATGAACAAGACAAAAGTAATGGCAATAAATAAGGAAGCAGAAGTACATATAGAAATAGGTTGCAAACATATATAAAAAATACAGAAATTCAAATACCAAAATTGACGAAAGGGAAGAAGAGGAAGTAGCTATTGATTACAGAATTCAGTAAGGAAAAAATAAACGAAACTCGTGAACAATTTTATCGCACCACCGCATATATTTTGTGTTATTCCAAAATAATGATGATTCTTAGTTTTCTTGTTATCTCACAAGTAGGCTGTGGTCCTACTGGGACAGTTCAAAGAAATGCCGTCAACAAGGTTTTTTTTAAGTACAATTGCAAATAAAAGCGTTTTTGTCGATGATCCAAAATCTGATCGGAATTTTTTACTTATTAAGACAAGTTGTCTTTATCCACCAAGTTTTTTTGTTATTGATAGTATCAGTGCGAGTGTAGTACATTTTAATAATGAATTTCAGAAAAAAATTGTCAGTGGAGGAAGCAGTAAGAGCATCAACTTTGCTGGATGAGGGATATTCGATGCGTCATGTTGCTAATGTGATAGGAAGAAACCATTCCAGCTTAAGTCGCATGGTTAAACGATTTAACAAAACAGATTCTCTCTTACGAAGGCCGGGACAAGGGCGAAAACGGTGCACTAATGCAATAGATTCGCGTTTCCTTAGACAATCCGCTCGCAGGAACAGGGGAACGGCTTGTACTACCCTAAAAATTGACCTCATAGCTGCTCGCAATCTTCTTGTATTTTCCCGAACGACTAAAAAGAGCTTAAATGAAGCTGAAATGGACAGCCGAAAACCGACCAAGAAACCCTTGCTCGCCAGAGAGCACAAAATTCAAAGATTGCATTTTGCGAGAAATCATCAAGATTGGACTCTTAATGATTGGAAGATTTATTTTTATTTTCAGACGGAACGAGGATTAGCCTTAAATCTCCTAATGAACGTGAGCGTGTCTGGCGAAGGCCAGGAGAGAGATTTGCTAGTTGCAATATCTCTCCAAGAGTTCCGTTTGGTGGTGGCTCTCTAATGTTTTGGGAAGGCATATGTTTCGATGACCACACAGAATTTGTCCCTATACGTGTTAAGTCAATGAATTCAGATTATTATCGTGAACACAACGTTGTTGCTCATGTTTTATATTAGCTACTTTTGTGGGGCTAAATTTCTTGTTTATGCAGGATAATGCTCGTCCTCATGTGGCTGGGCAAGTTATTCACTACTTAAATGCTGTTGCTATTTCGTTCATGGAATTGCCAGCCAATAGTCCTGACATTAACCCAGTAGAGCGTGTATGGGACGATATTAAAAAAAAGGGTTCGACGTCGTTGTACACCTCCACCTGTCAACCACAATCAACTGATAGACGCAGCAATTCACGAAAGGGAAATACTCCTCAAGAAGTTGTTCATAATTTGATCTCCAGTATACCAAGACGCATGGAAGCAGTACTTAGAAGTAGGTCATACACAATATTAGAATGGCTCTAAGTCCATAAATTCTATTGTTTTCGTTTGGTTTTTGTTTACATATTTGCATTATTTTCAGGAAAAATGTTTTTTAAGAAAATGATTAGAAATAACGCCATGTTTTGCTGATTTTATTTACAAGTTACTAGACAGTACCTAACAATAAGCTTTCATGATTTTTTTTGCAATATTAAATACAGTATTGTAATTATGCAAATTTGAATAATGTGTACAATATCAATGGTACACCAGTGTTTACATACGGGTGTGATTGTTGGGTACTGACAAAACGAGCAAGTAAAAAGCTGGAGGTTGTGGAAATGAAATACTTGCAAAAAATAATGAGGATAACGCACTGCTGCCAGATTCAACGGAAATATTTAACGCTTGTGCAACTCTCTAAAATGATAATATTTTATTTGATGTCATTACAACATAAATGTATACATACCTCACGCATTTGTCAACGGTAAGAGAAGACCACCTTTATTCCGTTTATGTTCGAAATATGTAATCCAAGGGCTAATGAGCTCCTTTGACTGGCTACTGAACAATTTAAGCATCGTTTGTTCTAAAAAGAATTTTTAATTATAATACCTACTACAACAAACATAAACAACAACCAAAATCTATAATACTGTCAAAGAATGCTGTCAAATGACTCAAAATTCAAAATGGCTAGCGAAGTGTAAACGACGTTTCACGTAAGCCAACATCCGATGTTAATAGTAAAATTGGCTAAAATAACGCCTACATTGCCATTTTACTTTCTTATATGTAGTATAAGGAAGTATTGTGGTGATGAAAATTTTCGACCTCGAGATTTTTGCAGATGTCCCCTGATACCGAAAAATTGGTTTTTAAAAAATGTCTTTCTCTCTCTCTCTCTCTGTGTGTGTGTGTGTGTGTCGTCTGTCTCTCTGTGTGTGACCACGATAGCGGCCAAACCGCTATAGGTATTAATTCCAAATTTTATATTTACGAATATAATCTCCCTCTTGAAATCTGATTAGATTTTCAGTAAAATCGGCAGACCGGAAGTAGTAGTTTACTTCAATGAAAATATCTAATTTTGCCAATCATTCGTCAACTACTAAGTTTAAACAAATTTGTAAAGAATTCATATATACTCAAAATTAAATTTGAGAAGAATTTTATTAAAAAAGTTTTTCGAAATTCCTACCGGAAGTAGGTCGTTTACTCTTATCGAAAATCAGTTTTTTGCGAATATTTCGCAAGTCATGCTTTTTAGACAGGCACGTTATGACTATAAAAGTATTTAGAACTTAATTTTCAATACCTTTTGTATAAAAAAAATTTCAAAATTCGGACCGGAAGTAACACTTTTACTCTTATGGAATAGCGGTTTTTGCAAATATTTCGTAAATTATGCATTCTATATATATTTGTCAAGAGTACAAAGGTATTTAGAGTTGGATTTGAAATATTTATTGTATAAATGAAATTTCAAAATTCACACCGGAAGTAACACTTTTACTCTTATCCAATAGCGATTTTTGCAGATATTTCGTAAATTATGCATTTTATATATATTTGTCAAAGTATAAAAGTATTTAGAGTTGGATTTTCAATATTTTTTGTATAAATGAAAATTCAAAATTCTTACCGGAAGTAATACTTTTACTCTTATCGAGTAGCATTTTTTTGCAAATATCTCATAAAGTATGTATCCTGTAGAGATTTATTAAGAGACTGGAAGTACTTAGAATACGAAGAATTTTGAATAATTTTTGTATAAAATAATTTTTAAAATTGTATGATTAAAACGCTCATACGTATAAGATGGTCGCGTGGTGGCCAAACCTCATTTTTTAATTAATAATGATGATTAAAATAATCCTGTAATTCTTATTATATACTAGCATATAATATATTCTACCTTAATGAAATTATAAATTCGGTTATGTATAAAATAATTATGTTCGTTGTTATTTTTTTGCGTTTACGACGAAAGTGGATTGTTTGGTGCTTTCTAGTATACCGCATGTGTCAATTTTCATTAGCCATAGGCGATCAATCCATGCAATACGTGGCAACGTGGCACCCCTACTTTCCTTTCCAATGCCAGCGACGCGACAACCGATACATGCAGTAACCATTAGACCATCGACTCGGGTGTTTCTAAAGCGTTCAGAAATAATATTTACGAGTTGCAAGGATTTGTTTTTCTTTTTCCTTTCAGTAAATGCAGAGAATTATTAAGCTGCGTTCACGCTGCATGAAACAAACAAAAGCGTAATTCTAATAAAATTAAAACCATAATAAACCATAATAAAATAAAAAATAACCATAATAAAATAGAAAATAACCATAATAAAATAAATAAAGAAGGATTCCTACCTGCAAAGCAAGACATTGCCCTAGGCGGTCGTAGAAATTTACTCTTACGTTTTCTAACATGTGAGGAGTTACTGAATTAGCAGCCTCAATTATTTTTCCTCTCAAGGCAACTATGTTTTCTGCTCTACCAGCTTCATGGGTATAAACAATATTTCTTAAATATCCCCACAAAAAAAAATCGTTTGGAGAGAGATCAGTAGATCGCGGAGGCCATTTGATGTTTTCCGTTCCAGTAATAAGACGGCCAGGGACCGCCACATGTTCCCAGCTAAACATTGAATGTAAGATCTGGGTCGGGATCGGAGAATATCGTTGTGATGTCGGTTGTTGTCGGCATTGGTGACGGACAGAAGGGGTACCACGTTGTCACGTATTACATTCTTACGTATAGATCGCACGTAAACATTCAATCCCTATACCTAATGATATTTGACACATGCGGTATATGATTTTACTCGTTGATTATTTTTTTGTCTCACATAGTATAAGCCGTGCAATAATTCTTATCTTATTTTCGTAATTTTGAAGCTCAGTCGTGTGTAAAAGTACTTTAATAATGACATTGACATACATCGTTCCATGAAAGAATATCAGATTTTAACATCTGTAAATTGTTTATATTTCATAAATTTTAACATAGTTCAACATACGTTGTATTTTAAACAAAACATTCTTGTTAAAAAAAAAGTGTTAACGGAGAATATCATAATTATTTACGGGATTTTTCAAAAACGTATTAAAAAACCTCGAAATAATCGTTGATACAATAGGAATCTCTAAACAAAACAATTATTCTACGTAAAGCTTCTACGTATAATTTATCATTCAACGCATCTTGGAAAACGCACCTAAACGCGAAATACCCAGAAATTATTTCCCAAATATCATCCTTATCTGCCGTCGGAGAGATTGCTGAAATTTCAGATAAACGAAAATCCCTTAATCACGCAATATTATAGTTCGGTGAGATATCGTCTCTAGCTGATTACCACTTAATTTGAGTTCTAAAACTCAATATAATAATGTATTCGTGGCGTAGTAATGTACTCACCATGTAAAACAGTGATTAGTTATGCGGATTTTAATCTCCTCATCTTTTGATGTTCTAATTCTCAATTCTCATTAAATTTATACTAAAATCTGTCATTATTTATGACGATTACATTCATTGATTTATGTATTACATTTATATATAGCATAAATTTGCAAATAAGATATAATAAGTAATAAATTTTAAATACTAAAGATACAGCCATTGCTTTTCTAAATTGTTATTTTTAAGTTAATTTAGTATACATAATAATACTAATATTAATATACTTTATTGCTATATAATTACAAGGCAAAACCAAAGTAAACGTCAAAGGAAACAATAATGTAATACAAGTAAGGGTTACTTCAGAAAGTAATGAAATGTTTTATTTTCAAATACAGTTAGAGTATTACTATCTCTAATTTTCTTTGGCAATTTATTAAAAAAAAACTTAATCCTGCATAACCCAAACCACTCACTCAGAGTAAGTCTGTGTATTGGATACCAGTAGCGATCTCCATGCCTGGTACCGTATTATATAAGTATACTATCCGTTTTCTCCAAGGTGTATGAATTTGTTGTAAATAAACGACTAATGAATTATTTTCTTCATTTTAAACTCATGTCCGAAAATCAGCATGGTTTTTTTCCCAGGTAAATCAACAGATACTGCTATGTTTAATTTCTTAAGCAGTATTTACACTTCGATCGACCACAATCTTCCATGTCTAAGTATGCTAATAGACTTGTCTAAAGCGTTTGATTCAGTTCATCACTTGATATTATTTCATAAGCTTGGTAGATATGGTGTAAATGGTATCTGTTTGAAGTGGTTCGAGTCATATTTGTCGGGAAGGAGACAGAGAGTGAGTATCGACGGAAATTTCTCTGGTAGCACTGATGTACGCATGGGTGTTCCACAGGGCTCTGTCCTCGGGCCCATGTTATTTTTAATTTTTATCAATGACTTTCCTAACTGTCTAACTGGTATTGCTAAGGTGATGTTATATGCCGATGACATAAGTTTAGTTGTTTCATCGCACAATGTTGACGATGTTATTAGTGCTGCTGGTGTGGCCTTTTCTAAAGTAAATAAGTGGGTTAAGTAATAGGATCGTCGTGAATATCAAAAAACTCAGTGTATGCTTTTTAATAACAAAAGAAAATTTAACATCTCAAGGTTTGTCATGGCTGACTCTGAAATTGATTTCGTTAGCAGTTGTAGGTTGCTCGGTGTCATTCTCGATGAGGGTTTAAAGTGGTCGGAACACATAGACCAGTTATGTTCTAAACTCGCCAAATCGTGCTACGCTCTCTTTCAGTTGGGCAAGTCTTGCAATTTGTCTACACTAAAGAGTTTTTACTACTCGGACTTCTATTCCAGGATGCGTTGCGGAATAGTGCATTGGGGCATGAGTAGCGACGTTTCTCGCATTTTTATTTTACAAAAGAGGGCTGTCAGGACTATTTTTAATCTCCGACGGGGCGACTCGCGTAGGAATGTGTTCAGGGCCAACGGGATTTTTACATTTTATGATGTATATATTTTTGAGGTACTGTGTTATGTATACAGAAATCGCAGCAACTTTGATTTTAGTCTATCGCATGGCAATGAGACCCGCCACTATGATCGTGTTTTGCCTCCTGTACATAGAACGAATTCCTTTCAGAAGACCCTGGCTTTTGTGGGCGCTAAATTATTTAATGCTTTGCCAAATGAAATAAGAATATGTCCCGCATTACGACTTTTTAAAAAAAAATTGAGAGACTCTCTCCTTCATATTTGTTGTTATAGTGTTCAAGATTTTATAAATTATTTTAAATAACTTTATAATATATTGTATGTGACGTATTTCTTCTACTTTTTTTTGTACTGTGCTACATACAATGTTTGAAGTACTAAGAAATAAAATGAATTATTATTATTATTATTATTATTATTATTCATGGCATTTTTATCAAACAGCGTTGTTTTTAAAGAAGAATATTATATAGTACTTCATAAATATAAATAGCAGACTGTTAAAAGATTATTATTTTTGAAGTAGCCTCTGCATGACTGATTGAAGTTTAGTTTGTATACAGGGTGTAACAAAATAAGTGTAAAACATTTCAGGGGGTGATTCCTTAGCGAAAAAGAGATAGGATCTTTCATATAAAAAAAACTTCAATGGAGCATCCCTTGTTAAGATACAGCCCCATAAAGGGGGTACATAAAATTTGTTTTACAATTTTTCTCACAAACACTAAAAATGTAATTTATTTCCAATGTAACTTTTTGTCTGATTATTTGTTTACCATTTAAAAATTTATTCCCAATAGCTTGTTTCAATCGAAACAAAAAATGTCTCTTGAATTTTTTGCCCAAAAGTAATCAGTTCGCAGCAAAAAATTATTTTACGAACAACTACAGAGATACATCGTCATAAAACGAAAATGTAAAACTAATCTATTTAGTAGGCCGCTAGTAGTGGTATCACGCTGTCAGTTTGTAAACTTTTGAAATTGAATTAATACCTAATTGTGTGTCGTTGTTTTGTTCGTAATTTGTTAGTTTAATAATTCACTTGTTATTAAAATGGCATACACAAATGAGGAAATGGCTGATATGCATTACGTTTACGGTCTGTCGCAGGGGAATGGGTTAGAAGCTTCTAGAAGATATGCTGAAATGTATCCTCAACGGCAGCTTCCTTCGCATAGAATATTTGCCCGACTTCATCAACGATTACGAGAATATGGTTCATTCGACACAAGAACGCAGGATTGTGGTCGCCATCGAGAAGTTAGAACAACACATCTTGAAGAAGCAGTACTTAATTTGGTTGAAGAACAACCTACTAGCAGTACTAGAAAGTTTGCTTTCGAGTTAAATGTTGATCATATGACGGTATTTCGAATTTTAAAGGAACAACTCTTATACCCTTACCATCTGCAACGAGTACAGGCACTGTTACAGCGAGATTTTCCGAACCGTCTTGAATTTTCCAATTGGATGCTGGAAATGATTAGAAGAAATCCTGACTTTCTGAAGACGATCGAATTCACAGACGAATGTACTTTTTCTCGGGGCAAGATAATTAATTTTCATAATAACCACATATGGGCTGATGAAAACCCTCACGCTATTGTACAAGCTAACCATCAAGAACACTTTTCTCTTAACGTGTGGCTCGGAGTTATTGGGGATTATTTAATTGGCCCCCATTTTCTACCTACTCGATTAAATGGTGAGGCATACACTCAATTTTTAAGAGAAGTGCATCCAGTACTGCTGGAGGAAGTTCCTTTGGGCGTCAGAAGGGATATATTTTTTATGCATGATGGGGCTCCCGCCCATTTTAGTCAAGCAACACGTCAGCATTTAACCCAAACATATCCAAATCATTGGATAGGTCGAGGAGGACCACAGAATTGGCCCGCTCGATCCCCGGATCTCAATCCTCTCGATTTCTCTACTTGGGGCCATTTACAGACTTTGGTTTATCCTACTCCTGTTCGCGATGTAGAGGACTTAAGAAACCGCATCATCGATGCGTGCAGGGTAATTAGAGAGAATCCAGGAATATTTGAGCGAATACGTGGCTCAATGCGCCGACGTCTAGACGCATGTGTAATGACTGAAGGTGGACATATTGAACATTTACTATGATTTCTACATGTTTTATGTTTTGTTATTATTAAATTAGTTTTGTTTATTCATCTTTAATCATATGTATTTTGATGCAGGTAGTAACTACAAAATAACAATACTAATCCAGTTCGCATTTATGACGATGTATCTCTGTACGCGAACTGATTACTTTTGGGCAAAAAATTCAAGAGACATTTTTTGTTTCGAATGAAACAAGGTATTGGAAATAGATTTTTAAATGGTAAACAAAAAATCAGACAAAAAGTTACATTGGAAATAAATTACATTTTTAGTGTTTGTGAGAAAAATTGTAAAACAAATTTTATGTACCCCCTTTATGGGGCTGTATCCTAACAAGGGATGCTCCATTGAAGTTTTTTTATATGAAAGACCCTATCTCTTTTTCGCTAAGGAATCACTCCCTGAAATGTTTTACACTTATTTTGTTACACCCTGTATAGTACTTATGATTCGCTTTTATATTACTAAGATCTTAGATATAATCGCCACTACCACCCCAGACCATGATGCCAAATCTAATATATAACAGGCAACTGCTGTAGTAGGCGGCACGAAGTACATATTCGCTGACAAGTTCTCTCATTAGACGGATACTGTAACAGAAACTGCATAGTTTTCTGCAAAATATATCTATGTGTTGCTTCCATTTAAGAAATTCATCAACAAAAACCCCGAGCTACTATCTAAAGCGTTTGATACATCGAGAATAATACCACACGGTATTCTTTTATTTTCAAGAGCAGCCAGGATACTATCTGTGAAATCAAACAGTGCGGTTTCAATACTTTTGCCTTTGAGAAGACCATGATGTTGAGATTGACTTATTAACTTATGTTTCAAAAAGAAGTTAAATTTAGCAAAACCTGTAGTAATTTATGTTATCAGGACAGCCCTTTTTGTAAATAGGCACAATATTGGCAAGTTTTAAGTAATCTGGAAAACGGCCAGCTCTTACATACACAGCGGACAAACCCTGAGTCTGTTCCTATAGCCTCTTACTTGGCAACAGTTCTTAAATATAACTTTATCGCCGGCACTTTTTCAAGCAGCAAGAAGTTTTCTTTAGTCACGTCGAATTCCGAACTGAGAAAGCTATCTGAATAAAATGACAGTGACATAAGGCATTCGACAATATTGAAACAAATTCAACAGTACATATCTGCAATAGAATTCGTTGAGCATCCCATATTGCGTTCCGATTATGTGCAAATCGTCTTCATTCTTTTGATGAACCATTCCAATAATATTGCGGAGATCAGCTTTTGCTCTGTCGACATCGGAAACATGGGGTATAATTATATTATCTCCCCTTTTCACAGTAGTATGTATTGTATCAGAAGACATTTTCATTCTTTTGGCCTATTTTGCCAAGTTTACTTGAGATTCTTCTGTGGCGGTTGTAATTTGGGACTGTCGATTTGTACTAGCTATGGCTTCTGAGTCTTCTTGTCAGGCTACTGCAATTTGAGACTGTCCACTCATATTAGCTCAGTTATCTGAGTCTTCTTGTCTGGCTGCTGTAATTCTAGACTGTCCACTCGAACTAGGTTCAACTAACACCTCTTCTCAGTCTAATACCTCCGAATCATAAGGGGCCAGACTTTCTTTATCTATTACATTAGTGCTATTCAAAGCCTATTTGAGATTATCTTCATTTTGTACCTCCTTAATTGCATCTAGAGGCAAACTCGAAGTAATAAGCCCTATTCGTGGCTCTGTACCGAACATAACTTTATATGACGATTGATTAATATCAGAATGAAGCGCCCTATTTTTCATAAATTGTACAAATCTAAAACCGTTTGACCAATTTGTAGTGTTATTATCCTACATCCACAAAGCCAACATCTTTTCAACAACCTAACCTGCCAGTTAGGTTGTTGAAATGATGTTCAACAGATCCTAGGTTTTGGCTGTGTCTTGGTTTTCCGTGAACCAATTTGCACTCAGAACAAAATGAAGCCAACTCGTTTATAAGTTTTATAACGGATTAACAAACTCTCTGTCCTTATCAGAGTGTAGAATACATGAGGCACTAAACGTAAAAACTATATCTGTTTCCACATCCTTACCTACAACCACATGAGCTGCTTCAATAATATCAAAGATTTTGTCTATATATAAGTAGTACTTCATAGATTCTTGAATCGATTTATTCTTCTATACCCCTTCTATGTCTTTTTTTCAACTGATTGTGCTTCCTCAACTTCGTCCACTAGTTTGTCATAAGTTTCTTTTCTCATATTTTTGTAGTGGCTTTTTTTTTTCGTTTTTATCAATCTGTAAAATTCTTTTTAAAAATCTTCCCACTTTATTCCTTGAGTTAAATCTGTCATGACGAATACCTACTGCAATTAATGTATTTGTTTTGAAACTTAATCGCTAAATAAAATAACGATCAACTGAACAAAGCTGTGATACCTCATCAACAAACCAACACAGCCCAACATTTTTATTAATGTGCTTTCAATATTATTTTAATTAAAGTAAACTTAAACTATTTAAAATGCAAAGTACATAGCTGTACATAATAACATAGAAATAAATTACAATTCATGATGAACTAGACTAGGGTAATAATCTTTATCTTCGCAATGAAATTGACAGGTATAATACTAACATGAATGTCTAAAAACAAAGTAAGTGCCTATAAAGATGCCGAGTAGCTAGATTTCATAAATCAACAGATTATATGTTCAAATAATTTCCCTGAAATTAACACATCGTAAAGCAATTAATAAATGAATATGTTCTTATTATGACACATTTAAACAAATCTCTTTGAAGTAACCAATCAATTTTGTTGCTCCCTAATTCACAGACTGCACAGGTATTACGATGTAAAATGTCTCTTTATTTTGAACGGTGGCCATGCCCTAACCCAAAATGTAACATCATCTAAAAACAAGCTGGTTTAATTAAGTCATGGGATTTTGCAAATTTGTTTATAACGTTGGATACAATTACAGTTCACTGATCAGATAAATATTTCCAAACAACCTCTTGTTTATTTCGCACGCTCAATAATGTAATATTTACATATTACTTTCTAATCTATTGATCAATAATAAAGTATTATCTATCCAAACTTTTGCTTGGTTTTTCTTTTAGAACTACATCAACTTCCTTTGTTTTCTATTAAAATCCTTCTTTTCCAATTATATTTGATGTTTTCTCGTTCGGTCGTATGGAAATATTGATGTTGGTACACGTTCCGTTTAAACGTTTAAAATATCTTATTTTACAACCCGAAGTTAATGCTCTAAAAACAGAGACAAAATTTTGAATGATCATCATAACGATGGATCGTACAAATATTGACTAAATCATAAATTTAAATTTGGACATCCTAATTATAATTCTATACAAATCTCACGAACATAAACCTTTTCTATAACACCTATTTCAACCTCTATTTATAGACTCTAATACAGAAAGAAATTTAACTCAAAGATGTTGTATGTAGATAGCAGTTTTAATTGTTTTTAATTTCGTTTTTTGATTCTTCAGTCAATCTCAATATAATTTTTATTACCGTTTATAAAAGTTTAATGTTTCTTTTCATGTACTTTTAACGTTCTAATTTGTGAGTACAGACTAGTAGTATAAGGTGAAATTCTGAAAATTACAAACTCTTATTCCAACTACTTCGTGAGATATATTTTTTTTAGTATTATGAGATCATCATTGGAATTTAAAATTGTAGTAGGGGAAGGTGGGGCTCATTGATGAAATTTTTCTTTGAAGGCGATTAGAAATTTTTTTTTTTTAATATACTAAATTTTTACCATGCATTCAATAGATTGGTTATTATTCTATACTATTTTGTCATACTACAGCTCTAATATTAACCTACTGTTTAATAAAAAAGAAATTTAACAACACTTCAATTGTATCAATGTACCTCACCAGAGGGGCAGAATGGATATGGTAGGTTGGGCAGATAAATACATCATGGGGTAGATTGATATGATACAAGAAAAGGGTAAATTGTTTATAAAATTTTATCAAACTTTATTAAAAAACAAAAGTCGAATTAACAAACTCTGTAGGAAGTTAAATTAACTACAACATTAAACATTGAAGCAGTTCTGCTCGTTGCTTTGGTAATACAAGGTTGAGGTAACTTCATAATTACATCTGAGATGTCAACAGACGCAACATCCTCTACAACTGGAAAAACAAAAGTCCATGAGGTTGGTTTCTTCCTCAAGAATGTCACTTTATATTCTGACTGACTATAATGTTCTATAACTTGACCTGCGTAATAAACCGCAGACTTTTTCTTTGCAAATTTTATTAATAAAAAGTCTCCATCAGCTATTGTTCTGGCACTGCATCTTCATCAAGAGAAATTTCATCTGAAGAAAAATCCATGAATTAACATTCATCAGAAATGCTCGTGGAATCTGATTTGATCAATTTTTTTTTGGTGTCTTTTTTTTCATATCCTTTATTCTCTGTTTCTGTTCTTTTTTAAGCCTCTTTTGTTCTTTTATATTGTGTAGCTCTTCAAGTCTATTTTTTCAGGCGTGTCAGTGTAAATTCTAGATTTCCCTGGTTGCCTTCCTTTTTTTCCACTTTTTCTTGTTTTGAGTAAGGTCTAATAGTTTCAAGAGTTATAAGATTTTTTGATGTGGAGGTTGTCGGCTCTGGTGTTCTTCGTGGTGACGGTATGTTTGTCATCTCGATATCTACATTTGAAGGATCAGTTTCTAGAATTTCTCGGCTTTCTTGTTCCTCATTACTAGTCCCTTGATCTTCATTTTGATTGTTAATGTAAACATCACAAGGTAAAAAGTCCGAGTCTCCAAAAGCCAATTTATTGAACGACCAAATCCCAGGTCTACTAGATCCACTTGTAATATTTTTAGCTGTAAAAGCTTCAAAGTAGGCAATTTTCGCAAGTTTTGGAATGTCATAGATTGATGAAGTTTTACCAGCATTGTTCATATGCCAATCATTGAAGGAGATTTGTAGCTTTCCCTTAAAGGGGCCGTAGGCCCCAATATCAAGAGGCTGCAACTTATGAGAGGTGTTCGGCGGAAATGATAAATAAACAATTCCATTATCACGTGCATAATTAATTGCTCCTATAATGATATAGGTCTTATGATTATCATATAAGAGCAAAATAGGATTTGATTTAGAGAAACTGGAATGTTTTTGTAAGTGTTTCAAACTTCCAAAAAAAGATCTGAATTAATCCATCCACTTCTGTTAGCTAGATCTAAGCTTCCCTCTGTAGCTCCATAAATAAAGTGGTCTTTGTAATGAACTCTAGGAAACACAAAAATTGGAGGTAGAGAATTTCCAGTCGCTGAAATTATTCCCCAAATGTCACCAACTCTCCTCTTTCAGCAGATACTAGTTGGCCAACTTTTTTTTGTTTCTTATTTGCTAATACTTTCGGTGTGTTGAGAACAGTTACTCCAGTCTCGTCAAAATTGAAAATTCTGTCTGGTGTGAACTTATATCGTTCCAGTACCTGTTCATAATTCTTATAAAATTCACTTACGGCTGTTCTGTTAAAACCAAAAGATCGGGCCGCACTTGTATTTTCAGGTTTTCTTAAGCTTAAGTTTCTCTGTCTTCTTCTAAAACTTAGAATCCAATCGATGCCTGCACTTTTTTTTTCATCCCAACTTATAGGAAACTTTATTCTCAATGTTTTGGTATATCGGTATGCTAAGCTTCTTATTTGCGTAAGTGCTAAACCAGAATGCATTTTACTGCTTGTTGTTATGTAATCATTTAACATTTTTTCTTCTTCTAAAGGAAAAACCCGTTGAGATGAATACTTTGATGAATAACGTCTATCTGAAATATTATCAGTATTTTTCTTAATTTTTTCTATTCTATGTTGGAGTTGCAGCCTTCAAATTATACTTATCGGCAGATTTTCGTATCGATAAGGTGCCTTCTAGAACTTCTTTGATTGCTGAAGTCATAGCACCTTCATCAATGTTATTTCGTTCCGTCTTTCTTTTATATACTCTCACCATATTTAGGTACTGCAATCAAAAACATCTGATATATCAATCTTCCCCAACCTGATTATAGGTTAAAAGAATTATCTGTACAATAACTGTACAAAATTGGAGAAAAGTGGGAAACATCAAATTGTTTTATAATAATAAAACTTACCTTTAATAGAAATTTCATAAATTTAAAATGAATGGCTAACTCAAAAGCTAAAGTATAACGCACGCGTATCTAAAAACTTCGAGCTTGCGAAATCACTTGGTCATCTCGCGGTTGAAATTTAAGCTAAGTACGGGGACGAAACTTTGCGTCGGTATTAATGGTTCCTAGTCTAACCTTTACACATAAAAAAAAATCTTTGGTTGTAACAGTTTCCTGTAATGGCGACTGCATCATTGTTCCCCGTGTATCAATGAGCTCCACCTTCCCCTATTAGCAATAAATGAAATTAAAGAGTTGAAATATAATAATATGAAAAATCGATGACGTAAATATGAAAAAGAGAAGGGCAAGAACTGAACTCTGTGGCACCACTTTATGTTTATATCGTACGACAGTGATCTTCAACCTTTTTCAGTCTGAGGGCTAAATTTCATTTACTTTTGGTATCGTGGGCCACACCACAAGGGAAAACAATATTTAATTATTATTGAATAAGAACCAACTATTAGTTTCAAAAGTTTTAATGATGATAAAATAAACAAATGTGAAGTTTTAATGTGAAATTTGACATTGTTTACTCTTAAAGTTATCTAGATCCGGCCTGGGATTCTCAAACTGTCTTCAAGATGAGCATCAGTGATTCTTGTCATAGCTTTGGATTTGACGTTTTTCATTCGGGAAAACATAGATATGTGGTGCCGGAAAGTGAAGTCATGCTCAATGAATGATCTCTTATTTTAGAAAATTCTGCAATGGAGATATATTTCGAATAAAATTCCACCAGTCCTATATTAAACTGCAATGATACTGCATAAAGAAAATATCGGCATTATGTTTCTTTATTAATGCAACTAGCCAGCCCTTCATTTTTTCCAAGCCTAGAGGGTGCACCATCAGTTGAAATCCCAGTCAAATTTGATAATTTGAGGTTATATCTATTCAATACCGCCATAAAAGATTCAAACAAATGACGTCCTTTTGTTAGGCCATTCATTGGTGTCAGAACTGCCATTTCTTCGTTAATAAAAATTTATTAATAAAATTAATAGAATCTACGGTGGGTTCTTGGTGAAACATTATGAATATTAAAACGAATAAAACACTTGGTTATATTGTTTCACTTAGGACAGATTTATTGTTCTCTGGTCGAAACACGTGTCAGAGAACAATAAATCTGTCCTAAGTGAAACAATATATCCAAGTGTTTTATTCGTTTTAATAAAAATTTATTGTTAATACGGCGGATGAATATGGCCAACTGACCGGTATCACTCAAATTCGTGCTCTCATCGAGTGCAACAGAATAGTAAAGAAACTGACGCACATTCTATTAGTGATTTTTCTATATTTCCTGCCAATTCTGCTATCCTCCTTGCAACTCTAACGCCAGACAAACTTACTTTGGAAAACAGTTGTTTTTGTGATGGACATAACACTTCTGTCGCTGCCTGCAGACACTATTTAATAAAATTTCCGTCAGTAAATGGTTTCGATTTAGGGGCAATTTTCTCTTAAATAATGTAGCTCACTTTTACACTTGTTTCACTGTCTTCATTCTGTTTGAGAAAAGAATGCTGCTGTTGTAGAAGTCGTTTTCTATTAGCTTCTCCTTAACGATACGTAACTGCCCTTGAAGATGTTTAAACTTACTGGAGTGCTTACTGTTTGGTTTCGTAATGTCGTTTGAGGTTATATTCTTTCAATACAGATATATTGACTGATTGCATACGAGGAAAACTGGGTGTTCTCCAACACAAACAAACAAATATAATTAATTGATCGTTTTATCTTGGAATGATCTGTGTTCATCCAAGACTTGGCGTTTTCTAGTTGTACTTGTTGCCATCACACACGATATCGACACGAAATAAGATTGCTGCGTGCTTTCTATTCAGCTGTTATATACTCTCGCACTAAGAGCCGGTTCTACAATACAGGAATAAAGAATCGAATAAGTATCCGTAGAATAAATTTATTCCATAGATATACTCCGCATAACGGCGTATGCGTTCTACAAATCGTTTGGAACAGCCGCATAGTAATTCTTGGATAAAACACAGAACACATTAAGTTGGCAATGAAAATGAGCAATGCGCATGCGTGATTTTTAGTGTTTCGTAATATTAACTCTTCTTTTTGAAATGTATATTTTTGTTTTTATGTACCTACCTACATTTTTATGAAAAATATATGGTATTTTTCTAGTATTTTCAATTTACGTGTATAAATAGGTATGGGTACTTTTAAAGTAAAGAGAGATGTAAATTTGTGTTTTATGATTCTACCTGCACAAACTGATGTTAAAATTTTAAAATTATCTGTTCAACACATGTTTCAAAACCTTACATAAAAAAGAAAATAACTGCAATAAAACAACGAGATGCTAGGGACTGATGACAAATATTTTTTTGGTTTTTCAGTTTGACCGTGACAAATAACCAGTACAGTAGTGATATCTTATTTTAAAAAAGAAATGGCAAAGCGAGTTAGATGTTCTAATTTTACAGTGTCTGGAACAGAAATGCTATTTTTTTATAGTTGGGTTGGTGAAACAATATAAAAAATGTGATAGGTATGCATATTACAATTTAAAAAAAAATACATGCAATTAATATATTGTTATAAACTAAATTTCAGATTTAAAAAGGGATTTGCTTAAAAGAACATACTCGCATAATATATTGAAATACCCTTTCAACTTACGTACTCGTACATTACCTGATATTTATTTAACATATTAAAATACTGTGACCAAAAATAAATTCCTGACATATATTCTGAGTATCAATGCTTAATTATAATTCCCTTGTAGGAGATTAAAATAACCACAATTGATATAAAAATGTAATTTTGAAAGAATAAATTGTAGTGAAATATAAATTAAACAAAGTGAGTTGATTAATATATCTATTTGTTCCATAAACATACTTTCATAATAAATTAGAAAAATGATTGTTTATAAGGGACACTCTTGTAGCATTGTTTACTATATAATTGTCTTTATTGTTATGATTAATAATATCGAAGTTTTCCACTTCCACCATAAAATCATTATTGGGTTCACCATCACCTTCGTTTACACATATATTATGTAAAACAGCTGTTGCTATTATAATTACCATCGATCTCTCTAATATAACAAATAAAATAACCTAACTAAACATAAAAACGAAGTTATCCCGCTTTTCAAAACTAATTTTAACCAACCAATCACGAAACAGAATAGAGATATTCCAATATTTATCCTCTACACAATGTAGGTATAGCGTATCCGGAGTTTATACCGTAAGTTATTCTATACTAGACTTATCTAGCGTTTGTAGAACGACACTTTCAAGTTTATACTCAGTATAGTATTATACTAGCTTTATCTACGAGTTGTAGAACCGGCCCTAAGTGATTGTGAAGCGACAAGGGGCGTGGGCCAGTTGAAACGACACGGATGAGTGCGTATGTAATAAGTGCGAGGGAGTTCAAATTACGAAGTACAAATTAAGAAGATATCGAACTTCAACAATGCTTGTCGTTGCTAGATTACAAATAGAGTAATTTTTTTTTTGTCATAAAACGTAGATTCTATGGGCAATTTATCGCCAAACTTAAATAATATCTTGTTTTATTATATCCCCGTCGGTAATTCAATTAGATAATTACTAAATAAAGAGTTTGTTGTTGATACATGGCTGTTGCTAATACCGACATATATTGTCCTTAGAAAAGCATATATTTGGCTTAACGATTACTGAAGTGCATTTCATATCAAATAGTGGAAAGGAACAAAATTTACTGTGGATTTAACAAAGAGAATGGGATTACTTGGAAAAAGATGTATTATATATTTATAAAATAGCATCCCAATCTAGCTCTACGACAATCCGTCTTTAGCCCGAGTCAAAGGGTTTAATCGGAAAAACATTTTTTGATTTGGTCGAAAGAAAATAATTTGAACGAAACCCAAATCTTCAACGTAGATGAATCTGGATTTTCCACTGTCCAAAAAAAGACACAAAAATAGTAGGTCAAAAGGCAAAACTTCAGATTGGTGGTGTCACAAGTACACAGAGAGGAAGAAACACGACAATAATCTGCTGTGCCCTTCCTTCAAGCTTCTCCGTTCCACCGATGATAATTTTCGAAAGAATGAAAAAATTTAAAAAAAAGGAGCACCTCCTGGGAGTCCAGTTGAAGTATCAGAAACAGGATATATAAATTCTGAACTGTTTGCCAAATTTCTCAGGCATTTTATCGACCACCTTCATCCCAGTTAAGGTAGAAAAGTTTTGCTACTCATAGCTGGCCATACTACCCATTCTAAAAATCTTGAGGCTATAGAATTCGCTAAGCAAAATTGTGTTATTTTGCCACAGTTAGTGGAGCATACGACGCAGAGGCTGCAGCCTTTTCATGTAGATTTTTTTTCAATGAGGCAAACACTACGTACAAGCGCAAGAAACACGGCTCAAAAGTCATTCGTCACAGGCAATTACACAATTTGAAATTTCAGACTTACTGTGCACTGCATACAGCCAGGCTGTAACACTGTTCAATGATATAAGATTATTTAGAGATTCTGGTATTTGACCTATTAGGCAGGATTTCTTCTGGTAGGAAGTCTGCTTAAGTAAATCTGAATCTGTTTATAACTAAGTTAAACGTCAACTTGCTGATGAACTTCGACCATCCACCTCGATGGAACAAGAAATTGAATTGGACATTGATGATAGGTATTGCTTTCTGTGCTTGAAAACATAATCCAATCTTCTAAATATGTATGAAATGGGTTCATGAATCTTGTTCAGGAGCAGTACCAATGAAACTTTATATTTGTGAATGGTGTCTTTAAATTTCAATGTACTTGTTTAATTTTTTTTAATTTTAAATTTTGTTGATATCCAGCATGTTTTTGTATTAAGTGTTAATTTTTCGTTTAACAAAAAAAATATATTCAATGTTTAAGTTGGTTTTTTGAACTATGGATTGTGCTGGTACAATTTAGAAAACCGGTTCCTTTTATTGTATCAAGTACAAGTTTTTTTTTAATTGAGAAATTCGACTTATTGGTTCCCAAAAAATTAAAAAAACAACAATAAAATATCGGCAACTCTCCCCTACAACAAAGGAATATGTAAATCATAAAATTGTTCCCTTTGTTTTGTAATTCTCAGCAATTTACATGGTCTTGCCATTTCAGAAAATTATCTAATTCAAGTCCCAAAAATGCTGTATGTCTTGTGAATATTAATGATTAATATTTATATAGCATCTATCAGATTAATAACTGAAAAACAATGTTATGTGAAACGAATTTATGATCAAAGAGGAAGATAATTATCCTAAAATTTAATCTAAACTGAAGAAATATAGAAAATCGATTTGTCAATATTAATTTTCTAAAAGTAAACATTTAGTCTTCTGTTCCGAAAACATGTAAGTATTGCAGGGGATTACAAGCTTTTAGTGAAAATACCGACTAACTAAATATTAATTTTCTCCAAGTTAAAATTAAACTGACAACTTTCTCCGTTACTTTTCGGGATAATCGATGTTTGAACAAACAAATGCCCTCAATAATAACATCCAAAATGAATGATTGCAGGCCGTCAATAATGTAAAAGTAAGGTAAGGTGTGTTCGCATAACACCGAGATAGCATTATTATTTATGATAACTTTTCTTTCACTGAGACGACTAATAATTTATCATTTTTTAATTAAACTTCTACTGGCTAAAGTGAAATTCGTTTTTCTGGAGTTCTTTCACCATCAGAAAAGTGATTATGCCAATCTATTCCATCGACCTCTCAATTTAATTAGGTATTAAATTGAAAGTTCCTGTTACGCTACATTTAAAAGGACAACAAATTCCAATGGAAGGGGATTTTATTTTAGGATGTGTAATTACGGATCATCATGTCAAAGGCTTTGATATCCGACCCCAGTACATTTTCATGTGAAAATTAGGTTTCCATTACATTTAACTCTAGTACAATAAGATCATCGGAGTTTTGTTATTATTAAAAATTTCATTTGTGTGTAACAATATAGAAATTTTCCTACTGTTAGTCCAAGAACTCCTCTCGATTCTAATCTTGCATCATGATTCATATGCAATATATCTACCCCTTTGTATAAAAACCATCCCAGATTGATATAGGTATATACCGAGTGTCTGTTTAAGCTCGGCCACCGGCCATATCTCGGCAACCGTTTATCGTACAACCTGGCGGAAAAAATCTTTTTAGTAAAATGGATCATAGGAATTTCAACCAAAATATTTTTAAGTTTCCAAAATGATCGCAACGGGGCGCAATTCTCAAGATGAATTAAAAGTTCGATATTTTTTCATTAAATTCTAGATTAAGATAGATTAAAATTTTTACTAGCAACATCTTTAGACGTTTTTATACAATTTTCATTTAAAACTTTTTGGTCTAACTCTTATACGAAGGGGAGGGTGGGGGGGGGAGTATGTCTTCGTACAAAAGTAGGTATAATTAGGGTTTGCCCCACCGAATTTTAATATTTCTGATCTCATTAGATAGAGAATTTTACAAGGAATTGAAAGATATGTAGCACGAAATTACGTGGTTGTCAATAAAGGTAACAGGGGGCGCTGTTCTCAATTTATGTATATTACTTGTTTTTTCTATAAAATTTTAAATGGAATGGTATATTTTATTATCGTAATATTGAAGCACATAAAAAACCGAAGAGAGTGATGAAAACCGGAAGTTGCTACCTCTTTTCTTGACAAAGATATAGTCACACGAAGATAATCCAGAAAAATAAAAAAATTTAAATATAAATTTATTTATTTATTGGGAGTAATAATATTATTTTCATTTTAAGAGGATCTCTAGACAGTGTATAGTTCGTTTTCACTTGAATTTTCATCATACTCTTCCATAAATGTATTCATTTCAATTTTCTTTCCGTTTTTTTAATTCATTGTATATATGTTACGTTAGATTCTCCTTTTAAATGTTTTCAAATTCTCTGGATATTTTTAAATTTCATGTCTTGTCTTTGTAGACATTGAAATAAAATAATAACAATAATAATAATAATAATAATATATCTTTATTTCCCAACAGATATTCATCTAATTATAGGTAAACAGCAAAAATAATTTTCATAACTCATGAACCAAGTAGACAATAACGAGAAAAAAAACAATATTATATTATGCATTAGTTATCAACAAATTATTTACTTATTAGTAACGAAAGGGTACAAAAATTGATATCTAATTCGTCCCAGCTTATAACATGAAAGTAAGTAAAAGAACCTATTATTATACCTAAACATAAATAAGAAAATATATTGACCAAGTAATATAAACGAAAAAAAAAATATTTAATTCAGAAAGTACAAAAAATAAAAAAAAAAAAACTTCAACTTAGCAAATGTTCAGTTTTACCATTATTTTTAATACACATGTTTACTTGTCGATTAGTAGAGAGAACAGTTACTTCAATTTCCTAGACAACAGTTGTTGTAATCGGTTTATTGTGATAAACTATGTCTTTTATTCTGCCCCATAAATAAAAATCAAAACTATCTCACGAGGCGAATAAAAACTCAATAATTTTCTTTGGGATAGTTTAGGGAACATTGCCGCGAAGCAAGAATGCATTTACAAAGCATTGAAAATACATTCTGATCATATCACAAGCTTCAACGTTAGAATATGATATTTTACAAACTCAATAATTATGTGCAGGTGTCCAAAAAGGCTTAATATGCTAAATACGTACAAAAGTTTAACTACAAATGACACTAATATTTGTACGTTTTGTTTTCATGGCCCACCTTGGAAACCTCATAATAATCTAATTTAGTATCACGGTGCATGTGATGTTGTATGATGAAAATTAAAAAAAAAAGCAAACTACACTGTTCAGTATTATTATTATTTTATTTCAATGTTGGAAACGACAAGACATGATATTTAAAAAATAATGGCTAGAGAATTTGAAAACACTTAATAGGGTAATCTAACGTAACATATGCAATAATTAAAAAACCGATAGATTGAAATGAATACATTTATGGAAGAGTATGATGAAAATTCAAGTGAAAACGGACTATACACTGTCTAGAAACTCTCTTAAAATTAAAATAAAATTATTACTCTCAATAAATAAATAAATATATATTTAAAAAATTTTATTTTTCTGGATTGTCTTCGTACGACTATATCTTTGTCAAGAAAAGAGGGCGGAACTTCCAGTTTTCATCAGTTCCTTCAGTTTTTTATGTGCTTCAATATTACGATATTAAAAATATATTGTTCCATTTAAAATTTTAAAGAAAAAACAAGTAATATACATAAATTGAGAACTGCGCCTCCTGTTACTTTTTTTGACAACCACGTTAGTTCGTTCTACATATCCTTCAATTGCTTGTAAATTCTCTATCTAATGAGCCCAGAAACATTCAAATCCGTTGGGGCAAACCGAAATTATACCTACTTTTGTACGCAGACATACCCCCTCCACCCTCCCCTTCGTATGGGACTTACATCAAAAAGTTTTAAATGAAAATTGTATAAAAACGTCTAAAAATGTTGCTAGTAAAAATTTTAATGTATCTTAATCTAGAATTTAATGAAAAATTATCGAATTTTTAATTTATCTTGAGAATTGCGCCCCCTTACGATCATTTTGGAAACTTAAAAATATTTTTGTTGAATTTCCTGTGGTCCATTTTACTATCAAGATTTTTTCCACCAGGTTGTACGATAAACGGTTGTCGAGATATGGCCGGTGGTCGAGCTCAAGCAGACACCCGGTATATATAATTGTATTATTTTTCACCTGAGGTAAAGTTTGAACCAGCCGCGGCCCATGATAATTGTATGTAGGTGGAGGCCTCTTAGAACATAACTAAACAGGTGTAATTAATTGCAAATATAAATTAAAAAATAAATGAAATAAACTAATACAAGACTCACTTACATTGCTTGACACTTAAATCCAAAAGGAACGATGTATTTGTCAGTTTTAATACTCCATGTTCGCGAGGTTGGAGGCTCTAGCCCAGGGGTCTCCAAACTTTCCAGCCTTAGGGCCATACTGATTACTCCAGTAAGTTCCGAGGGCCAAAACCATATTATCATTGTTGCCGGTGGTAAAAAGTGAAATAGTCCACTGATGAAAAAAAGTCCGAAAAAGTACGCAACGTTTAAAAAAGGCTGCAAAACGGCAACACTGCATATTATTAATTTTCCTGTCATTATCTGTAATTTCTAGATTAGTCGTAGAGTACGAGCCATGAGGAGTAACGTGACACGACATCTGGTGGACACAAGCGGAAATAGGTAGTACCTTCTATCGCTAACAGATGGCGCTAATAGCACGTACAGAATAATCTCGTTGGTTCGAGAAAGTTCTGGTGTCTTCCACTCACTTCTAGATGGCAGTAATTGGAATATATAAGAAGGCTAGTGGCGCAACCACAAGTCATTTCCTATGACACTGTTGTGAAATAAAATAGTGCGTACCTCCTTAAAACGTGTTTGTGCGTGTTTAAGTTTAAGACATCTTTGTAACAGTATTTTGATTTGAATTGTTGCTTTTGTGTGTGATTTAGTAGTATGGAAAAGAAGCGAAAAATTGATAGTGAATGCAGAAAATTCAAAGATCAGTGGAACATTCAGTATTTCGTAATTGAGTCCAGTAAGAAGGCGCTCTGTTTGATTTGCAATGAAAGCATAGCCGTTCTCAAAGAATATAACATTAAACGTCATTATGAAACAAAACATTTTCAAAATTACTCAAAATATACAGGAAGTTTGCGGACAGAAAAATTCGAAACTATGAAGCGCGGATTGAAATCGCAGCAATCTTCATTTACAAAACTCAAAACTGAACAAGAGGCTGCAACGCGTGCCAGCTCTCGTGTGGCTCTTGAAATTGCAAAATGTGGAAAACCATTCGCCGATGGAGAAATGATCAAGGAATGCATAATTGCAGTAGCCGAAGAAATGTGCCCTGAAAAGGTAAATTTATTAAAAAGTGTCAGTATGTCAGCAAACACTGTGGCTCGAAGGGTAGAAAACATCGCTGAAAATATATCCTCTCAACTGTTCGACAAAAATGGACATGTTGAATGGTTTTCTTTGGCCTTGGATGAGTCAACGGATGTGTCAGATACTGCTTACGTGTTGATTTATATTCGAGGAGTAGATAAAAGCTATGAAGTGCATGAAGAACTTCTTGATATGAATAGTATTCATGGCACAACTACTGGTACAGATATTTTTAAAGGAGTTGAAATGGCCATTAATCAAAAGAACCTTCGATGGAAAAACTTGAAATGTATTACAACTGATGGAGGCAAAAACATGAGTGGGAAAGATAAAGGAGTGGTCGCTCTTGTGTCAAAGGCTGTAGAAAATGACGGTGGTTTAAAACCATTAGTCTTACATTGTATCATTCATCAACAGTCTTTGTGCGGAAAATGTTTGGATATGTCTGAAGTTCTGAAACCAGTCATATCAACTGTTAATTTTATCAGATCTTTTGGGCTGAATCACCGACAAATCCGACAATTTATTGAAGAGATTGGAGAAAATGACTTACCTTATCATACTGCCGTACGTTGGCTTAGTTGTGGGAAAGTCCTTCAGCGCTTTTTTGAACTTCGAGCAGTGATCGAAATTTTTTTGAATGAAAAGCATCGCCCTCTTACTGAATTACAAAACAACGCATGGCTGTGGAAGTTAGCATTCTATGTTGATTTGACAAAACATGTGAACGAACTGAATTTGAGATTGCAAGGGAAAACCAGCATCTTCCTGATTTATACACTAATATCAAATCATTCCGGAAGAAATTGATACTGTTTCAATCACAACTACGAAGTAAATGTTTTTCACACATTTTAAAACATGTGAAATATTCAGCCACACTACTGAGACTGAGTTTCCTATCGATTTTGCAATCGAAACTTTGAGTGCTTTGAAAATAAATTTTGATACTCGTTTCTCGGACTTTGATGCCATTGCGAATCAAATTAAGATTTTTCAGAATCCTTTTGATACTGACATTGAAACCCTAGCCCCGGAACTTCAAATGGAAATAATTGATCTACAGTGCAGTGATATAATTAAGAACAAATATCAAAACTCATCTTTGTTGGAATTTTATAAGAGTCTTCCACTGACACAATTTGATAATTTGCATAAATTTGCTCGTGGGCTGTTTTCTGTTTTTGGTGCTACTTATTTGTGTGAGAAGACCTTCTCCAAAATGAAGTACACAAAAAATGTTTACAGATCTAAATTAACTGATGAGCATCTTAAATCTCTTTTAATAATTGGTACAAGTAAAATTAGTCCACAACTACAAACTATTGTCAGTGGAAAATCTCAATTACACAAATCTCATTAGTATTTCATATGTCATTATGCTTGTTATAAGTTATGTTTTTATTTAAAATGTATAAAATGTTAGTTGGATTCATTTCAATAATTTGTTAGTTATTATATACTGAAGTAAAATTTTCTGCATATTATACATGTCTTTACTCATTACAATTCTGTGTTTCTTTATCCAACTTATCACAAAAACAATAACAATAAGCCTACATCAATGTTATGAGTAGTTAGCCCATGACCATATCAATGTAGATGTCATATTAATAATTATTCAACATAAAATTAGAATACTTCAGTAAACTAAATTTAATTTGCTATAAAAAATATGTTCTCTAAAAGGAGTTTTCAAGTATGCTAGCTCTCCGCGGGCCGGACAAAATCTGTCCGCGGGCCGGATGTGGCCCTCGGGCCGTAGTTTGGAGACCCCTGCTCTAGCCGATGAGTCTTATAGCGCGGCCGCCGCTCGTCTTGTCATTCAGTTTGCATGACCTATGAAGCTCGTAGGCTGCTATGGATTTGAATGTTTATTAATCAGTGGCGGCTCGTGAGATATGAAACAGGGCGGGCACAAAAAAAAACTATACCTATTTTTAGTATATAAAATCCATTCTCCTACTTTGGATGCTGGCAAAGACGTCTATCACTTTTTTGTCAAAATCCGGGATAGACTGGATGAACTTCTTTTTTATTGATAGAACCGCCAATGCGTTCAGTCGATCTTCTGACATTGTGCTTCTCAGAAAAGTTTTGATGTGTTTGAGGGTGGAAAAACATCGATGACATTCTGCTGTCGACATGGGCGTTGTACAAATAATACCCACAGTTTGTATGTTTCCGTCGAAACCCTTTTTAGGTTGTTGTTTGTTATGAACACTAAAAGTGACAAAACACCACCTACGTCACACATGTCATCACACCCATAAATTGCTGAAAGTTCACTTTTTAATTTTACACTGTCCAACATAGGATAAGATTTCACAGTTTCATCAAAATGTTCTTGTGGAAATGAGTGACTATAAGTTTTAAAATGTTGAGAATCAAATAATTTTGCTGAACTTAAATGATCCCTAAAATCAAATCGGTCGGTAATTTGGCTTAAAATAGTGTCACATACTTCCTTTGCAATAACAGCTCTGATATCTCCAGCTGTCGTTTTTTGTCTTTTCCTTGCAGGTTCTTCATTATTGCGTTCTTGATTGTCACTGTCAGTAGAAATTCTTAAATTTCTAGTGGGAATAATTTTCTGTTGGAATAGTTCAATTGCCTTTTGCAGTTGAGCACTGTCAATCCCGCGCATTTGCTTCTGATTAAATAATATTTGAACATGTGGCATGATGAAATGAGATATTTTCAACTAGTAGAGAAATTCCGGGCAATTCAAATGTTTCAACAAACCACTTGCTTCACTAATAGTAACTAAATCCATCCCATCTACGTCAATAATTTTCTCTAAACATTCTTTGAAAGAACCCTAGTGTTCAAATAATGTATTCACAGTTCGACTTTTGAAAATCCAGCGTGTAGGAGCAGTGCAAGGTAATCTACGTTTGACTATTTCATTAAGAATTACCGTTCGTTTTGGCGATCGAGAAAAAAAAGCTTGAAAATGACTGCAAATTTGCAAAGAAAATTTTTACATTTTTATTGCACTGTGTCGTGAATATAATGTGCATGTGGAAATGTTCTTTTGATAATACCTTGGATACCATTTGTCTTACCACTCATCACGGACGCCCCATCGTAACTTTGAGCGATTATTTTATTGTCATCAGACCCAGAAAAAGAATTTAAAATTATTTGCAATTCATTCAGCAATGTTTCTTTAATACTTCAGCATTATGTCCACCCGGCTTAAAAAAAGACCAAAGCGTTTCAAAATTAGTCCATTAAACACGTACTTATCGAATAATGACAACCATTTGGTGATTATTAGAGGTGAGTTTCATCGGCCTCCAAAGCAATGAAATTTGCAGATTTAATTTCTTTTAATAATTCCTACTTGTAAATTTGCAACATTGCATCTAGCAATTCGCTCAGAATAGTTTTTGAGGCGCCTCTAAATACTTGTGAACCTTTCATATGTATTACAAGCACAGCGTCTAATTCAGCTGCAATGTTGATTAAGCCTACATAAACACCTGGATTTTCCGACGGCCATGCCTCATCATGGTCTCGTAACACCAATTCAAAAGCTCCGCAAAATTTTATACACATAATTAACCGGCGCAAAATATGACGATATTTTTCCACATCTTTGTTGTTTTTAATTTTATGTTGCAAATAAGCACTGTCTAACTGTTCACGTATGTCCACTTTGCCTAGAACACTAAAATTGACGCGTGCATTCATGTCAGAAACGGAATTTTCGTGTTTCTTTGCCCTCTGTGCGATATCCCTTTGTTTATTCCACACACTAACCTCTTTCTTAAAAATTAAGCAGATAAAACAAAATAGTAATTTATTAGTAAACATCCGCACATCCTCTCATATTTTTCATATATATTTTTATTGAATACTCTATTGTAAATGCGAGTTTTACTTGTAGAAGTGCAGTTTGTAAGTAATTCTGGAATAAGCCTTCGTTTCTTCTTAATAAGTTTTTCCTCAAATGATAGCGGGTTTTTTAAAAGATCTTGCACACAATTAACTTCCATCATTAATAATAAACGTCACTTCAAGGCTTTAAAATCACACACGCAACGTAACACAACGAAAACATGAACTCGCAATGAATGCAAGACGTTAACTAGAGTCTGGCAAATTTGTGCCCCAAACCGACGTTATAAGCGCATATGACGAAGATGAGCGAAGCAAGCCGATTCATACTCGAAAGAGGTACATCTGAAATCGTGGCATACGCTAGTGTGTGTGGTGCGGAAGGAAACTCTGATGCCATCGTTATAAAAATTGTAAAAATAATAAAATAAAATAATGCACTGAATTACATGCGAATTTCTTTCTGTATTTATCTTGGTGGTTGGGTAGGCACGTGCCCTTGTGCCCTTTAGTACCAGCCGCCACTGTATAAAAATAATGGGTATCATAGAAACTAAACAAACTGCAAGATATTGTCAAGTTATAATATGAATTTTTAATTAAAACATATTCATATAATGTTTTAAATGGTATCAATTCCAAAAAATATAAGAAATGTATTTTGAAACTACATATACATTCTTCAAAAAGCAAATTTTTAAATAGGAACCAAATCACCCTAACACTATCATTTACGCATTAAGTCATTTTGGATTTTATTTATATTCTAAATAATTTTGGTTTATGAAATAAATAAAGTCTAAGATTAATTATCAAATAATTAAGAATGGATTTTATTTCCTAAATATCCCATTTTTGTTTTTGTTTTATTCTTTTGTAGAAGAAACTGGAATATTCCCTGTTCAAATTGTAAAAGCTGTATCGAAAAGAAAATTATTCTAGAAACCCTTATTAAGTTTCGTTTCTTTCCCCACACGTATCAAACTATCGTTGTCCAATGTTTATTTAAACTCACATAAATACTTTAATTTACCATCTTCGAAACCTTTTGAGTCCACTCCATTTCCATATATTAACAAAAGGTCTATCCGTTTAGAAACTTTCTTCCCAGGCCCTTTTGTATTTTTATTATTTATTCACCTGAACTGTTGAATAAACGGGATCATACGCTACAGTGCGCAAAGTTCAAAAGAAGTGAAACAACAATACTTGGATAACAGACCTCAAAGATATACTTCGTTCTCAACGCTAACACATTTGTCCCTGAAAATATATTTGTATTTTCCTGAAATTTTCAAACGTGTACATATCCATACACATTTATATGCGGATATAAATGTATATGTGAGACTAAGCATGCTGAAGTAGTCAGATGAAGTGATAAATTCCAGTATAAGGAACAGGAATAACGTTTATAGTATTATCTATAGTCCACAAAATAATGAAGTAAACGCCAATTTCATTTCTAATATCCGTTTTTCATGTTATGAATCTTTTTGTGTTGTAAATCTCTTCTTGGCATATATGTATTGAAAGCGTTTTAACTTTTTTAAGGTGTTTTATTTTTTTTAATTGTATTTTTTAAATAAAAATAAATAAAAACACACACTCTAATATCCATATTTTATATTTGTACATGATTTCGCGCATGACTTTTACGTCAAAAATAACGCGGTAGACATCTAATCTAACATTAATATTGGTCGCATTCAGCAGACGCAACTGTTGTGGAAGCGTTGAGAAAAGTCTGCTGGATGCATACGCTACATCGAATGACGTCACGATTACATCGACTATTTTACGGCGCAAACGGCTGTTTTTTGTAGCTCATTCTATTATCGCTACGTATCGGTAACATGTTAAGTAAGATTTTATTTCGTATTTTATTGCAATTTTATAGACTCAGATTTTCATTGTGACAAAAATACAACATTGCTATTATACAAAGCTATTCTAACTTAAAAATGGATTTTCGAAATTCTAAAATGAGAAAAGACCTATGGTCCTAAATAAAAACGGAATTTATGAAATTCTTGTTTCTGGAAATTTCCTGTGTTTCATTCTACATAACATCTACTGGTTGGACCAATTCAATGGCTATATTGCCGAAAATAGCTATATTAATGTCATTTTCTAAAAGTTCATTTCGTCCAATGTTATAAATCTGATCGTCTTCAGACATTTTATACACCAATAATCACAAATCTTATTAACAGTCAAGACAGATGATATTTCTTTTTAATTCCGTAATATAAATGAAAATAAGTAAGTTATTATGAACACAAATATTTTGGACCTCCAGATTTTTGCAGATGTCCACGTTTTGAGGACCTCTGGTATCCAGAAAATGTTTTTGCTTTCGTTTGTCCGTTTGTTCTGTATGCTTGTCTGTGTGTAACCACGATAGCAGCTATACAGCTAAAGTTATTAACACAAAATTTTATATTTAAGATTTCAATCTTTCTCTTAAGATCTGATTAGATTTTCTGTCAATTCTGTTGACCAGTAGAAGTAATTTAAGACTAATTTCTGGGCAATTCAAAAGTACACAAAAGTGAATTTGATAACAACTTTATAAGAAATTGTTTCAAAAATCCTACCAAAAGTTAGCCTTCTACTTTCTGATCCATAAATTTAGAATTTGTTAATACCTTTATTACAGCGCCATCTATCGGATCCTAGCATAGCTATGAACCATTGTCTCGGCAAAACAAATATGTGGTTATGACCTTAATCAGTCAAGTCGTTCTAAGTTACACGATCACTAATAGACGCACCAACGATTGCAATGCATATATAAAGACTTATCTCCAGATCTTCCAGACTCATTTTTCAATTGAAACCATTCAATTGAATTATTTCCATCCCGCATAACGAACAAAACAAATAAATAATCAACCAAATATGTCATTCTTATCGTCAGTTATGAACTAGAGTGCCTACAAAAATTATGATTTCTGTTGTGTGTCCATATTTTCCGGCTTTCCTTTGTGATTTGCAAATTTTCCGGTTAACTTTTCCAATTTTTCTTTCCCTTAGAACCTTATTCGGACTATTACAAATATTTTTTAAAAGACTAGCCAAATCGGTCACTCAAGTGATGCCCTGACCATCAATTAGTATTAATTTTTTATTTATAGACATACAAAAGTACTGAAAAGCAAATTTGAAAGAATTTTCGGAAAGGTAATTATTAAAATTCCGGAAGTAACTTTTTCATGATATTCGGACCGAATCAATTACGTATAAAGAAGTCGTGTGATGACTAGATCAATTTTGCTTTTATAGTGATGATAGGGCACCTTTTATATTTTTACAATCGACCACTAGATGATGCTTTTGACAAATGTAAACTAAAGTCACTATATCTAACAAAGTACCGCAATTAGGACGCCATGTTGATTCCAATACCAACTGAAATGTAGTGAGTAGCGCGATTTTTAAATGTTCAGTTTTAGTGACTTTATGGAATTGACAGATATTATGACGATTTTCAATATTATTTATTGTTTAAATTTGTTTTAGTAACTATACATGCATTTTTTGTAAATAAAACGAAATATGTATTATGGCAAGCTTATATTTATTTTTTGGCAACGGATCTCATAGTAATGCTTCTACTATTTTTATCACAAGTTGTTGATACACTGTCTCTTATACACACTACATTGTTTTATACTCTTCCTTAGTGCCTCCCTCAACTTTTCGATCAACAGTGTTTGAGTTTCTTGCATGTCACCATCAGAAAGCAGTACGATCATTTCTGGATCTGGATCAACTAATACCATCGCCTCATCTTCATCTGCCCGATCTTTCTCATCTAACAATCCACAATGTATAATGTAATAACTTAATAAACAAACCGATAAACATTAGTTTTACAATATGCAATATAACTACAACAGGTAAATAAAGTATTTCAAATTCATACCATGACATAAATCATCTAATGTAATATTGCTATATTGCTAGGGACATCTTCTGCAAGTTCTTCATTTATACGTTTCCTTTTCCGGCCTGAAGTTTCACCAAATGAACTTGCTTCCGTTATTATTGTCTCATCGGTGTTGTAATGTATGGCATTAGATGAACGTTCATTTTCTGTTAATAAATCTGGAACTGCATCTGGACGTAACAGTTTTCGATTATCCATCCGTTTTTGTTCGAATTGTTTTTCCGAAAAATGAATCTAAATGTTTTCTAATCAAATTAAACGATATATTAGGTTACTGAGCACTGAGCACTTACCTCACAGATCATAGACATTGGGCTTAAGTCACTTTGTCCAATACATTTCATCCGTACTTCTTTCCGTTGTGTGTTACGTTTGCCTTATTGTCAAAACAAATAAGATAATATAATAACAATTAGACAAAGTATGTACATATACCGGGCTCTTTTTTTATCATTACACATAGCATTTTCCCTATGTGTAATGATAAAAAAAAATTGTCAATGCATTAGCGATATAGTCACTGTATAGTAGACAACCAGTTATACACCAATGAAGAGTTTACGTATAGCATACCTTAATTTTTAAATCAGGTTGCCATGACGGGAAAAACATTTTTTATGTCTAATATTTCTGAATTTTTATTCAAACATAAGTCATAAATTAAATACATTTTATTAAAAAATAGATAATTTATTTATAAATCATGGATAAATACAACAGAAATGAAAAGGTGGCAATAGTAATGTGGTACCAGAAAAATAATAGTTTAAGGCAAGTTAGAGACATGTTTTCCGTCAATTATCCAGAGAGGCCTATACCTTGTGCAAAAACAATTCTGAACTTTTTTAAAAAATTTCAAGAAGATGGTTGTGTTCTAAATTCTCACAAAAAAAGAAATAGAACCAATCATGTTCGAACAGAAGACATGCAATTAAATATCCTGTGTTACGTAGAGGAACGTAGGATCGCTTTTAGATGTAGCTAAACATTTTGGAGTATCGTACAGTTCGGTATACAAAACTCTGAAAGAATTTAAATATAGGCCATACAAAATATCAAATCATCAAGAGCTTTTCGAAGAGGATAAGATAAAATGAACTGAGTTTTGTGAAATAATGTTTAACATGTTAAATGAAAACCAAGAAATTTTAAATAAAATATTTTTTACTGATGAGGCTACATTTACCAGAACTTTCGGTTTGTACCCTACATTTATCCATGAAAAATTATTAAATTTCCTATCCATTAATCCATTAGGTACTGGTCCCGTACAAATCCTCACGCTCAAAACCTGACCCGAACACAGTACCCTCAAAAAGTTAATATCTGGAGGAATAATAAGCGATAGACTTATTGGCCCATTTTTTATTGACGGTAACCTCACTGCAGTGAAATATTTGAATTTGTTGAGAGACCATATCATTCCATCAATTGAGATGATGAATGTTGATGAACCCTGGTTCCAAATGGATGGGGCCCCGCCACATTCTACTAAAGCTATCAGGAATTTTTTACATAACTTATTTCAAAGACGGTGGATTGGTAGATTTGGTCCCATACTGTGGCCTCCAAGATCTGCTGATTTATCTCCAAATGACTATTTTCTTTGGGGTTACCTAAAAAGTAAAATTTACAACAATGTACGAATACGCAACTTGAATGAACTAAAAGAGCGTATACGTACTGCATGTAATGGAATAAGGCCAGAATTTATTAGAAATACACTTCGTTGCTTTCAAGATCGCCTTGCTTATTGCCTTGAAAGACAAGGTGGACATTTCGAGAACTTGTTATGATATTAGACTTCACATTTAAGTTCGTTTAATTGTTATAATAAACTAATTATTTTGTTCCAAGTGATATTCTGCATTTTCTTTATTAAAAACATAACCTAATTCTTCTAAGCTTTATTTTGCTCTGTATCGCGCAGTGTTACCAGTACAAGTATTGTTGCCGAATCAAATACTTTCGCGCGAAATTTTAACAGTTTCGTAATAAATGTAAAAGGTTTTATGTACGCTGCAAAGTTTAATTTTTCCGTACAAATAATTTATGGTAGAAGTAAGAGAAACGGATCTCCAGAATATTATTTTATTTGTATCAACGTTACGCGGCCAGTGGGAAATGGCGGGAAATCCTTAATGTAGCAATTTGATGTTGACGACGTGATATATTTCGAATTTTAAAATTGTAAGAAAAATTGTACAAAATTAGTTATTTACGATATAATTGTTAAAAGTGCTATTTTATTTTGCGAGTAAGATTTGCGACACGAGGGTGATTAGGAACTGGAGCAATTTAAAATAAGCAAAATAAAATAACATTTTAACACGTGTATCGTACAGTGTTTCTGCTACAAACTCAATTTTTATTTTAAAATTTTAATAAAAAGTTTAACGAAAATTGACTAATAAGAATGTTATGACAGCTCACTGTTCCTGCTTGTCAAAATACGAGTGTATAACTGGTTGTCTACTATACAGTGACTATATCGCTAATGCATTGACAATTTTTACTTTCTTATACTTAGTATAAGGAAGTATTGTGATGATGAAAATTTTCGGCCTCGAGATTTTTGCAGATGTCCACGTTTTGAAGTCCCCTGATACCAAAAAAGTGGTTTTTAAAAAATGTCTGTGTGTGTGTGTGTGTGTGTGTGTGTGTGCCTGTCTGTGTGTGACCACGATAGCGGTCAAACCGCTGTAGGTATCTATTCCAAATTTTGTATTTAAGTATATAATCTCCCTCTTGAGATCTGATTAGTTTTTCAGTAAAATCGGTGGACCGGAAGTAGTAGTTTACTTCAGTGAAAAAATCGAATTTTGCAAATATTTCGTCAATTACTAAGTTTAAACAAATTTATAAAGAATTCAAATGTACTCAAAATTAAATTTGAGACAAATTGTCTTAAAAAAGTTTTTTGAAATTCCTACCGGAAGTAGGTCTTTTACTCTTATCGAAAATCAGTTTTTTGCGAATATCTCGCAAGTCATGCTCTCTAAGCAGGTACATTACGAGTATAAAAGTATTTAAATGAAAATTTTAAATATCTTTTGTATAAACAAAATTTCAAAATTCGGACCGGAAGTACCACTTTGACTCTTACCGAATAGCGGTTTTTTGCAAATATGTCGTAAATTATGCATTCTATATATATTTATTGAGAGTACAAAAGTATTTAGAGTTGAATTTGCAATATTTTTTGTATACATGAAATTTCAAAATTCGGACCGGAAGTAGCACTTTTATTCTTAGCGAGTAGCACTTTTTTTCGAATATCTTGCAAAGGATGCATTCTATAGCGATTTATTAAGAGAATGAAAGTACTTAGTATTGGATTTTTAATAATTTTTGTATAAAAAAATTCTTGAAATTGTATTGTTTGAAACGCTCATACGTATAAGAAAGTCGTGTGGTGGCCACACCTCATTTTTTTTATCATTACACATAGGGAAAATGCTATGTGTAATGATAAAAAAAGAGCCCGGTATATTAAATACATTGCATTTATAATTACATACCACTTGGCAATCGGAACAGACGATATCCATTCTCGCTTCTGCTTTTGCATCGTGCAACACAGCAGCCAGTTATTGTCACAACAAATACAAACGTTTCTTACTACGTATAACACCAATTATAACACATTACATATAAATAAGCGACCAACGAGCGATTTCGTGTTTTTACTGTAATAATATGACAGCAGTCAAACGGCCATTTTGATTCCAAAATATATCTTTCTCTCTCTTACTCATGGTCCTTACCAATTGCGGTACTTTGTTAGATATAGTGACTTTAATGTAAACACTATATTCTTAAAGTTTGACATTTGTTAATGAAGTATCCGCGCTAGCTTTGAAATCGTGTCAGTAGCTCAGTAGTTTGTTGACAGTGACAGTTTTAAGACAGTGAGTCTAACTCCACAAGAATTCATTATTTCGCTTCAGTCAACTTATGGTAATGAAGTCCCATCAGAGGAGACAGTTTACAATTGGTTTGCAAAATTTTGGCATGGTCGTGCCTCAGTGAGTGATGAATCTCGTGAAGGTCGACCAAAATCTGTTGTGGTTCCAAAAAACATTGATGCTGTGCGAAAAATGATAGAACACTATGTACATGTGACTTATAGCGAGATAGAGGCATCTCTTGGCATATCGCAGAGTGCAGTACATACGATTTCACATGAACATTTATTTGTCAAAAAAATATGTTCCAGATGGATTCCACATAAATTGACCGAAGCACAGAAAACAGCTCGTGTCAATTGGTGTAAAGAAATGCGCAAAAAATTCGACATAGGAACCGCAAAATACGTATACAACACCGTCACAGGTGACGAAACATGGATATATGCGTATCAGCCGGAATCCAAGCAACAGTCTACTGTATGGGTGTCCCAAGATGAAACGAAACCCACAAAAGTTGTTTGTGCAAGGAGCACTTCCAAGAAAATGACCGCTTGTTTCTTCGGCTGAACAGGACACATCGCAACAATTCTTTTAGAGGATCGAAGAACTGTTAACGCTGAATGGTATACAGTAATTTGTTTGCCAAAAGTTACAGACGAAATCACGAAGAACAACCGAAAACGTCGCAATTATTCTTCATCACGACAATGCGAGTTCCTCCAATACAGAACGTCTAACAATTGACTATTTGAAGGAGAAAGGTGTTGAAGTAATGACTCATTGCCCATATTCACCTGACTTGTCGCCGAATAATTTCTTTTTGTTCTCAACTGTGAAAAAAAATACATGGACAGCGATTTTCAACACCTCAAGAAGCAGTCGAAGTCTTTGAAAACCATATTTCTGAGACACAACCTTCAGAGTGGAAAAAATGTTTTGAGAACTGGTTCGTACGCATGCAAAAGTATATAGACCATAAAGGCGAATATTTTGAAAAACAATAAAATAGTTTGTTCCGGAAAATGTTGTTTTCTTCCTAGATTTTGTTAAAATATAAAAGGTGCTTCTCGTAGTAAGTATTTGCTTTTATTTTCCTTAACAACTATTGCAATTTCATACATTCTCATTTCATAACTTTAAAATTAATATCCCCGTGACTCTAGTCATCCTGTGTAGCTAATAAACGTGTTTAAAACTGAAAATTGTGTTAAACCGCACTCTAACTAAATATAAAGCGATTTGAAATTAATGAAGTAGTAGGTCTTCTTTGCGATACAGAAAATCAAACTTTAGTTTTAATTAACCGACAAATTAAATTTTCATGAAACTATGGCCTGGGAGCTGCTCGCGTACAGATTTGAAAAACACTGAAGACGTGTCCATTTATAAAGTTCAATATTAACAGCGTCAAACGCAAACGGTAGTATAACATGGAAGTCCTTACTTGTTTTATGATTAACATTACAGGATCTAACTCACCAGCACGTACACGATGTTACATACATGCATTCAAGATTTACCATGCAGTTTCGTTACTTGAGTATTCAATTTCCTGCGAACAATGTAATTCTTGTTTTAATGAAATTTGATTTTGTGAAATTTTATAAGTAATCTAAAACTTCTAAAATTGAAGTTTTAGATTGAAGTAAGTTTAAATTTGCCGCCGTAATTTTTAGTATATTTAATATTTTGAAGTTGGTATTAAGTTAAAATTTTCTAGTTTATTTAAATTTCAGGGTTTGATTATTATTATATTGCCTGATTCTTGTGCAGTCCTTTTACTTCCGTACTTTTATTTTCATTATTTATTTGATTTTACATGAAAAATTAGTGTGTCAAAATTAGTATTTTATATTTTTGTTGTAAGTTTAAGAAAAAACTGCACTCAACGAACACACCGGTATATTAATCTATTTGAATTATGTAATCTGTTAATACACATTAAATTAAATCTAATATCAGAATAAGAAATATTTTATTTCTTCTTTAGTTACAAATTAGTGAATATGCGACACTAGAAAACGAAATATATATATACCGCATGAATATAAATTGATTATTATAAAACAATTATAAACAAACGTGATAGAAATGAATGTGATTTTAAATTCAAGAATAAAAGAGGTTATGTATATTCTAAAATAAATAAGAAAAGAAATAAATTTCAATAAAACATACTTTATTTGTATTAGTGATATGTTTTCCTACAGCACTTATATTTTTAGTATATTTGTGGGCTTTTGTGCGTGCAATATTTATTAGTTAAGCGGCACTACCATTTCCAAATGTTAATGGGCTTTCAACATAATAATATATTTAAAGTACTGAACTGGTTGTCTTTCTCTATTCCACAGGAAAACAGTTTATTCACTACAATTAGGAAGATATTGACCCGCTTAGAATATATCGTTTTTGCCCTATTGTTATTTGCTGAAAACATCGCACAAATTCTATTGTTATGAAGCCCTTCTTACGATTGCTGACGTACTAAACAAAAGGAGAAAATATCGTTAAAAAAATCATTGAGAATTAATACCGGTTATAAAACAATCGAGTGGGCAATATCGCAAATATTTAACGTATTTCCATTAAGGTCCGTCACTTTATAGTCCATAACAAGCTTCATTCATGAATTCGACAAGATTATCTTCGAAACGTTTGAAGACTTTTTTATATCCTTAATAAGTTCAACACGTGAGGGTGCAAATATGAAATAAAAAGATAATGAAATGAGCATAATGGAAACGTCTTGGTTTTTGTTTCGGGTGCCGCAATGAATCGGGCGGTTTGGCTGGAGTGAGGAGAACGATGCTATTGCCTTCTTGTGGCAAACATTAAAGCATTTTTAGTTACAATAGAACAGTGAACAGAAGCGCAACCTAGTTATGCAATAAAGGCATTTTATAAAAACGGTAACTGTTACATACGTAATCGCTCACCGTGAATTTTGAAGAGAGTTCATAATTCATAGCCCACACCGAGAAAAATAAAATGTTGAGTCAACACAAAACACTTTCAAACAACATTTGTGTTTGTTCACCTATAATCAATACCTCATCTGTTTTGATGCAATGCAAGTGACGTTGTTGACACTTGCACATTGGCGCAGAAGTTTCGTGTGTTATATGAACGAATATTATTAATTGAATGGACAAATGAAATATATTGCAACAACTACACGTATTTGATAGCCTAACAATGGCAACTTAATGTATGAGATAGTATAATTTTGTGTCAACAACTCGTACTTATTAAACGAATAAAATTTTGTCATTCTTTGAAATATTTTTCGGTTGAATGAAATATTCTAGTCTATTAATGCAAGAAATATGAGGTTTAACTTAAGAGTGTGTTAATTTACAAATTCCTGCATTTGGTCTTAATGGATGATTTAAATTTTTGTTTTACCGTCACTTTTAAGTTAAAGCTAGGATTGTTTTATACAGCAAGTAACTATATTTAATTTGTTTTTACATATAAACTCTTGAACTATGATACCAATTACCGATATTCCATTCGGTAACATCAAATTTGTATAGAGTGTCCGAAGATATACAAATAAAATGGTGTATAGTATAGATACTTGTTGTTAGGTGTTTAATAACAGTCCTGAGTTTAAATGTTAAATGTTCTAGTTCAAGATAAATTTAAATTCCTCATATATTTAAACTCTTGAAAAATCCAATGCTAGAACTATACATTACTTATTCGAAAAATCCCCAGCTGACCAACTTTTCTTCTAAGTCGCGTCGCGTCGTCCATTTCACGTTATAACTGTGCGTACAAGATGCAAATACCTAATCATAGCAAATAATTTCCGAACTGCGTAGAACTTATTTCACAAATCACACACCATTCCCCTCGCTACAAAGAACCCTATAAAACAGTATTGTCAATTTCGGAAACGTTACGTTATTGTTATCCTTGTAACTTATCCCTACATTCATTGGTATGTCCCGTACATATTAAAAGATACAATTAATTTTTACAGTCTAATAAACCTCGTAAGGTAGCGTACATTGTAGGTATTCCTTTTTCGTATTATGATTTATTAAACCAGCAAAAAGGAAGGAAACAACTGGAAACTGGAATGTGTTCTTTTCCTCAATGCTCTTTAGTACATCTGGTTCAATCTGGATATTTTGTGCATGCCGGCGCCGCCTTAGTACAATATTTTAAAATAGTTCAATCAAGGGAGTTTTAGAATTTTTAATTAAAGTTACAATGAAAACATGTTGATTCAAACGTATAGAGAAATTTAAATTTACAGATTATTTATTCACCTAAAATACTTTTAATATGTCAAATATATTGAAAATAGAATATGTTGAGCAGAATCATTCGTATTTGAATCAACTAATTTATTATTTCATTCAACTAATAAAATTCAAATAAAGTATATAGAAGGCTTCTTTGAAAAATAAGATGGTGTTGCTTGAATATATATTTAATTTTATTCAACAAAAACAAGTGGACACCACGTTCTTTCTTGAATTTACGTTTTCATTTTACTCAGTGCATGCCGTCATAACCTGGGTACGAAACTAGCAGTGGAAAAACAATGCGTACACCTGCGAAAATAACTGCAGTAAGAGGCCGTTGAACGGAGTTACGTTGCCCTGCGTGTCGTCGTAATAATAGTAAGATTGATTGTAGAGCAATACTATTTTTACAATTTGTACACTTAATTTGTGAATTAATATAATTTTATTTTGTTGAATCTTAAAAATAACGATTTAATCAAAGTAGGTAGATCTTCCTGAAATTTTGTACAGAGCCACAGTTTGTCATTCTGAACAACTTTTTTTAGTAATATTTTAGCATACTGTGAACGAGAAAGATACTTTACCTGAAACGGAAATAGATCTTGCTCAACTATCAAGGCCTACGTGATTTCACAAACTCGAAACTATACCAAAAATAAGTTTCAAACCAAGCAGGGCTTAATTACAAAAGATAAAATTGAGATTCAAAGATTTTTAGTTCCGCACACCACTTGTAACATCAATCCTGGGACACGCTGTATATAAGCCATCACAGAAAATTTCAAATCAGTATTGTTCTGTATACGCTACGGTGTACAGATAACGCGGTTTTCATTAATCAGTGCTACTAATGATGACAACATAGTTGTCAAAATACGTATCAGCTTGTCGTGTGGTAAAGGTGTTTTTATTAATGTTTTTGTTTAGTATCGAGTCACAGACTATCTTTCAATAAATTATGAACAATCAATACTCCTGGATACGTTCTGTTTTGTGTATTACTTGTATTTATTAGCATATAATTTTTTTTTCAATAGAAACAATAAAGTAACAAATACAATGGCTAATCCCGTATGGGTGAAGGTATTTATCACGTTCCAATTATAACTTTTGCAGGGTTTCCCTTTGTTAATCATAAATGTTTATCATTTTATTATTACCTCTTCCGAAACAATAACCCACCAATCGCAATAAACGATCGATTGTATGTTTCAAGTGACACTTTATATATCTACGCAGTTCTTGACAATTATTGCCAATAAATATATTAGTGCTGTAAATGTAGATGTATTTGTACATATATATTTATGTTGAATAAGCTTCACATATGGTAGTGTGTCAATAACTCTAATGGTAAATTATTATTGCTATATTGATTTTTTTAATGTGTTTACCGGGCTATTGTTTGATATTACGTAATATTGTTTTTTACGTTCTCTTATAAATAAATTACTACTGTCGTCTTGGTAAGAAAAAACAAACAACTGGATGAATATAAACTGGTATCTCGGATATTATTATACGTTAGACTTTTAATTGGTTTTACGTGTTACATTATTCAATTTACCTCGCGGCAATTAAATTGTTTAAATATTCATTCATTTTAAATTTAACCAATGATGTAATAATTCAATTTTATTTTCAAAATTACATATTTACTTCTACTGTACACAAAGATTCTAATCACTACCACAATGAGCCGAATGACTCCTTCAAATAAATTACGAAATTCTACACAAACTAAATCTATAATCATCTTCCCATCAAACAACAATTATATTTAACGTTACTGCAATTAAAAAAGTAAAAAAAGTGTACCCATCAACACACTAATACCGGGTGATCCATGTTTTACAGCTACCACCAAAATAGATCTTATTTATGAAGAAAAAAGAATCAAATTTTGAAAAAGTTAGATTGAAATGTACACTACATACTTAAAAAAACGCTGCAAAATATTTAAAATGCGTCAGTGGCAGCCAAAAAGTCAAAACATTAACAAAAATTTTCATTTTTGGAATCGGCTTTTTTCATTATTATGATACAGAGATTTTTTGAAACGTATTCATCTAAATTAAAATCGAAAGTTTAGCTTAGTTTTCCTTTAAGTTTAGTTTAAAACATCTAAATTTCGTTTATAATTTACAACTTGCCTGCACTAATCGACAGAGTAAAGCTTGAGAAAGACGTTATTTATGGCCGTTTAGTTAACCAACATTCTCAACGAAATACTCAAGATCTTTGGGGGAGATATCGGCATGACCACTAGTGCCACTACTAGGTACTCCAGCAAGCTACGCCCTAGTAACCAAGCCGACCTTCGGCCGCAACCCAAGTTTTACCGCCACGGGCAAAATAACCCTTATTTATAAAATGATATTTTTTTTTATATTTCATTAATGACAGTATCAATATGCACATTTCAGATATTGACACTTACCTTAATCAAATTAAAATTATATTACTAATACTGATACTAATTTAAGACCATTAAATACACAATATTTTGAATCGTTTCCCGGGATTAAAAATATTGAAACATTTTTTATTAACAAGATATTTGCATTTAATTTTTTAAACATTGACGTTTAAGGTGATTGACAAACTTTCTAGTTGGAGTTCTAAATTTAGGAGACAATGGTTATGCAGGGACGTATTAGGTCGGTTAATGAGTACAGTTCAAATATTGGTTCTTATCTAAATCAAATTAAAATTATATCACCTCCAGGAACGAAAAATTTTATGTCACTACCTACTCAACATACATAGAGAATACTAATTTAGCACCATTAAATATCTAATAATATTTTGAATTGCTGCTTCTACTAATGTCTTGATGATTGATAGCAACAATATTTATCACTTGGAATACCGTACAAGATCCCCAAGATCCTCACGGTCATATGACAGGTATAATTTTTCAAGTTTGAACTCATATTGTGTTTCTTTTGGGAATATTGGTCCAGTTGTTAAGATTTTTCAACTTAATATCGAAGGTATATCCAAAGACAAATGTAACTACTTAGAAAGATTGGCGAAGGAAATGGAATGTGATTGCGAATCCAGCTTGTGATTGCGGAGCTGAGATTGGAACAGTTAACATATTGTTGAAGAATGTCCTCTAGCTGAATTTGAATTTGGATATACAGATTTACATAATTTAACTCCAGAGGCTGTTGCTTGGATCTTAACAACTAAAGACCTTTAGTTTTGTGGCGCTGTGATCTAGGTTCTTTATGCTGCATGTTTTTTCCTACATCCTAGACCAAATGGTGCAGTGTTTCAAAGGGCCCCTGCGGTTATGGCCCTTATAAATATGTTTCTACTCTTGTAATATAACTTACATGTTTCTTTTGTTGTACCTGTCATGTAGTTTCATACGAATATATACAATATGTCTCACTAAGTTGGAACCATATGGAAAACTTTTTTATTACTAATTTTAGGAAAAAAAGTTATTCTTTATAAAAACTTCTGCATGTTCTAAAATCTAAAATACAATCATCAGATATTAAATTTTTTCAGTTGTATACGAGGTATGTCAAAAAATATTAATTTCACTCAAGAGTAAAGTACCTTTATATTTGAGAATATCGAATAATGTTACTAAAAAAGTTGATTAGAACTAAAAATTACGTTCAAATATGCCATTACATCCAGTTATATGGAAAAATTCATTTTTTCTATTTTTGCCTACAATAACAATGCAAATTTAACTATAGTTACATATTATCTAGGATGCACTGACATAAAAATGATTTGTTGTTTGCTAGAAAGGTTTGACAGTGCGAGATCGGGCGTTGTCATAAATCAAAAAAATACCGTTTGTGAGCATTCCTTGGTGCTTGTTCTGAGTTGCGCGACGCAGTTTCCTGAGCGTCTCGCAGTAAACATTTTCATTGATTGTTTCACCCCTCGGGAAAAAATTTACCAGTAAAATGCCTCGTCTATCTCAAAACACAGTACACACGATTTTTCGAGGTGTCAAAATTTGCTTGGCTTTAGTCCATGGTGGGGAGGAAGTTTGTGTGTGTATAGTTTTAGCGATGTCATAAGCAATCCAAGTCTCATCCCCGGTCATTATCTGTCTCAGAAAGTCATCACTGCCAATGTGGTAACGTGTCAAAAAGTCAAGTGCACTGCCCAGACGTTGGTTTTTATGTTGTTCTGTAAGTGTTTTTAGCACCCAACAAGCACAAAGTTTTACAGTAATAACTTCATGAGTAATAAATATAAAAATAAACCTCGCAGATTTGTCAATGAATGTCGACTGGTTTAATATTCTTCGCATTTAGAAAACGAATTACAGATTTAATTTCACAAGGGGCGGGATTTTCAATCAACGCCGCCTTTCTAAACAAGCACTAAAAAGCGTACAGAACAAACAGTGATCTCAACATATTTTCCTGATAAAATTTTAATTAAATATTTTTCTGTTCGGATGTGGTCAACATGGAAAACGTTCGGTATAAAGTTCTACTGCCTGCATGGTATTTCTTCTGCATTCCCAAAAATTATAAGCATTTCTACTTTATCTTCAAATGAATATTGAAATGACATATTGTCACAAAATTAACAATTATAATCACGAGCACTACACGGATCACTAAAGAAACGAAATTCCACCGACATCATGACGTTGTCGATTAGTGGAGACAAGACGTAAATTATAAATTGAATTTAGATGCTTTCCACTAAACTTCAAATTTAAGAAAAACTAAACTCAATTATTGATTTTAATTTAGATGAATGTTTCAAAAAATATCTGCATCATAATAATGAAAAAAAGTCAATTCCAAAAAAGAAAATCTTTGTTAGTGTTTTGTTTTTTAGCTGCGGCTGACACATTTTAAACATTTTGCAGAATTTTCTTATAAAGTATGTAGTGTACATTTCAATCCAACTTTACACTAAATTTAATTATTATTTCTTTGTAGATAAACTTCATTTTGGCGGTAAAATTTGGTTCACCCCGTATATTTTATTTGAATGTGAAAACGATTACATATTATCCTGAATATATTCGCAAATCGTCTTGAATTTTCCTCTTTGCTATCGTTCCACATGTTTTCACAAGTGACATGTTCGCTTCTGTAAGTAATTGAAACTGGGATGTAGGTATTTTCCGACTATTCAATTCTGGAAATGTGAACTTCTTTGCTTTCTGTCTATATGATTGTAATGTAAGAATCGATCATTCTTGTCAAATGTACATATCAGCGTCATCGTAGTGAGATGATGAAATAATAATGGTAGAAAATAACGTTTGTTGTTCTTTCTTCTAAAATATTACTTATAGCATATACACAACGTCCAAAGTTAAGTGTTCACCATTGTTAACTTCCATATTATTGGGGCTATAAAGTTGCTTAAATTAGTAAGTTAGTGGCATTATTCGTTTTGATTGAGATAATGGAAACAGAAAAACTTCTCGCACTTATGTAGAAAATTTAGAAATCCCCATTTAAGAGAAGTAGAGAAAGGAAGGCTTTGATAGTGGATTAGGATACAGAAGTAAACGTATTAGCTTATTTTGAAACTTCTTCTGAAAAAAAAAACTTCATATACACAGCCTATTTTTTTATGGAAACATGGTTTAAACGGAATATCTTATTTTTTCCGAATCAAATAGTACAATAGATTTGTTTGTTTGACAGAATTTTAGAAATAAAATTAAAACTTAACCAAAATAAAATAAAACACTCAAATCAAACAGCCTTTGAAAATCCGTCAAACATAACATTATTGACAATTAATTATCAGTTGACGTTGCATTAGCAAAAAAAAAACTAGTAATATAAATCATTTAACAGAAAGAAAGAGAATTGAAATTCTCATGATAATTAAGTATGGAGATACAAAACGAAGTGACCAAGAAGCCTGCGCAGTATTTAACAAAACCCATCCCGATAGGAGCATATTAACAGTGACAAAAACATTAAAAAGATTTAATGAAACTGGTAGTGTGGAAAACCAACGTAAATTAGGACGTCCAAAACGTGCACCAACGAAGAATATTCTTTCAATATTTTGTTAGATATCGTGTAGAACCCTAAACCTCTGTACTACAAGTGGCTTTAAGTCATGGTATGTCTCGAAGATATGCTATTTTATAGACGGAAATCTAACGTCCAAAAAGTATTTACAATTATTGCGAGAAAATATTGTTTCTCAAAGTATACATCTTTTCCCAAATCACAACAATCAACTTTGTTTTTAACAGGCTGGAGGTCCACCACACTAAGGATGTGAAGTACGTTATTACTTAAATAACAGATTTCCTCAAAGGTGGATAGGAATGCGAAGAACTATTGTATGGCCGGCCGGTCCCATGATTTGAATCCCCTAGACTTTTTCTTGTAGGGATATTTAAAGTGCCGTGGGTACAAAAATAAACCAGAATCATCAGAGGAATTAAAATTACGTATTGAGACTCAATTAAGAAATATTCCTCAAAATTGGTTGAACAATAAAATAGACGGATTTATTCATAGACTTCATTAATGCCAGAAAGTAAATGGAGAACAGTTGGAGCATTGTTTATAATCTAAATTCTGGATTGAAGTTTTGTTTATAAATTATAAACATCTTGTTTAAATATCAATTGAAACATTTTATTAAATTGTTGTTGCCTTGTTTAGTTTTGTTTATTTTAGTTTCATTGAAAGCATTGGCTGGTGTTTCAATGGGAAATGATAGGAGCAATAGGAATAGGTTCTTCTAATTTCCGATGGATTTGCAAAGGCTGCTTGAATTGCATGTTTTATTCTAGTTTAATTAAGTTTTAATTTTTTTCTAAAATTCTGTCAAACAAATCACTAAACCTATTATACCATTTAATTCGGACAAAAGTACCTTTTTAACGATGTTCCTTTTAACCCATTTTCCGGGGCAAAAAAGTAGGTTTTGTATTTCGAAGACTTATAGATCAAAAAAATTTTAAGGGCTCACATATACCTGGGTAAATGGGAAAATCGATTTTTCAAAAAGGTGCTCATTCGAAAGTACTATCCTTCCAGTGTCTATCCTGAAAATTTCATAAGGAAATTCGCAATTATGACGAAGTTATAGCGTTTTGTAACTGACCGGGTAGGCAACTAATAACGCTCGGGGCGCAGATAGACGTAAAACAGTATTTTCAAAATCGGTACCAGAAATATCTCTGCAACTATTGGACCGATCGGGATCAAGTTTTGCACAGTTATGCTTCACACAATAATCTAGTACTTATCGAGCCGTTTTTTCGATATTTGGCATAGTTTTTTTTTTTTTGTGGTCATAATTACTCAACAATTTTAAGGCGAAAAACCGCCAATTTTATTCAAATGACTGCCATGACCCGAAAAAATTGATTTCGCAAATTCCGGCTCGATAAGTACTAGTTCTGTCTATCTACTTTAAGAAAATAGTTTTTGTTTTTTTTTTTTCAAATAAGAAATGGCAGAGGCACGTCTGGTACCGCGAACGCTGTCGACAAAAACCCAACTCAGGAAAACGACTGTAATTTTTATATATATATATATATATATATATATATATATATATATATTCTTATTATGTTATGCAGCTTAGTTTGCCAAAGGATATTAGCGTTTATATATATTCTTATTATATATTATCTTATTCTTTCATTTATATATATATATATAATCGTATCCCTTATACCCATTTCGGGGTCGGGTCTTCATTCCAATTTACCCATACACAAATTGACGCCATTGCTTTCTATCCAGGGCCATCTTTTTCGCTGCACTCCATGTTTTGCCTCTTTTCGTCAGCATTTTTCCGACTACGTTATCCCACGTTTGTCTCGGCCTGCCTCTAGTTCCTCTACCAGGACTTCTTGCTTCCCATACTGCCTTGACTGGAACACTTTTCTCCATTCTTTGTAGGTGACCCCACCAACTTAATTGCCTTTGTTCAATAAAATCGAACACCGAAATTATTTCCAACTCTGCCCTGATTCTTTCATTTCTAATTCTATTTCTTCGTGTTACACCCTTGACTCTTCTAAGGTATCTCATCTCTGCCGCCTGCAACATGCTCTTCTGTCTTGCGGATAGTACCCAGGATTCACACCCATATGTGAGTATAGGCCTGAATATTGTTTTGTATACTTTCATTTTTGTTTGTGTAGTTATTTCTTTCTTATTGATGAATCTTCTACTCATAGCGTAATACATCTTATTAGCTTTTTGAATTCTTTGATTAATCTCTACGTCGTTATTCCCATTGTCTTCTACTACCGCACCTAAATATTTGAATGTGTCCACCTGTTCCAGTTTTATCCCATCTATACTTATATTCATATTATCTCTTTCTCTTGCTACCTTCATTACCTTTGTTTTCATCTTATTTAATTTCATTCCTTTTCTCTCCAATACATCATTCCATACTTCTATATTCTCTTTCAATTTCTTTTCGCTATCTGAAATAATTACCACATCATCGGCAAAAACACAGTCTGTGATCTCTACGCTATTCAATTCTCTATAGCCTATAAACATTGACTTGGTCAGTTGTCTGGTCTCCTTGATGATGTCATCCATATAAGTTATGAACAGTAATGGGCTGAGTCCTCCACCTTGCCTAACTCCTCCTCTTGTTCTAAATACATCTGATTTGAGGTTATTCTTAATTACGTAGTTATTAGTTTCCTCATATAGGCACTTTATTGCTTTTACTAGTTCATTGCTAATGTTTCTTTCCTCCAGGCTTTTCCATATGCTTTCCCTAGGTATGCTGTCAAACGCTTTTTCCATATCCATAAAAGCCAAGTAGGTTTCTTTACCTTTAATTAGCCTTCTACTCGTTATTTCTTTAATTGTGAATATATGTTCTTGGGCACTTCTTCCTTTTCTAAACCCACTTTGTACATTGTTAAGTGTTGGTTCCACCAATTTTCTAAGTTTTCTTTCCAGAATCTGCTCATACACTTTTACCACTGTATTTAAAATTGTTATCCCTCTGTAATTGTTGCAATCTTTTTGTCTCCGAGTTTGTAAATTGGTATTATAACACTAATCGTCCAATCCCTAGGCACTCTTTCTTCCTTCCAAACCCTATTATAGATCTCCAAAAGCAGATCCATCCCAAGATCTCACATATTCTTAAGCATCTCTGCTGATATTTTGTCGTGCCCTGGAGTTTTTCCATTTCTTAAATTCCTAATTCCTTCTTTCAGTTCTTCTTTATCTATGGCTTCATCATGTGTCTCATTTATAGGGTTTATAGTTTTGTCGTTTTCCTCAATTCGGTCTGTAATTTTTTTACCGTTCGAAATTTTCGAACCCGATTTTCACACGATTTATAATAAATGCTATACTTCAAAATATATATTATGGTTTTTAAAAAAAAATGCAGTTTTACTTTTAGGTGTTCAGGTATACGTATGTGAGCGCAATAAGTAGTTTTAATTGCATCCTAAGTCTCTTTAAAACTTCACGATTCTTCCCCAAACCGTTTAAACAGAACGAACTCGCTTCCATACATAATCGCAACCATAGGCGTAACCAGGGGGTAAAAAATCGTAAAAAAATAAAAAAAAAGTGGGTAATTAAGTGCTCGTTAATTTTAAAGCATTGACAAATGTATTATTTTAACACAATCTGATGAAAAGAAATAGAACCACTACCAGTGCTGACAAATGCGAAAGAAAAACGGGTTCGAAAAATGGACGATCACGGCATGTCTTTGAAGTGACCCCCCCCCCCCCCATGGTTGAGGTCTACTTACGCCTATGATCGCAACCCTGTAGAGATAACATAGGAGCTTTTGAAAATGAGCCTTAGTTTTTTCACATTTTTACCAAAACAAAATACTGTCAATCGGTGACATTTAACTCGAGTTAAATTTGAATACTTTCTCTGTGTATAAAACATTTTGATTCTATGCCATATTTATTTTATATTTTATAAATATATGTCTTAAAATAAAATCTAAAACAAAATATTTTAAACTTAAACATCCCGTATAATTTCCGAATATTAATTACTTGCTGACAGTACATGAAAATAATGAAAAAGACAACAGTACGAAACGCTAATATCCTTTGGCAAACTAAGCTGCATAACATAACACAACATGTATATAGTTGCAATAAATATAGACATGCTGCTTATCAACGTATTACATAAATAAAAACAGGTAGTGAATGTAATAAAAATACAAATGTTTATAATACAGATGGTATACTTAATGTTAACATACAATTTATTTATGTTTAAAAATAGATGTTCGATCTTTTCAACCCATATACTAATAATTAAAAATCGCGTAAATTACGACATATTTCAGACGATGCGTAAAAATATTCGATCCTCTTTCATTGAACTTGAACTCCTTAATTAAGGTTACACCAATATAAAACTTCCGGAAGTGCTTTACACCAGTTTTGGAAGGTCGTAAACTAACAAATTGCGTTAACGCCTACCGATATTTACTATGCTATAGACAAAATTTATTGTGACAAGACGATTTAAATTGCACTTAATACAATGTGTTATTTAAAAAAGAAGATATAAGTTTTAAAAAAATAGTGTGCATTTAAGTACATATACGAGGTTTGATCAAAAACTACACGGAATTTATGTTTTTCTCCAAGAAACATTATGTATTCATCATTGAACCATATACTAGTATGGAACGAGAACATAAACGTAAGGACTGACCGAAATCTGTGAGCACTCTCTTAAAATGAGCTTGCTGCATTATTTTTTAGTTTTATATAAGCGTTTGAGTGGAATAAAGATAGGCATCCCCTCAAGAGCACCTGAGAAAGCGGTAGACAGGCAGTACAAAAAGCAACAGATTTGGATATAAAACGGTAGATCTATTTTAAATCTTTCTTAGATATAATAGCATATTAAAATACAAGTTTCGTAAGACATGATTTTTGCGCACGCGTTCAAGTTTAGAAAACGAGCCGCTATGCGAGTTTTCTAAAAAAAACAAGTGCGAAAAATGTCTTATGAAACGTGTATTTTTATTATTTTTTCTATTTCGGTTATTAAAAGTTCAAAAAAACTTAAAATGAAAGACATGTTTTGATCGAACACTTTAGAATTTTGTTTTTTTGAAGTTGGTTAGTCTGATTTTTAAATATTTGAATATCGGCGGTGTTATAATAATAATAATAATAATAATAATAATAATAATATTTATTCGTTCAGTTGACCACAAAAAAATGGTATAGAACAAGTCAACATAGTGTAAATGTAAATATAAACAGTCAAACAATACAAATATGACACAAGCATAAGCATTATGCATATATGTAATTTTGTTTAAAATTTACACTGATTCATGCGATAAATTATTTCAAATTATCAATAAAAAGAACGAAATAAATAATTGCATGTCCTCAGAGATTCGCAAAATAGCAGAAGACAATTTATAAAATTTTTTGCCAACAAAGTCTCGACATATTTATCAAAAACAATACCAGCACTTTTAAGTTGGTGTAAAGCAACTAATATAGCGAATATTATCGTATGTGTCAGTCAATGCGAAGCAACAGGAATTCAGACCAAACGAAGTGTGTTCCCAAAATCTGCCTGGATTAATGCACTCGAATCTTCTAGTGTTATAGTAAACTTTTATAACAGTTGTACTATTCAACATGGGGAGTAAATTTCAATAGTAGCATCAGAAAACTCATCATCCAATTCTGCTTAACAATTTATATTGTTAATTAGTAAATAAAATGTTAGCATGTGCTTTGTGCAACTTCTATTGCACATGTTTGTTACATTAAAGGCTTACATTTGACATTTAAATATGAACGGGTATCGTAAAGTGAAGTTTATAGCACCGAAATAGATAAAACAAGTTTACATGATTTTATAAGAGTTTGTACAAACGTTTAAGAAGAGTTTCATACGCCAAGGTAAGAAAGACAACTTACAAAAAGAATAAACAATATTTGTTCTATATGAGTTTTATACTAGAAATTAAGATTAATATAATATAATATGTGGATAGACATATGGAATATTTATTTTGAGTCACTAATGTCTGTTGAAGTGGTATACATACTATTGTTATGTTGACTTACGAGGAGTCGTTTTTATATTCCCGGACTATTTGATAGATTTAGATTAAAACAAGAGTCGTTTATGTATTGTTGTGAGTGAAGTGTGCCAATTATTGTTCTTGTGGACAATGAATTTCTTTGTTTATTTTTTAAAATATTTATTTTCGAAAACATTCTTTCTACATTCTATATTCGGTCAAGAGAGGGTACATAAACGAACCGTCTGCATACATTTCTTTCTTAACATTATTCCAAAATCCTTTTATGGAATCGTAAGGGGTTCATGACAAATGCGAATTTCTTAGAAGTCGCCATTCGTAATCTAATTTTTGCAAATTCTCATTTTTTATTAGATTGAAAAAATGAATTGCTAATGGAACAACTGTTTCATATTCACCTTTAAGTATAATTTCCGGGTCAACTAAACTCATAGACTTTAGGAGTTCACTTTTAAACATAAAAATCTAAATAACGTGTTCTATTTATATTATTAAATATTGAAAGTGTATGTTCAAGAAACAATAAAAACATAAATGTTATGGGATGATGTAATTTGGAAAAAATATTTTCAGCCGTATTATATTGCTCAATTACTCATACTACTACCATTTCTAATGATTGCCAACGAGTTTGAGCAGGGTGTAAAATTTTATGAATTTTGATTTGACAAAACTTTTGGAAATCTTAACGCTTAATTTTTTTGCGGTAGATTTTAAGCGAAACCGGTAGAACGGTAAAAATATTACTAAAACGGTAGATCTACCGCAAAAACGGCAGCACTGAGTGGAATAAAAATGGGCATCCCCTCCACGAGCAGTTGCACTTGTCTGGCAGTATAGCTTCATTTACGGAGGGCAGCGTGCGCGTTCCATTAGCTTACCTATATAGCTCAATGGTATTAATAAATATTAACTTACTACTCTTCAAGCTAGATCAGATCAGATATAATACACATGTTCCATCACATTTTTCAATCTCGGGCATAGTCCTGAGACGAAATTTTTGATATGACGTTTAGATCCTCCAGCAATTAGGAGCTTCTAGCAAAAACAAACCATAGTCCAAAAAAGATAAAAATGAGATACACAGTGCGACACGTAGATTCAGGGCCGGAAAATCGTTTAATAAAACTAGTTCTGGGGAAAAGAGCCATTGTCACAAGTTATATTAATCTAAAGATTAGGTGTTTCTACAAAAACAACCATAGTCTCATTGATATTCAGCAAAAACCACCTTAGTCCTGGACCTTGGTTATTTTTGCCAGAAACCAATTTGACATTTCTAACAGGTCCTAACCATACTTAATTGTTGGTGCGTATGTACTAGTTTATTGTTTCCAAAATGCATGATTCTGAACAAAATACAGATGAAAATAATCCTACACAGTAAAAAAAAAAAGAGAGAAAAAAGACAAAAAATAAGAGATCATTAAAATCAAAAAATTACATGTGGAAGCTCATATTAATCACGTTGGAAAAGAAGTATCTGAAAGAGTTACAGGACCAGACTGCAGATTACATTGTATCACAACACAAGCGGTAACCAAGGGTTTAATATTGTAAATGTAAAAAAATCAAGTGTTTTGAAAAATTTCTGAAGATTTCAAAGCAAATTTATTTCATATATTCAACGCAATGACAACGAAATATGAACAAGACAATTTTCTTAGCGGTCTTATGAGTTTTCATGCTCCATCACGGCGTCGCCCGAGAAGACCTCATGCAGAAGAACCAGCTGAAAGTGAGGTTCTGATAACGATGACAAAGCAACGAAATTTGCAAATAATGCAATTTTCACTTATAAAGTGCGAGTTTTTGATTCTGAAATAGCTGTATGTTTCAAAGCATTTCTGGCTATTTTTGGAACAACTAGGGCAAGAATCAGAAGATTCCAGGTCTTCCTCATACACCGTGCTTGTTCTCCTAGGGACAAACGTGGCACACATGAATATAGACCTAATAAATAACCCGCAGAAATTCCAACGCTTATCACACAACATATCAAATCGTTTAAACCTCGGCAGAGTCATTATTCGAGACGCAAAAATCCAAATCGTCTATACTTGCCCGAAACTCTTTCTATTAAAAAGATGTTTAGGATGTTCTTAGATAAGAACAAAATTAATGGAACTTATAAGGCATATTGGTCAGTTTTCAAAAGTAAATGTAACATTTTGGTTTGCCAAGAAGTGATACCTGTCCAATTTGTGATCAGTTGATGCTAAAGATGAATGCTGCTGAGGAGCTAGAATTAAAACAGAACCTGATTACTGAAGAAACTCTTCACTTAGCTAAAGCCGATAAGTTTTATGACTTTAAACGCAGTTACAAATTGCGTGCCAAACAAGGCGAATTGACTTGTTTGTTATTTGACAATATGCAAAACCTGCCCTTGCCTCATATGCGAACGGTTGATGTGTTTTTCGCGAGCCAGTTATGGTACTATATGTATTCGGGGTACATGATTTGGATACGAATGTGGCCACTATGTTTGTCTATGACGAAACAATAGGCAAAAAAGGGCAAAATGATGTCACTTCGTTATTGCTGAACTACTTTATTAATCGGGAAGTAGAAAAGGATACTTTGATTTTATTTAGTGATGGTTGCCCAGGCCAAAATAAAAACTACGTGATGGTCCGATTACTTTCTTGTTCATGGTTGGAAGCTGTTCAAAAAAATTATTTACTACTTTCCATTGCGAGGGCACTCGCGACTTCCTAATGATCAGGACGTCAGTTTAATTGAAGCAAAGAAAAGAAAACACAATGCTGAAATTCAATCGGCTTGGGACGAACTTATTTTATCTGCTAGAGAAAGACCATCTCCTCTTAACTTGATAAAAGGAGAACAATCGGCATTTTTCAGTATTGCAGATTCTTTAAAACCATACTTCACTTCTAAAACAAAACCACCTATGAAAATAAAAGAAATCCGCTGCATGGAGATTTCGGCAAACATTGATCATGTTAAAGTGAGACATCACTACACTGGTTTATGGGAGACCATTCATGTTCGAAATAAGAAGAAATTACCATCAAAATTGAATTTGCAACTATTGTATGAACAAGAAATAGCAACAAAGCCAAAGAAATTAGCTTTTCTAAGAAAGTTGGCAAATTTTGTTCAAACGCCAGCAAATCAACAATATTATTTAAAACTGTAAGCAAACATCGTTCTAGAAGAAGAGTATGAAGAGACAGAAAATGAAGACAACAGAAGTGGCGCGGAATAATAATGTGTAATGAAATTTGACATTTCTTTTCAATAAAACATGTTCTTAATTTTAATGTTGCAACGTCTTTTATTTTTATCAATATAGATTTCGTACTAAAACAACCAATGTTCTACAAAATTCGCTCATTAACAACAAATATCTTTAGAAATAACCAAGTTGGAACATTTTTTTTGATTATCTCAAATTCAAGAAAATAGACTAAGGTTGTTCTTGCTAAAACCTCCTCAATTGTGTCTTTTTCAGCGTTGGCTCTTGAGGATTCTTTTGTCTTCGGGAATAGGAAGAAGATGAAAGGGTCATCTGCGGCGAATATGAAAGAGGAAACGTCATAATGGTGTTGTTTTTGGCGAAAAGTTAAAACAACCAATGAATGAAGTAAAAGTAGGTTCATTGTTGTGGTGGAATTACCACACATTTGAAAATAACAGCTGTAAAATTTCACCTCAAAAATATTATATACACCAATATCATCAACATAATATCAAAATCATTGGTTGAGCTAAAGAATACTTTAATGTGTGGTATACATTTTCTGACAACGAAAAGATACCAGAAAATAATATCGGAAAGTTAATAAAAGATAATGTAAACAGTGATTTGTAATTGATTTTTAAATTTTGGAGTGTAAAACATTCATTAAGTGCTCATATAGACAAAAGTAATTGATTATTGTTCGTGGTGTGTAGACATGTAAAAGTACTTTCGTCGCGAGTTAATAGCCTTATCTAAATTATTGACAGTGTTTTTAGATATGTCAGATAACAATGAAAAAGTCTGAAATTTTCATTATGAACATATTGTCATTATCATGACATGAATCACGTGGTTAGAGTGGTACTAAATCTATCTCTTTATTTACTTTATTGTCTGAGAGGGGCAAGAACCACAAGTATAAAAGATGTAGTTAGTCGTATTATTTTATTTATGATATTTCTTGTTATTTCAGGAAAAATTGGGCTGACATTTTTATTATATTCCTTATCTATACCCTATCTCAGAATAAGAAAGAGTGATTCAAATGTCTCGCCAAAACCCGAAACACAGCTTAAAATATATTAATCAAATCTAAACAGTTGAGACTGCAGTAATTTATCAACAGTTTAAATTTTATTATTTGTTTAATAACTGAAAATATTGATATTACTAAAATGATTGGACAAAAGTTATTTTTCGGATTAATATGTAAATTAATGTATGTAATATGAATATGCAATCAATATGCAAATTGACATAACCTATTCTGGTATACTCTGGCATATATTTCATGAAATTTTCTTTTCAATATGAAAGTAACATAAATAACATCGTAAATTATTGATATTTACATCAGGTGTGACTGTAAAATTTAAAGTGAAACATAAACTACTTTTAAAATTTATTACGAAAGCATCTGAAGCTTACAATAACAAAGATTGTTTTGACAATTATGTTAAATATATTAAATTGTGTTATTATAGTTAAATCAGTTACAGAAATTAGTATTATTTACTTGCACTACCACTACCTCCAATATAAACAACAAATGTTTCTACGATATCATTCATTAATCCACACAATAGTATATTACATACCAAGGTTGAGAAGATGACTATTATTGCCCGAGTGGCGAGATTAAATTCCGAGGCGCGCAGCGCCGAGGAATTTAAGCCACAAGGGCAATAATAGTCTTCTCAACCGTAGTATGTATACTATTTTTTGTACCAGTAGTCTAATTGGATCTTGAAACCTTAATAATTATGAATAAATTTACTCATACATGTAAGAATTCCCTTGTAATAAAACTTCATATAAACAAATAAGTAGGCTATATTTTGATGTTGACAAATAAGTTTTGACATAAATGCTGAAAGTAAAAGTCAAGTAGGTATTTATTAGATTATTTTTCATTCCATTTATAATATCTGAAGAGTTTAGATTACACCACCTGCAATGCGCGAGATTGCAGAACAGGCAGTTGAGAACTTGCTTCCGCATATATCTAAACACTTATACATAAAAACATATACAGAATTTAAAAAATCGTGTAATTCCAAAAATACAGTAGTAACTTCTCAAAACGTACTTCCATTAAACACAACATTAAAAAGCCTCGACTTTATGGACCCATTATTCAATATTGAAAGCTACACTTGGCTTAACAGAGAATATTAACATATCAAAATATTCTAAATTAGTTGCCTTTTTAAAAAGATAAAATGAAAATTATAAGCCCAAAAAGTCATTAGTATTTACTAGAGGAAATTATAAAATTCCTTACTGAGGCACCCGATACATGTTACATTGCAACTAAGGTAGTATGTTTATATACTAATACTTCAAAATTATTGACAATTTATAACCCTGTAGACTGCTCTTGTAATTGGTGTTGCTGGTGCATGCCGAAGTGATGAGCGGTGTAATTTATTAATTTCTGATGTTATCATGAAAGCCGATTTAATTATTATTCACATCTGCAATAGCAAAAATGGTTCGTCTCTAAAGTTTGTAATAATGGAGCCACTTTGGATCAATATAATTAAAAACTATTTAAAAATTAGACCAATTCCAGATATAGCAAAATTCTTTATTAGTCTACGTAATGGTAAATGTACTAAATAAAACATTGGACATAACACAATAGGACAGATGCCAAAAGAAATTGCCCTTCCGTAGAACCTAGGCTACACTTTTAGCTGTCAATGGTGGTAATATTCTTCAGTTAAAACAACATTGTACATGGTGGTTGGAAATCTAGTGTAGCTGAAAGTTATATGGAAGATTCCCTAGAAATAAAAAAAAATATAGCATATATGTTACAAGGTCTACCTACATCTACTTACACACACACCTGAAATAAATACAGGAATTTTCGATATGAACCAAATTCCATCAACATCAGCAGTACAATCAGGCTCTATTTCAACTGAAGATATCGTAAATACTTATGGAATTAACACAATTAACAATACTGTCATTAATGTGCCTACAGCTCTGAATCAGAATTGAACCATAAATAAATTTGACATGCCATAATTGCACTATCAATTTTTATAAATAAATTAAAATTCTTTACATCTGTAATAGTTACGTGTTATATTGTTTCCATATTATGTTGTTACATAACCTTAAAATACAGTTATATGTAAAGAAAGTAAAATATCTTTACATCTATAATAGTTACCTGTTAGGATATTTGTTTCCAATTATACTTGTCATACATATTTTGCTATTGTTAAAATACTGTTAGTTATTTTACCTTAGAGATCGGGCATTTATAAGTTTTAGAGTATGATTTGTGGTATAAATCTAAGTAAAAATAAACTGCAATGAATTTGGCGGTTGACAACTTGACATACATACATGCTACTGCGATTGCATGGTTGCGGCATTCCCTTTATTTGTTTTCATTATTTACCTAGGTCAATAATAGCCTCATTATTTACCTCTTATTAGTTCCAGGTCGTGAAATGTCATTTCGTGGCGCTTTGTTATGTGTAAAAATGCTATGATTTTTTACTACTGGTACAAAAAATTATTTATTATTATCTAAGCCTTTCCAGTCTAATTGAATATGTTGCATTGTCCATGACTATTTTAGCACCATCTGGCAATTCATGAAATACTTGTTTAAACTATTCTTCAAAAATGTTTTTCTACCTTCGAAGTTCTTCGTTGTAAAGAGGAAACTGCACACCATGTGCTCTAGAGTATTTTTGACAAAATCATTAATTTTCTTTGTTTCTAATGCCTGGCAATTCGTTCTTTAGGAGATCTTAGTTTGTTTGTTTCTTTTTATTCGTTGATTATGTGATTATAGTTGATTCCCCCCCCTAAAATACATTCTGTACAATATCTGTCATTAAAATATTAGTACATTTATCTTAGTTAGTGTTTTGGAAATGATCATTACAATTACTGTTGTTCCCTTTATTGGAGTTTGTAGCGATAACACTTTGTAAATATTTAAAACTGGGTTTCGTAATTACATGTACCAATCTGTTTTGCTGTTTGAGTTGGGTTGAGCTGGTCAGTGGAACGTTTGCTTGTATTTAAGTCTATGTCGACATTAAACACAGACTTTATTGACGTAAATATTTAAAGAAAAGTGTAACTGAATCAAACATAAATGTCATTATTTCTGCCTTTTTCATTTAGAAATAGCTGATCCATTAATGGAAATAAAAACTTGTTTTAAACTTTTTTATGATCATTTATTAGCAAAGAATAAATACAGAAATTTACACTGATAAACTTAACTTTGCTGAAGTTCATATTTGAAGCTCTAAAAAAAAGCGAGTGTAAATTAAACTAAAATTATTCTAAAAATATATTTAACAGAGATATAAGGGTTGATTCCATTTATATACCACACATATAAGTACGTATATGACTGTCTTTAAGTGCGCATTTTAAGGCTGTTCTCTCACAATCACTTGCATTGGTTGGCGGGGCAAGTGTGCGGGGAACAGCAATCGTTGTCTCATGCGAAGTGTCGTTACGTTAACGTTTGAACCCCTTTTAACTTGAGACAGAGATAGTTCGATGTGGAGGAGAGTGGGGTGAATATGCGCTCAATACCTGCGCACTGTAGTTTATGAGAGTGCTTGACAGATCCGGACCGACTGAGGGCTATTTCTTATTCTTAGCAGAGAGAGCGTTTTAATTCGTAAGATTATGGGAAAAAACGATTCTAACTACCGTAGGGGTAACAAAATTCGTCTGCGACTAAATGCGTCAAGAATAAAACGTAAAACATTTCCATTAAAAAGAAACGTTTGTTATAAGCTTTCGTTCTGAATTACCTTTTCCTGTTTTTAAACTAATTTTGGGTTAGGACGTTGACGAAGATATTGGCGAAATCGAACAACAGCTGTTGTCGTTGGATGGAGGTGAAAAATCACGCATTTTCGAATCAAAATCTCATACGGTAAGCATTTGTGGTTTTTTGATTAATGGTAGAAATTATCCTGGGTATGGATCTATATGTATTAGCTAAGGTACGAGAGCAATTAGAAAGATTTGCGGCCTAATGCAGAATGAAGTTACTTACTTTTTTTAAAGGAAGTTTATTTGTCTACTTAGTCTCCCTGAACTGTACCGCTCATTGCCAACGATGACCTTTCAACAAATATTTTTAAAAAATAAAGTATTTAATATATTTACATTAAGCTTATCAAATTACCATACAAGAGATTGAGGTTGTAGTGCTGTGAAACTTTTCGAAACATCTTGACCACTGTAGTGTTATATAAACCATACTTATAAAATGGGTAAAATATTTGTGACTATAAAAGTTTATTTAAAAATGTAAAATTTATATAGACATATTATACAAATGTGGACTCCGTTTTGTTATAAGGGAGGATAGGAGAATTAAAATAACTAGACTGTACCTCTACTCTACCTGTTTTGCGTTCTTTCCTAACAACGAATGACGAATTCATGCATCCCCAGTACAATCTAAACTATAATTTTTTTTTTATTTTTTTAAATTTACTTGTTTTATTTTAATTGTAACATCTATTTTTAATTGCACTGCCATAATTGGAATAATTTTTAGCTTCCAAGTGATATAAAATATGCTGTGGTTTAGTGGTAGATAGGTATAGTAGAAAATCTAAAATTTTCTAAAAGTAGTCTAAATTCAAACCAACTTAACAATAAAATTTTTTGTTGTATAGTAATTCTATTGTGAAATAAATGTTTCCTTCGCCAATGCGTGTAAATGTGAGAAATAGGTTATTTGGTGGTTTTTCTGGTTCGGCAATTGTTAGGAAGCGGTTTCACTTTAATAGATAAATTTGATAGATACCGCCACCTTTGACAGAAATGTCAAAATTTTCAGTAGAAACTAAATATGAACTGAAAAAGAATGAATGAATCATATAAATGTCAAAGTTTCAAAATTTTCTTTTAAGTATTAAATAAATGCCGGGCTGATACATGATCTCGTTGACACCCGGTATATAGCTTATCATTATACATATATGTATGGCTTGTTTGTTTAGTTGAAAATAAACATCATGAAGTCTCTTTTTGAGTTGCACAACTACTTGTCCCAAGTCTAACTGCTCATTAAATAATTTGCGATTGATAAAAGATGAAATGACCGGTTTATATCGACTTTCCATTGCAATATGTGCAATAGAACATTAAAAATACATAGCTCTGACGACAATAATGACGAAGTAAACAAAGACGCTGTGCTTGGGATTATGACAATAGAGTCTGATTTTTCACATTTGGAACAAATTGCATCTTCCTTAGACTTGCCTCGCATGTCAGCCCGTATGTAAAATGCTGTTCATGATAAGATTTCTGATGCGTAGGAGCAGAATGTTTGGAAAGTATGAACCCAGCAGCTGAGGAAAAGAGGGAGTTAGCCATTGCCGTTGGAGATGTGGGTCAATATGGCACTCCGATGATTACTGTCGTGGCAGACGGCTGTTGGCCCAAAAGATCACATCGTAGTAAATATGATTCTTTGTCGGGAGCTGCTGCAATTATGGAATATCGAGGAAAAAAGTTCTCTTTCTTGGTGTTCGAAATAAATTTTGCACTATTTGTAAGTTGGCAGAAATGGCGGATTCACAATTCTGCAAAAGGTCACAAATGCTATAAAAAGTGGATTGGATCTTCTTTAAGTATGGAGGCCGATATTTTAGCAGAAGGTTTCGTTAAGAGTAAGGAAATGTATAAACTGATCTACCATCAAGTAATTGCTGACGGAGATAACAACTGCTGTAAGAAAATATTGGAGTCAAATCCATACGATACTGTTGTCGTCAAGAAAATTGAGTGTAAAATTCATTTGATGCGCAACTACTCCAAGAAACTCAGAGAATTATGTAAAGACACTACTGCAGGACCATTAAACCTTCGCCAAGAAATTCAGGAAAAAATGTTTCATTCTTGTTTTATCAAAACGTACATGCGTGAATTCTCTGCGTGTCTGTCTTGTACATTGCTATGAGCCTTCCTTGTGAAGGGGTAAATCAACACGCGAATGATATAAAATTGTGTTACGGTCATTGGATATTGAGGCCATAGCAAAAAAAATTAAAAATGTTAGCAATGTTCAAAACAGAATCGTCAACAGAAGCACAGTAGAGATATTTTTCATTCTAGAAAAATCACTTAAGATTAGGTTGGGCAATAAGCAAAGCAATAGCATTCAGGAAAAACGAAGAAGTTCCACTTAGCGAAAAAATAAATCGCTTGAAAGGTGATATTGACAATTGACATTGGTTGACAGATTGGTTACTTCTGCGAAGAGTTCTATGTTCCTACGGGCTGCGTAATGTCATCCATTAAAGGAACAAGTATGAAATTCACATGATTTGTAGGCTTAGGCTTGTGTATGTTTAATATGCTTTTTTTAGATTTTATACCAAACTACTGACTTATAAAAATCATCTTATAAGACATGCATCAAGTCTAATTTATGACGTTAACAACAACATTGTTGAACAATTCAACTCAATCATTGCTAAGTTTGGTAGTGGTAAAAGAATTAATTTTTGCAAGAAAAGGTCAAATAAAAGTAGGTGCGCCGCCGCCGTGGTAAGCCACAACACAAAGAGACCAACATATAAAATGAAAAAGCATCTTGGGTATGGAATCAGTCCTGGAAAATTTGCAACTGAAATAGAAATTCGAAATAAAGAAAAAAACGCCAAACGGAAATCCACGGCCGTTCGAAAGTACTTCAAAAATAACACAAGTGGGGAAAAACTAAAAAGTTGTGATAAGTATTATGGTGAAAACTGTGAAAAACCTGATATGCTTCCAGGAGAGTTTAATTTAGAAAAGACGGCATTTCTAAAAAGGCTACCCTAATCTGAAGGTGAAATCAAAGAAATTGAATTTACTACTCGAGGTCAGCAGCAGTGTCAAGTGTGGTACCTCGAAAGACAAAAAGACTGACAGCATCGAGATTTGGCGAGAAACAGCTTACGAGTTTGTTTACCGTGTTTGCGAACACGGTAAACAAAGTAAGGAGGTTGCCAAGAAAAAACTACAAGAAATTATTGGAAAGCAAATACAGCCGTGCGGGTTTTTCATAGACTCAAGGTTTCCTTTCTTGGGAACATCTGCAAAAGGCCTCATAGAAGAGAGGGGGATTGTGGAAATTAAGTGTCCCTGGTGTGCGAGAGAGGTTACTCCTGAAGAAGGAATTACGAAAAAGAAAATATTTTTTTTGACAAACAACTAGATGAACACCAGTCACAAATGGTACTATCAGATCCAGGGACAGTTACACGTTACCAAGTGGTCATATTGCATCTTCGCAGTATGGACGCCTCAGGCCTTAAAAACAGAAACTATTTTTCGAAACGATTTTTTTTTTGAAAACAGAAATGTAGTTTCGTTTTATAAAAATTGTGTTTTACCTGAACTTGTGAATCCAAGAAAAACGAGAAATATGCCTATAAGAAAACCCGATTGCAGAAAACAGGCGATAGATGACAAGAAGAAGGAGGAGAAAGGCAACGTAAATGTTGACCATTTACAAATATAGATTGGTAGTAGGTAATTTTGATAGTTTGGTTGGCACGTAAATAATAATAGACGTCTATAATTTGAATTTAAGTATGACAACTATCATAATTTGAAGTTTTTAAAAGCTTAGCATGTACACCAAAATTGATTATCTAATAAACTTTAAAAACAGCCTACTCTAATGAGGAAAGTATTTGAAGTCACGGTATATGTGATTTATTAACTAAGAAAATATACACTCAATGTATTTGTTTTGTAAATGTGAATCTCTTTGGGATAATATAGAAAAGGCGTGGGAAGAATTAGTGGCAGATGAAAATTAACTAATTCAATGCCTATCGTTTAAATAAAGTCGTTGAAGAAAACGGCAGTATGATTAATTTATTAATGTTTTCTTATTTTGTTTTTGTATTTATTTTTATTTGTCTTTATTTTGCGTGTTGATTATTAAATAATTATATAATATAATAAGTTTTTTTTAATGTTAATATCTTTACAAACAATAATTTCAAATATAATAATAATCAAGATAAAAGATAATTAGAGCCAATCATTTTGATGACCAATGTCAATAATGAAGGCATTATTTAACCTTTCAAATACAGGATAAAATAAGCAATTTTCACATTGACAAAATAATGTCAAAATTAACAATAAGACATGCACACCACTTTATTGCACAGAACTGTACATGCATACATCAACAGCCGTTAATGTAAGGTAAAAAGAATTTTGTATTCCGGTTTGCCTGAAATTTACTAGTTTCATATGTAAAAATAGCAGCATAAATAATGAACGACACGAAAGTTTATCTTTTGGGCCCCTTCAATTTCTATTAATACTTGCAAAAGTAATTTCTGGCGAACTCTGCTTTGCATGCAGGGGGCGCCACTTCCCAGTGCCTAAATACTGCCTTGCAACGGGTTCGGGGAAAATTGATTACTGACTTACTTTTGCAATTTTTTCAATTTTTATTTTGTATTCTTGAACAGCAAATATGAAAGCATGATTGTATAATTTTACTTTTTTTCAAACATATTTAAAACTGGCTTTTTTAATTACACGAAAAACGTTGATCTCCGGTTGAATATCGCATTAATTCAGTTATTAATATTTAAAATCTATCGTTATACAATCGTCTATTGATCTTTAAACAATATATTAAGACCAACTAGAACCAAAAATTCACAAATTTGAGTGCACAATTAGCTTTCTTCCAAACGCTTGCAACGTGGTAGCCAATCCGAGCGTAAGAACAGCCTTAACGAAGTCTGTCAAAAGTTCTGGCAAATTGTGCTCTGTCTCTACAACCGTTTAGCACTATATAAATATCAAAAGATAAACCAAATAATTTCTTGTGTTGTGAAATAAGCATCTTTCTTAATTTTTTCACATTTTCTAATTGAAATTGTAAAGAATCTAATATATGTCCATATAGTTTCGTCTAAACTAAAACGTATATTAATTAAACAGGTATAATTACAAAATAACTTATTTATAGTTTCAAAACTTTCCTATTTTGGGAATATTCTCTTCAGGGAGTCTGTACGTTTCAATTAGATATTAGAAAGAATAAGTTTTGCCACAGCAGTTGCTATTGTATTGATAAAAATGACCAGCATTGATAAAATAGCCAACAATTTCAAGATAAACTAATATAAATATAGAAATATGTGTAGATAATACAGATCACTTGGACTCGCTGTTTTGGTGATTGTGACTATTGAGATACAGCAATTAACAGAAACAAACTGGCCTCATCGGAATAGTGATTTATAAAATACTAGCTGACCCGGCAGACGTTGTCCTGCCCTTCCCGGCAGGTGGCGCGATGATATATATATATATATATATATAAATAATAATATAAATAATATATAATAACTCGGCCACAGCGCCACGTTTCGAGTCCAGCTTTTGTGATTTTCTTCTTTGGCACTAAACCAACACATATAGCAAATATGAGTCATTTTGATCTATAAATTTAAAATATGGTAATAACTAAAGTCCCTAGATATATAAAGTACCGCAATTACCTCCATTTTGGCGCCAAAGAAGCGGCAAATTTAAAAATCTGTCAGTTCTTTTAACTACAAAAATACAATAGTTGTCAAACAATATGTCAAAAATGTATTCAAATTGTAAAATAGCTTATTGATTTCTTGACAAAATACGAAAGTTGTCTAATTAAACTTTAGAAAAATATAATTGTGATTGTGTCGTTAGCTAAAGAGGACCAATCGAAAAGCAGCAAGCTAGTGTATATGTGTGTGCATGATTTTTATTATTTATTACTCAACAGAAAATCCAAGTATAGAATAAATGTACAATAGAAAAGACAAAAAATGTATATTAAAAAGGTAATACATATAAATAACAAAATATAGAACTAAAAATAAGAGTAGATACATATAAATATTATATATTAAAAGTTTAAGTATTTGTTATTCATTATTAAAGTAAAGATTTACAACACGGTTTCTTGTCATCCTTCATTCATTCAACAAATTATGATCTGCCATAATATATCTTACTGGCTCATCTTCATGGACTATTTCTTTATAAAATCCACAGTGTTTTCATGTATGCTCTCGTCTACGCTTGACCAAGCAAGTTTTGTATGTCTACTGGTAATTATTTTGAACCATTTAAACATAGTCTTACAAAACCAAGCAGTGGTTGTATGAGCCTGATGAATTTTCCCTTTCGCAATGAAATATTCAATGCCAGCACCTGTATCATTGTGCAGAAGAGCATGTGCTGTACTGACATCCATTTTTGCAAAGTGGGTAGGATCAAACATGTGTCCTTTTAGTCTTGGAGCCACTTTTAAATTCATTTCTGAATCTAAATCAAATAATTGTTGTTGGTCGTATGGCTCCAATGTCAATACATACACTGCCAAGATTATATTTTTTTGAATTACTAGATCAATTTCAAAAATTTTGTGTGTAATCAGTGATGTAGCCAGATTTTTAAAAACATGAACAGGGTCTGGCATAATATATAATCTTTCTTGTTTGTTCAAGGGATGTGGACAAAAATTAACTATTTTAGAATGTCTATTGGCTGAAATGTTAAGTAGTCTCCAGAAACTTCTATTTAGGGGACCCATGTCCGAAATTATAGTTTTCACTGTTACACCTACATCACTAGCTCGCTAAATGTATTGAAATAGTTTTTTCAGAACTTCATCAGCACTGTATGGCTTTGTAGTCAGTTCAGTTCATACCCCACTGTAGTGTAGTGCAGAATTTGTTTCTAAATGTTCTTGATCCTGATTGGTAACAATTGGAGAAGTTGTCGCATTAGCAGTCGGGTCTGCAACATTTGCAATTAGATATGATTAACAATTGGAACAGGACAAGAGGCATCTTACCTAATAGTTTTCGTTTGATTCCTTGATTTCGTGGAAAGTCAGCTATTGCAATAGTTGGAATTGCACTTTTTTTTAACAACTTCCGATTATCCAACCTGTTTAATTGGAATTGGTCAAGTTCGAAGTGTGTCTGAAAATTGAAAAACAAAAACATCTTCACATTAGGTAACATTCTGCAAGTGAACAAGAATATGAAAGAATTGAGCAAATATAGGATACTTACCTCACATAACAGAGCTCGTTCAGGCAAGTCAACTCGATTGATAAATGCAATCCATGCTTTACGCCGATCATCATTATTTGATGTTGGTATTCGGAAAAACCGAAATCCGTTCTCGCCACGGCTTCGACATCCACTCAAACAACAACTGGGCATGGTTCCAACGCACGTAATAACTTTACCCTTTATGTCAACAGCGATCAGCTGATTTCTCCGCGTGTCCAGACACTACCAACTCAATCACTAAAGTCCCTAAAAGTCACCAAATCACCGCCATTTTGGCGCCGTTATAATGGGACAAACCAATTGCGGTACTTTATTATCTAGGGACTTTAGTAATAACTTGATTACAGCGCCACCTATGCTATCCTAGCATAGCTATGAACCATCGTCTCGACAAAACAAATATATTGTGTGAATATAACCTGAATCGGTCAAGTCGTTCAGAAGTTACACGATCACTAACATACGCACCAATGATCATATGTATAAAGATTTTTCTCCAGATCTTTCAAATTTTTTTTCAGTGGAAAACAATCAATTGAGTTACATATTTCCATTCCGGGAGCATAACAAACAAATCAAGAAAAAGAATCAACCAAATTTATCTTTCCTATCGTCAGTTATAATCGAAAATGCATAAAAATTATGATTTTATAGTTTGTACGAATTTTCCGACATTTCTTTGTAATGTTCCGATTTTTTTCTTTTTTTTTTTTCTGAAAACGTTTCCAAGACTATAACGAACAAAACAAAAAAAGAAATACACATATGCATCGTACGAATCGTGAGTTATGGTTTTGAGTTTATACAAAAATCCTATAGAGAAAAGCACTTTCAGTTTTTCCAGAATTTTTCAATTTTCTGGCCAACTTTTCAAATTTTTCTTTCCCTAGAAACCTTATTCGGGCACACAGACTTCTATCTATTAACCTAGACACACTACTGCGCTATATAAAGTGAAGCCACAATGACAATTGGCCGCCATTTGCAATTGGGGCAAAACATTGTATAGTTGTATATTCGTTGTAGTTACGTTTTGTGAATTTCGTGGTATAATTATTGATTAGTTTGTGTTTTTAAGGTATTATTTAAAATAATTTATATTTAAATATATAAGTAATTACATTGTTTTATCATAATAGACAGAAAATTGGAACAAAATGCCTAATTCATGTTCAGCTATTGGTTGTACAAATAGACATAGCACGGGAGAAAATATCCGATTTTATGGGGTAATGTTACTTAATTTATCTAATATGTATAATAAAAGAATGAATTTTTAGATTCCCATTAAAGAAGAAAGAATTGCTTCCTTTATGGTTACGTGCTTTGAAAAGGAAAAACTTTAAACCTACAAAATATAGCAAAGTGTGTAGTGATCATTTTGTTGAAGATGATTACTTACCTCGGCCGGGGACATATATTAAACGTCTGAAACCCGATGCAGTTCCATCTATATTTTCGCAATTTCCTTCATATTATCAAAAGAAGAAAGTAGAAAGAAAAAATATTCAACATTCAAAGCGCACCAACAGTAATGAAGTTGCTTCTACATCAAGTCAGTTTCAAATTGCAGAACATTCTCTTGATGTGATACCAAACGAAACACAAGTTTTACCAAGTACTGTTACTAGAGAAATCCAGACAAACTTATCGGGGACTGAACTTGATGAAACTACAAATTCATTGAAACATAAAGTGAAAGTGCTGCAGCAAAAACTACGAAGACGTAATAAAAAATTACAAATATTGTGGACTTATTGAAAACATTACGGAAAAGAAATTTGATTGAACAGCAAGTTGAGACTTTGCTACAAAACAAGTTTGAAGGTATGGCACAAGAATTATTTAAGAATGAGCTTCATAACACTGAAAGTACTAATATGGGTAGAAGGTATAGCAGGGAAATGATAGCAACTTATCATCCAAAAATTTAAAAAATTCAATTTTGTTTAAAGTTAAACATTATTTTGCATTAGATAATGCAACATTCAGAAATCTGTCTTGTGACAATGAGGCAATGTTAGAAACTCATAAATTGCAATTGATATTTACAATTTGCAGTAGTTATATAAAATTAAGGATGTATTCATTGTCGAAACATTCTGAAATTGTTAGTAAGCGACATTTTTTTTAATAAAGTAGTGTTATTCTCGCATCAATAAAATATGTCGAAATGTATTTACAAATTATTATTTAAATGTATTTACACTTGTGCTAATGGTATTTTCTTTTCTTAATAATCTAATTAATGTTGTATATATTGTAGTGTAAAAAAATACTGGATATGCCAAATAAAGAATATTATTTCTTTAATTTTAGTTTATTATTCAAAATTTAATGCATTCGTTTAAAACTTATTTGCGTATTTTATTATATGAAATGATGAATTTTATAAACAATACCCATATACTTTTATTATTACTATTATAATAAATACTACTTCATTAAAAATGATTTCAAAATGCATTTTTTTTAAATTATCCCTATCCTTAAAGTAGCTACTTTGCCCCAACTGCAAATGGCCACCTACTGTCATTGAGGCTTCACTTTCTTAACCAAAGCGGTATAGGAACTTGTGTGTCTAGTATGTATGGAAGTCTGTGTTCGGGCAATAATAATTACAAAAAATTTTAAAAGAAAAATAACCAAATTGGTACCGTCGTTCTCAAGTGATGCGCTTAACAACAAACAGCATTTCATTTTTATTTATATGAAAAAGATGTATTACTGTATATTAACATTTAGTAATTTAAAATATTGAAAAGATGGATATTATTTAAAGGCAATAAAAGACGAATTTTAAACCACTCCTTCAATGTTTTGCTACAACAAGGTTCAGTAAAATGTAATTTGCATTAACTATTAGAAGCTACAGTATAATCTATAATTAGTAATCTTCTGCTATTAATTATTTAACGTAATATATATCAATATATAATTAATATTCAAGTCGAGTAAAGTAGTATTAATATTTACTAGTAATACTTTCTCAAGGTTCTCTCCAGTAAGATTTGTTTTCTTTGAATGAAGTACTGTAGATAGAAAATAGTCACCTACTTATATAATAGTTACTTTGCTAATTCTGTTACTATTTCGACTATGTATTAATAGATGGCGGGGTGCTTAATGTCATGTATATTTTATATACTTTTGTATATGACTTAATTTTCCAATAAATTAAAGGTTAAGATCATACTTCACAGGATCATTTCTGTAGTATATCTTCACATACTCCATTCTCAAAAATGGAGTCGTTGCAACCATGATGAAGATTCATAGTGTTGTGTTCTGAGCGTGAGGCTTATTGTGGTTTAAGACTTATGTCTTATCCATAGTTAACGATGATCGTTCACCAATAAACTTGTTTTATTGGCCATGAATGCAGCACATTCTGAGTGGTTGCAAAATCTTTTTTATATATATACTTTGAAAAACCGGATGTTTGAAGCACAGTATAGAGCTGTATAGACACAGTAGTTTCTCTCGCTGTCGGCACCTTTGATGTTTGTGTCCCAAAATAGTACTGCGCATTCACGCACGCGCAACCAGAGGCGTAGTAAATTTTTCTATTCAGGAATAAGCCAGTGACGCAGAACCAAATCGTTTATGAGATAATTATGTTAATCTATTTTTAAAATTATGAAAAAGCTATATCAATAATACAAAAAACGATGATAAAACACTGCTTTTTATTAAGTACATATTACACACGCATTTAAAATGTAATACATTATACGTACAACACAAAAAAAGGCTCCTCTAACCTAAAGATTACTTAAATTTCTTGACACAATTCATCAATGGTGTTGTAAAATTGTTATTTTATTTGAATTGCCACTAACTTTGAAATTTCTATTGCAAAATTTCAAAGTATAAAAAATTCTTACACGAATAAATAGCTTTATCAAAAATTCAGTAGGAAAATTTTCGCAGGGATGTTTATATGATATCTCCTCCAACTTCTGTTTTAATTTAAAGCTAACATTTGGTTCGAAGGAAAATGAAGAAAAAAATTCACAGAAGGCTTTTTCCTAATGCGGTATTTATATATAGGTATACTGAAATTATGGTCGGGCGTTGCCAAATTAATAAAGCTGTTTCACAAAGTTAGGACATGCCTTAAAATAAGTGTAAAATTTGAATTCATTCATTTCTTGTGTTTTAAACGTATAATTGTTGGAAAACTATGCTTTTCAAAACATTTGTGTCCCAAATAACCTATAAAATAAGTGAAGGCATTTTGTACAGTTATATTTTCCCATTGTCGGTAATCAATCTTCGAAAATTAAATTTTGCGTTGGTGGTGGTGAATTTGTCATGAAGTTTGAGTACTTATTCACAACTACAATACACAATATGCAACAGTTGAGGACATTTTAATGCGCCTGGGGATCTTACCGCATTGGTTCTTTCGGAAACCTTTGTTCCAAGTATTCGCGAAACGAAACACTACAATTATTGATAAAACGTTATGCTGCCTGCACACTAATTATAAAAAACAATTTGTTTATCAAAAATGTTGGAAGTACGTCAGCATCCATTAAATTATGTGGAAATGTTTCAAGGAAATGCACAATAATCAAAGAAAAATTTTTGCCACACATTTTAAGATTTTAAACACAAATTCTAAATTAATAATGTGTTAATAAATTTATTTGACGTTAATTATAAATGCCAAAAGAATGTATAATTTAGTTTTACAAATGCCTTGTTTAATCTGTGTACAACTTGCCATTAATTTGTAAAATTAGTGTTCATAATAAATTGTTTGTCAAACATTTTGTATAATTGGTGTACAGCATTACTTATATTAACGGCCATTCACAAATCGCATGCCCAGCAGTCGCATAAATAATCCCGCCAACTTAACAGCTGATGGCTGACTACTGCGCATTCTGAAATTTTCACGCACGCGTCGGTTCAAGGTCGTCGGTAGGAGGACAATTATTTCCCTCGAGAGAAACTACTGTTTCTATTACATAGCTATATACTGTGGTTTGATGTGAAAACTTCTATGGGCGCGTTGATTACAGATGGTCTTAACGGTGATTTTTCATTCACCGTTCTGCAAACAGCGATTTTAAAATCGCAGTGATTTTAAACAGCTCTTTTAATCACAGCGAAAGCAGGAGCCGTTTATTTTCGCTTTATCTGAAACAGCTCTTGTGAAAATAAACGGCTCCTGCTTTCGCCGTTCGCTTTATTTGAAACAGCTCTTTCAATCGCCGTTCTCCGAGCTGTTTAGTTCGGTGAAAATAAACGGTTCCTGCTTTCGCCCATGTTTCACCGTTCGTTTTTAAACAGCTCTTTGAATTGTTTAACTATATGCGTAGTGAAAATTTATTCGCGGTGAAAATCAATAAATTCCCGTTATACGTATAATATATACCTAATGGAAATTATTGAATTGATGATAAACTACCTAATAGGTTATAAAATATTAATATACGCATATTAGGTATATCAGTAGGTATTTTGCATTTAATTTATGTTTTATATTATAACACATGAACGTGCAAAAAGACTTGAAAAAAATTTGAATTAACAATATATAGTAAGTAACATGATGACATGTTTGTAGTTATATAGATGATGTACCTATGTACATAAATAAATGCACAAAATGTGTATGGATAATAGATATATCTTAAAAAGTAGAAAATAAGTAAAACTTAACTCCAAGCAATGAAGTATATTTTATTTATTATTTGCTCAGTTTAATGTACCTATATGCAATAATTAAATACATTTCAGTTTCTCTTCTGATATTATATTTATGAAATATAAAGTTTGCTTAGGCACTTTTAAATTATTAATATATTAAACTACAATATTAATGATTATTTATTATTATGGAAATAAAAGTTTACTAACTTTGTTAGAACGTAATCGACTTTGCCTATCCGATAAGTAACATTGAAAGAATTGCTTCGTTACTAGTGTTGGGCGAGTTAGGGGAATACGTTACTTTTTCAATGCGATTAGACAGGCTCGTGTTTTGTCGGCTCTCGGGGAAACCGGTAGGTCCCGAGAGCCGACAAAACACGAGCCTGTCTAGTCGCATTGAAAAAGTCACGTATTCCCCTAACTCGCCCAACACTATTCGTTACAGCTATAGTGAAACATATTTAGGTATGTCAAATTGAATCTATTATTTAAATTGAAGTAAATCTTAGAATCGCAGGCAGAAATATTTCTTTACATCAAAAAGAAATTTATTTGCCTCTATTGAAAAGAACCCTTTTCATCATAATAAATACGAAATTAATCACTGTGATTCCAAGAATTTGCAAACGGTGAAAACAGTGATTACGAAATCACTGTGAAAAATCACTGTGACCAATATCTGCTCTCATCTCTAGCGTTGATACATTGATTGTTGAGCACAGAAAGCGACTGGGCCGTCACGCTCGTTCGGGTAAAGTCGGGGTCGCGCTCGGCTTTGTAGTATTATAACACAAACTAGCGGTATTTAATTTCAATTAAATTGAAATTTAGAATAAATACGCGAAATATTGTATTTTTATTTTCTGAAAAATTCTTGTCCGCGTGCAGATGCGATCCCGAGCCGCCCGGTATGAGGCCGGCACGTTACCATTAAACCAGCGTGGGTACTCGTATGAGAATTATCATATCGTCTATTTGTATATATACATGCGTACGTATGAATTTTTGAAGTGAAAACTTGATCAGACCGAGCGAAATGTACTAGAATAATGTATACACAATAATAATAAATATATATTTTTTAAATGTAATATAGAACGAAAATGGAAAATGTAAATGTAAATAAATATAGAACGAAAAAAAGTAGTATTTCGTATTATTAACCTCGCCTTGATGAAGTTTTCACTTCTGCCGAGTGGTCTTAAGCACACTCATTTTTTTTCCATGTACCTGTCGTCCGGATGAAGAATTTTGTGCAAATTCTCGTCCATGGTTTTAGCAACTGTTTCCGCATCAACTGTTATATGGAATAGTTGGATGAAGTAAACCAGCTACAACATTTACCACACAGCGTCCTAATATATCGACAGTTTCGTCGGCACTTATCCATAGGTACTGATTTGAAAGAAGTCTGCTAATGCATTCTACTCATTTCGTGAAACACTTAGAAACACAATATTTGCGTAAGGTGGATTCATCAGGAACATTTCGACCAGTATATTTTTGGAGAAAAGTGGGATCGTCAAGTTTATTTAATGGGAAATTAGCCGCCATTAAAGCTTCACAGAGTTGATTAAAATTGTCAGCTTCCAACGGGTCCAATTTCTGTGTATGTTTTAGCGATGCTAAGTGACGTTGTACGTGCGATTTTTGGGTATTCTGTAACGATATTTTACAGACTTTGCAATAAATTTCGGAACCACTGACAATAGACATACAATCAGTATGACCCTTAATCCAACTCGCCATTGTTTCAAGATGCCATTCTCGACGTTCTACCATATCATAGTGACATAAACAATGTTCTAGATCTAAATAAATGATAACTAAAAACGTATGCGTATGTTATTGAAACTTAACGAAATCCAGTTCACAATTACGTCAAGATAATTGGGAGAAGTAGATTCAATGAAACGATATTAAACAGGAACTATTACAAAAATTACGAAGTATGTAATTAACAATCAAAACAATGAAAATAAAAATGAGGTGTGGCCACCACACGACTTTCTTATACGTATGAGCGTTTCAAACTATACAATTTTAAGAATTTTTTTATACAAAACTTATTCAAAATCCTATTCTAAGTACTTTCATTCTCTTAATAAATCGCTATAGAATGCATACTTTGCAAGATATTCGAAGAAAAGTGCTTCTCGCTAAGAATAAAAGTGCTACTTCCGGTCCGAATTTTGAAATTTCATGTATACAAAAAATATTGCAAATCCAATTCTAAATACTTTTGTACTCTTAATAAATATATATAGAATGCATAATTTACGACATATTTGCAAAAAATCGTTATTCGGTAAGAGTAAAAGTGATACTTCCGGTCCGAATTTTGAAATTTTTTTTATACAAAAGATATTGTAAATTATAATTTAAATACTTTTATACCCGTAATGTACCTGCCTAGAAAGCATGACTTGCGAGATACTCTCAAAAAACTGATTTTCGATAAGAGTAAAAGACCTACTTCCGGTAGTAGTTTCGAAAAACTTTTTAAATAAAATGGTTCTCAATTTTAATTTTAAGTACATATGAATTCTTTATAAATTTGTTTAAACTTAGTAGTTGACGAAATATTTGCAAAATTCGATCTGAAGTAAAGTACTACTTCCGGTCAACCGATTTTACTAAAAAACTAATCAGATCTCAAGAGGCAGATTATACACGTAAATATAAAATTTGGAATTGATATCTACGGCGGTTCGACCGCTATCGTGGTCACACACACAGACACACACACACAGCTAACATAAGTATTAATAGGTATATACATATTTAACTCTATTTATCTTACATAATATAAGGTAGATATAATAAATTTTAAAAAAACCCTCACGCTTCTACCTACGACGATGAAGAAACGAATTTAGCAGTTAAATGTACTTTTTTTGCTGTCGTTTTCGCGGCAAGAACAGATGTTGCAGTGCACCATATGAATAATGCTATTCAGTAACTGCGTGTTGTTTACATTATTTCTTTGCTGCGTCGTAATTTAAACCTGGTACGCCCGATCTATAATCATAATTTATTGAATAAGTAATATAAATTCATACTATTTAACAATAAAGGAAACTAATTGACCGTTTCTAATATTTTTATTGTAAACTATGACATTGTTTCGGCATACAGTGGATTTATCAGTTGACTGGTAGTATTTATTTTGATTACAAAAATCTCCTAATCATAGAAACAATTCTGGATTCATATTTTTATGTGCGTAAAATACAGTTTTTAATTTAGTTTTTATTTTAGTTTTAATAAAGTTTCAAATTTTAATATAAAATCAGATAAAACATCTTTATATTGCAGGGAAGTAATTTTCTACGCATTTTTACGTTAATATTTGAGAAATATCAGCAGATGGCACTACTAACCGAAGAGAAATTGACTTACTATCCTTAGTACGCTATTACGCCCGCCCCTGCTTGAACTGTTGAAATCGTCATTTTAATATGCGCGGAACATGGAAAATGGCATATTACGTGACACTTAAAATAAAGACGTTGTTATATACTGGACTGCAAACGTCCCAAAAAAGATATGAAGACGCTATTTAATCCTTCAGTGCACTTTAAGATTGATACGAACAATAATAAACTCAGGGATGACATCTCTTTTTAATTCTGAAGAAAATAGTTTAAAAGTAACTTTACGTACTGCAAACCTATTTTCAAACTCTATATGTTATTCAAATTTATTTATACTATACACACTTACCTACATGAAACGTTTTAAATTATTATAATTTTGTTATTCCATTCATGGCACGTGCCAGTAATAAACCTAATGTATACTCACATAATATGTATAGTGTTTATATCACGCAAAAATGCATATTACCACTTAGAATGCAAGCGTAAGGATATATATCCGTCTATATAACAAGACGAAAACTTTCTCATTTTTTTTTTGTGGCTTTAAACCAAATTGAATTTATTTAATCTGGTCTTTTGTTTCTTTGTCAGGTTTTGCGCAGGCAGTTAATTCGCGTGCCAGTCGACGAACTTCCCGTGGGCGTCATTCCTTTTCATTAATTTAGTTAATACCGCGGTAAATATTTCGGGAAAAACACTGGAGAATAAGGAAGTATAGCGGAACTGCTACTTTAGACGTCTAACGTCTTAATGTCTCTATCGATTTGCGTGATAACTTTTAAAGAAATTCTTAATGACATTGGCTTTGGTTTAAAGGTTAAAGGTTGGACCTTTAATACATCAAATTTGAAGTTTTGTCAATAGGGATCAAATTTTAATACTATATTATGCTCTTATTTTTTGCAACATACGCCGGGGAAGCAGTGATAGTAGGCGTAGATATATTTCACTAGAAATAGCATGAAATCTAAAAAATAGTGAATATGTACACAATTTCAAAAAAATATATTTATTTATTTAAAGCAACAGGAAAAAATCAAGTACAAATACATGAAAACACTCAAAAAACGTATTACTAATGTGAGATTGTATGGAGGTACTGATGCCGACCTGACCATTTCCTTGCATATAACAATAACATAAACATAGAAAATCTGTTAGAAAGAAACGACAAATATAAAGGAATTATGCAGAGTCTCAACAACCTTAACTTTTGAAAATTATTTTAACATTTTCATCGCGACATCAGTTAATATGTCATTTGATTTAATAAAGATACAATAAAACAACACGCTCAGGAAGTATTTGTGTGCGTGCGTGTGTGCGATATTCAGACGAATCTATGGTACTTACAACCATGAATTTTGACATACATATAGCCGTAATAGTGACTTAATGCATATCGAAGTCGGAATCTTAAAACATAATCTAGAATTTTCTTATTTAGTGTTTTGTATTATTTTGAGTAGTCCTTAGTCAATTTCAATTCACGATAACACTTGCCGGGAAATGTCACAGTTGACGTACAGAATAGCGTCAAAAGTCTGCAAGAAATGCCGGCATTCAATATGGAGATCATTTAATCCAGTCATACTGTCCGAAAATAGGCCCTGAATTAGAAAATGAACCGAACAAGCCAAATTTTTTATATGATGTTGGATGGGGTCAGGACAGCTTAATTTGAAGTTTTCGACCGAAACCCCTCAGAGCGTTTTCCGCCATCTTGAAAATAACGGTGAATTCTTGTTTCCTTTGTAACTCGGCTCCTCGTCGTCCTACGGGGAAGTTGTTTAGGTATTTTTTCTTCTCTTTTTTATTCTCTATAATTGATTTTATATAACTTTTTCACCTAACATCTGTCGTTCTCGAGATATCGGCAAAAATAGGACATAATTTGGGGTACGAGCTCGGTTTTTATTTTTTTTCTTCTTTATCGTCACACATAGCCAAAAAATGTCTATTGCCAAAATGGTAGAGCACATTCGTACCTAAAAAATTGTATTTTTGTTTCCCCTCCATTTTCAAAATTACGAGTTCTAGTTTGCCGCAAAGTCGGCAAGTCCGTGCGAAGTTTTGATTCTATGGCTCGCGCGATTGAATAGATACGTTGTTACGGATTCACCGTTCTGAATATAATTATTGAAATAAAATAAAAGTAAATAAAACACTGAAATTATGAATCACATGTATAAAATTTATTAGGCAACATTTTTTACAGGTAAAAAAGATATTCATGTCTTCCTTCTTTTCGACGGTCCTGCTTGTTCATATTGCTCTTGTTCAGCATCCTCTTCGAGACGTGGAGATTCTTGAGCTACGTTGTCTTCGACGGTCGCATCATCCTCTTCGTCTGATTCACTGTCATGTAGGTAGTCGACTTTGGCGGCGTTGTCGCATGTTTGTCCACTGCAATTAAGGCAAATCGTGGAACACGTAATGCCTGCTTTAATGCACCCACAACCAGCTCCACATTTTTGTTTACATTTACACGATACAAGCTTTAGAAGCTCGGTTGGCACGGATTCGGCTGTGTTTGTGATTGGTTCTAGTCCTTGGTGTGTTCGTCGCCAACCCCATTCCTCCGGATCTTTGTATAATCCGAGCCAACTTTGTACTTGGTGATATGTACGGAAGACGTGCTGCCGTGCTGCGTTCTTAGTTGGTGGAAGTGATGACAGATTGAATCTGTTTTTGGTGATCAATTTTGTGAAGCGCCGGTATCGTAAAATATTGATGTATTTGTCTTCCTTATTACCGCCGTATAGGGCGATGAGGAATCGTTCTCCTGTGGATGCCAAAATCTCCGGATCGACGTTTTTTCTTTTGAAAAGTTCAACCGATGATACCAATTCCGCATGGTTTTCCATAGTTTTTATGAATTTGGATTTCCCAATATTGAAAAAAGACGATGTGGCATCGCAACCGCTGAAAGCATGAAGGAAGAGTATGTTGTCCTGAATGGTCTTGCCGTGCTTTAGACTAGTTGGAGAGTACAATGCTGCTGGTGTATTTCCTTTCGCTGGTTTTCGGGTAATTGTTCGTATCATGCGTGGCACTTCTTATGTCCTCGCGGATAATTGCTGCAGCTTCGCGGATGACTCGTAATTGTTCTCCTCGAGAATCCTCATTTCTTTGGTTGTACCAGTTATCCGAAAGTATTTTATAACCGGTGTTCCGAAAGCAAATCAAGCAATCGCATCCTCGTTTTTCACTGATCAGAATGTCATGTCCAAACTTTGCTTGTAAACGACTTTTCACAGTTTTAATATGAGGAACGTAGTCTCCTTCTATTTGGCTGATCAATTCATTTATAGAGAATTGACATTCGTCGGAATTTTCAATTAGAAATGAGTAAATGTCCTCCATGACTTCGTCCACTTTGTCCCCGGTGGGTCGTATTTTCTTTTATGTCCTTGGAAGCTAACTGGTAATACACATGAGTAATGCATTTGCGATGGTACCGAGATCCAGCGGCGACGAGATCAGGTACATGCTGGATACGGTTCTTGATTGAAACAGCAAAATCACCATCGCGTCCAGCAAGGTGTTGCATAATTTTTTCTTTTATCGATCTGTCTTTCACCACACTAATTCGTTTTCGTTTTCGATGTTCTACTTTCCCTTCTTCTTCTATTACTTCTGCACAAAATAAGCATTTATTTTTGAAATCAAAAACAGGCTCAAGCAGCGGTTCTTCTTCTGGTTCCTCGAGTTCTTCCGAATGCCTCAATGCAGATGTCCTTCGTCGATAAGCAATCGACGCTAGTCTTTCGTTGCTGTATTGTTTGTAGCACGCATGGTGAACTCTCACTGAATCGACAATTTGTAACATACGCTGATAATCCTCATGTCCTCTTTTAATGCTAGCCGCTAAAAGAGATTGGACAGCTTTCTTCTTCGTCATATAAATGTCTTCGATCAAAGGTTTTTTGCAAATAAAACAATCGCCCATTTTCACAACGATAGTAAATACGTACGCTCACACTGACATTCGCGAAACAACTGCATAACAATCTCCTATACAATGTAAGCACACTTATAAATTTCGATGGTGTGCGTAAGCCGAGGAAACCCGAAACCTCAAATTTTAGTTACGAACTTGCTCTACATGCTTCATAATAGATATTTTTCGCTGTATATGGCGATAAATAGGGAAAAAATTGAAACCGAAACCCAATTTTTTTCCTATTTTTGCCGATATCTCGAGAACGGCAGATGTTAGGTGAAAAAGTTATATAACATCAATTATAGAGAATAAAAAAGGGAACAAAAAATACCTAAACAACTTCCCCGTAGGACGACGAGGAGCCGAGTTACAAAGGAAACAAAAATTCACCCTTATTTTCAAGATGGCGGAAAACGCCCTGAGGGGTTTCGGTCGAAAACTTCAAATTAAGCTGTCCTGACCCCCTCCAACATCATATAAAAAATTTGGCTTGTTCGGTTAATTTTCTTATTCAAATGTATATAATGACTGGACTAATTGGGCATACCTAACAATGACACTTCAAAGTCCACGCTAAGTTGACGCTAATGTTACAGGAAACATCAGAATTGAAGGATAGAAGATCTATCTGACGTTTAATTAACGTTGGCTATCGCACGAAAATTTAATTGCAGGTTATGAACTGTCAAAACTATCGATCACTTTCAGTTAGCGATAACATTTGCCGGAAAACATCAGATTTACAAACGGAATTTCGTTAATCGTGCAATACAACATGTTTTGTCAACTGATAAATGCTCCAAATTGACAACAATAAATAATAAATATATGAAAGATGGGCATTTATAATAATCGAGAGATGTGAGGCTATCGAGAAAGAATATTCACTTTCAATGATCAGTTGTCAAGTTCAAACATCAGAAAACCGAGAAATCTTGAAAAGTTTACGAATTAAAAGTCGAGTTTTGATAGAAATGTGATACCTTTTAAATATATATTATTGTTATTATTAATTGTTACTATTGCATGGGTCATTTATTTATGTATATCTTCAATGCCGTCGACACATGAATAAATATCTATCATATTTCTTTCTATATTTTTATAAATGGTCAGTAAAATTGAAATGTATTATCATATCAATATAATTATGTACCTATTCATAATAAGGTCGAGTTTTCTACATTCGATATAATATGTCCGAAACATTCCGAAATGGAAAAGAAATTAAATAGTAATCCCATGAATAGTTATTCCTTTCATTTAATAAAGTCTGAAATGGACTCTCCACATAGAAGACCTAGCGAAGAAATTGTCATCTGCTCTATTTGCAATAAAAAGACTCACATTTATTGCAACTCGTGAAGCGGCGAAAGCAGCATATTTTGCAGGCTTTCACTCCGTGATGTCCTATGGTGTCCTCTTCTGGGGAATGGCTGCAGAAGCGGACAGGATATTTGTTCTGCAGAAGAGGGCGATTAGGTTTTTGTGCGACCTGACATGTAGGGAGAGCTGTAGATCACACTTCAGAAAGGAGAAGATACTCACTCTACCATCAGTATTTATCCTCTCTGTAGTGACTCACGTCCAGCAGAATAAAGAAGCATTTCCCTTGAACGGTCATCATCACGGCTATTCTACTCGTCAGCGACAGAAGATAAGAGTGCCTCATCATCGGCTGACTTGCACTCAGAGGTCGATTGATTACTGGGGGTGCAAATTATATAATAAATTGCCGGCAGAATTAAAAGACTTGCCCTTGACCCGTTTCAAAAAAAAGGTTAAGGAAATGCTTCTTAATAGGGAGTGCTACACGATGGAAGAATTCCTGGCCACTTAAGACATCGATATTGACTGTATGTGCTTCGTTTTATGTCTTGTTAGTTCTTATTGTTGGTGTTTATCTTTGTATTATGATTTTATTATTTGTGATTCTATATCTTTATATATCTATATATATTATTAACAGTTGTACGCTATGTACAAAAAAAAAAGAAAATGACATTTTCTGTAATGGTGTTATTACAAAAAATATACGATATACAATATACAATATACAATAATAATAGTGTTATAAAAGCAGACATTTAAAGGGTGCGACTGATGGTTAGCACCAACCAATCACATTTTCGGTTAAATAATACGACGAAGTGTTTAGCATCAATCACTTAGGAGCAGCAGAATTTTCGATGGCGTTTGAAAAATATATTAAAGCAGAGAACAGTCATAATAAGAAACATGTCACGGGTACTGCTAGTAAATTATATAACATATCATTAATAAAAAAATCTCCGTACTCTAACTAAGTGACCACCCAGTTAGCATGTTACTTTAATTCATGTAGAGATTATACACGTATGTATATATGTCCTTTAGACTGTACTGCATTTAAAACTAATTTACTACCTTAGTTACATAACTAACATCTTAAAAGATTTTTTTAATAACTAGTTTGACAAACACAGTTAATACGCGCAATTTCAAACCGCAATAACAAGTTTTGCTGCGATTGTTAATGAGTTTCGTGGGTAATTAACTCTTTACTCTATTATCTATAAGCATCTACACGACATAAACACGTTTTAATACTTTTATTTTGTTAGTTGGCAACCAACATACCAAATCTGACTATATAATTCGATCGTTAAGCCACTTGTAAAAGGTGTAATAGCTATTAAAGTTATTGAGTGTGGCATATAAAATTGGACAACCTTCAACGACTGTGCAAAAACTCAGACAGAAGTGGCAACAAATAATCTCATCTGCTTAATTAGATTCTATCTGTTTGAGCACGATCTATATGTAGTATGAAGGAACGTACACACTTGCCGTTTCAACTCTTCAAGGAAGGAAATAAGCGTGATCTTTACGATATTAACTTATTAATAGCTTGTTACGTAAATAATTAAATCAGACAAGATAAGAAAACAAATAACACATAAATAGACTTACTTTTAGGGAGTTGTATATAAAGCAAAAATTATTGCAATAGATTAATGTTATTTAATCACATACAACTAAATAATACTCTTTATCCACAACTATTAAGTAATATATGTATTAAATACGCGATTTCTATCAAGTAATGCCATGCATTACTAAATACTGTTGAATAATAATGACACTTCGATGGAATAATATTACTCCACCGTTGTGTCAAATTTGACATTTCATAAATATACTTATATATATATATATGAATTTTAGCAACTGTAATGTAACGATTAATAATTATTATAAAAATTAATTTTTTGTGTATTAAAAACGTCACTATTAATAAATAATGTTCCTTTATCTCTTTATCTTTTGTATTTTTGAACAAACATATATTGTTGTGAATATGCGGTACACATAAAATCGCATTTTTTTTTGAAGTTTGCCGTGTCAAAATGTCAACTTTTGACAGCGTTTGTAGAAAGAAATATTGTTCTTTATCTTTCGTATTTTTTGAACAACATTTAAGTTGTGGATAAAGTATAGTATTTAACTCGCGTATAATGGCTATTAGCCATCATTACACGCTTGTTGAATAATATACTATTATTTAGTAATTGCTACTAGAATAGGTATACAAATATATTATGTATATTATCGTTACCACGTGAATCAAGCCTACTTACTAATGCTAATGCTACATATATTTAAATTTCGAATTTTGTTTATTTATTGTTCGTTTGCAGTTTCTACAGTTTCTGTCAAACGTGGTGTGATTAGTGTCAATATCCACTTTAAAATTTTCAATTGTTCTTATACAATTTATACTTCCACTTTACACGATTAGACTATTATATTGCCAACTTTATACAATAAACTCATAAGCACTGTTTGAATAACAAGTGTATTCTTGGTATAATACCAGTTAGAGATAATTAAGAAGGGCGTTTACTAGCAAATAGAACCTTATGCAACTTATATTACTCGCGGGACGGGTAAACGCAAGGGGGTGTGAGTAGGTGGAGGTAGACGATATTCAGTTCTGTCACAGCGCTTCGGTTTTATTCACAGATCCTGTCATAGATGGGAAACATAATGTATAAAGAATGAGTACTTACGGAACTGTTGATGTTGTTGATATTTTATAATAAGTCAATTTTCGCTTGCCCATAACTTATATTATTAAACACTCGAATATTATATATATATATATATATATATATATACTAATACATATACACACTAATACACCAACCGACTTAGCATTACAAATAATCAGAGAACGGTGGAGCGAAATTAGCCCACACACCACATTAAACAAAACAGAATTCGTCGGAGGTGTTGAGTTTTGTTTGAAGAATACATACTTTCAGTATAACAATGAGTTCTATTCTCAAATATATGGCATTGCTATGGGATCTCCACTTGCTGGTCCCATAGCAGACTTAGTTATGGAACACCTTGAAACAAACGATATGTTGATGATATCATAGTGTGTGTTCCAATATCTAAAACACAATACCTCTTAGACAGTTTCAATGCCTTTCATACTAAACTAAAATTCACTATGGAAACCGAAACAGACAAATCAATCAATTTCTTAGACATGAGCATAAAACACGATGATAATGGCCAGATATTCACCCAATGGTACAACAAACCAACAACATCCTTTAGATACACACAATACCACTCAAATGTTCCCCACGTATACAAAAAGAGCATTATTAACAACTTAACAGATCGGGCAATTAAGCTCTCCCATCCAAAATACAGACACAAAAACATAAACAAAATTAAATCAACATTACAAGAAAATAAATTCCCCACAGAGATAATTAATAGAACCGTAGGACAAAGAATTCACAACTTGTATAACACGGAAAAACCAAAAAAACACAGGCTAACATCCAGAAATACATCACGTTGCCATACGTCAAGCAGCTTTCCGAAAAAACTGCGTGCATGCTCAGACAATATAACATTTCCACCGCGCATAAACCCAACAACACCTTAAAAAAATACTTCACAAAACTCAAGCCAGAAAGAGAAAAGGAAAAACAAACACATACAATTTATCAAATCCCGTGTAAGGATTGCCAAAGTAATTACATAGGTCAATCTAAACAATATCTCTGTAAACGCATACAAGCACACAAATATTCCAAAACAGACAAAACCGCCCTAGCCACCCACAAAACAGAAAATAAGCATACTTTTGATTTTGAAAACATTAAAATCCTTGACACGGAAAACAATACAAAAATTAGAGAAATAAAGGAAATGATACACATAAAGAGAGACAAAAATAGCATCAACAACAGAACTGATATCAAAAACCTCAGCTCTATCTATTATAACATTATCCAATAATATTGATCTGCATCTCACGCAAGAAAAATAGATGATTTTTATACAATGACTTTATATTCACTATACATTTTTAATACTGTAAAAATATAATTAGGGTTTATTTCTAGTATAGATTTTAATAATTGCTCGGCTCGTTTCGATGTTGATGCATATAAACACACAAGACTCACACAGATATATTGCGGGGAAAAAATTTCTACAAAACAGAATATGTATATTAAACCAACAGTGCATGCATACCATGGGCACAGAGAACACCATGCCATTATAATATATATTTATTAGTAGAATAACAACAAATATTAAGCACAATAACAGATAAAATAAAATGAAAGCACGTAACAAATATACATAAGTATGTATGCATCTGCAGCGAGCGAGCTGATACACATGGTAAATATACACAATTGTTTAGTTTCTTTGTCAATGTTTTACTATACATTTATATGTTTCACTGTTTTTAGCTCTATTATTGATTTTTGATTCATTATTTATTTACTTTTGTATTTTCAGTAACACTGATGAAGGCAAAAAATGCCGAAACATGTATGTTAGCAACGAATATGAGAAAAGAACAATAAAGAATTACTTACATCTTAATACAAGCTCTTTACTACAATATTAATGTTTACCGACCTATAAAACGTCAAAGAAAAACACCACAATATTACAAATACCAAGGTCAATAAATAAACAACAATATATATATATATATATATATAAAGAAAAGAAATATTGCGGATTATAGAATAATAAAGTATAGAATTTCATGGGGTAACTCCGCTCAAAATGCAACTGCGGACACGTGTTTCGAACTACTTGGTTCTCGTCAGCGCAGTGTAGCCAAGGAATAGGATGGGATAACCTTGGAGCTGAAAAACATCAATCAGAGACATACACAAGGGACAGCCTACCCCATGAAATTCTATACTTTATTATTCTATAATCCGCAATATTTCTTTTCTTTATTGTTATCCTGTGGGTTCAGATGGCTTGCAGGTGGACAATGTCTACCTCGCGGCGACGTTAGATTCATTCTCAGTATCGAGGACACTCTAGCTGAAGCCTCAATTGGTAGGCTGTCCCTTGTGTATGTCTCTGATTGATGTTTTTCAGCTCCAAGGTTATCCCATCCTATTCCTTGGCTACACTGCGCTGACGAGAACCAAGTAGTTCGAAACACGTGTCCGCAGTTGCATTTTGAGCGGAGTTACCCCATGAAATTCTATACTTTATTATTCTATAATCCGCAATATTTCTTTTCTTTATTGTTATCCTGTGGGTTCAGATGGCTTGCAGGTGGACAATGTCTACCTCGCGGCGACGTTAGATTCATTCTCAGTATCGAGGACACTCTAGCTGAAGCCTCAATTGGTAGGCTGTCCCTTGTGTATGTCTCTGATTGATGTTTTTCAGCTCCAAGGTTATCCCATCCTATTCCTTGGCTACACTGCGCTGACGAGAACCAAGTAGTTCGAAACACGTGTCCGCAGTTGCATTTTGAGCGGAGTTACCCCATGAAATTCTATACTTTATTATTCTATAATCCGCAATATTTCTTTTCTTTATTGTTATCCTGTGGGTTCAGATGGCTTGCAGGTGGACAATGTCTACCTCGCGGCGACGTTAGATTCATTCTCAGTATCGAGGACACTCTAGCTGAAGCCTCAATTGGTAGGCTGTCCCTTGTGTATGTCTCTGATTGATGTTTTTCAGCTCCAAGGTTATCCCATCCTATTCCTTGGCTACACTGCGCTGACGAGAACCAAGTAGTTCGAAACACGTGTCCGCAGTTGCATTTTGAGCGGAGTTACCCCATGAAATTCTATACTTTATTATTCTATAATCCGCAATATTTCTTTTCTTTATTGTTATCCTGTGGGTTCAGATGGCTTGCAGGTGGACAATGTCTACCTCGCGGCGACGTTAGATTCATTCTCAGTATCGAGGACACTCTAGCTGAAGCCTCAATTGGTAGGCTGTCCCTTGTGTATGTCTCTGATTGATGTTTTTCAGCTCCAAGGTTATCCCATCCTATTCCTTGGCTACACTGCGCTGACGAGAACCAAGTAGTTCGAAACACGTGTCCGCAGTTGCATTTTGAGCGGAGTTACCCCATGAAATTCTATACTTTATTATTCTATAATCCGCAATATTTCTTTTCTTTATTGTTATCCTGTGGGTTCAGATGGCTTGCAGGTGGACAATGTCTACCTCGCGGCGACGTTAGATTCATTCTCAGTATCGAGGACACTCTAGCTGAAGCCTCAATTGGTAGGCTGTCCCTTGTGTATGTCTCTGATTGATGTTTTTCAGCTCCAAGGTTATCCCATCCTATTCCTTGGCTACACTGCGCTGACGAGAACCAAGTAGTTCGAAACACGTGTCCGCAGTTGCATTTTGAGCGGAGTTACCCCATGAAATTCTATACTTTATTATTCTATAATCCGCAATATTTCTTTTCTTTATTGTTATCCTGTGGGTTCAGATGGCTTGCAGGTGGACAATGTCTACCTCGCGGCGACGTTAGATTCATTCTCAGTATCGAGGACACTCTAGCTGAAGCCTCAATTGGTAGGCTGTCCCTTGTGTATGTCACTGATTGATGTTTTTCAGCTCCAAGGTTATCCCATCCTATTCCTTGGCTACACTGCGCTGACGAGAACCAAGTAGTTCGAAACACGTGTCCGCAGTTGCATTTTGAGCGGAGTTACCCCATGAAATTCTATACTTTATTATTCTATAATCCGCAATATTTCTTTTCTTTATTGTTATCCTGTGGGTTCAGATGGCTTGCAGGTGGACAATGTCTACCTCGCGGCGACGTTAGATTCATTCTCAGTATCGAGGACACTCTAGCTGAAGCCTCAATTGGTAGGCTGTCCCTTGTGTATGTCTCTGATTGATGTTTTTCAGCTCCAAGGTTATCCCATCCTATTCCTTGGCTACACTGCGCTGACGAGAACCAAGTAGTTCGAAACACGTGTCCGCAGTTGCATTTTGAGCGGAGTTACCCCATGAAATTCTATACTTTATTATTCTATAATCCGCAATATTTCTTTTCTTTATTGTTATCCTGTGGGTTCAGATGGCTTGCAGGTGGACAATGTCTACCTCGCGGCGACGTTAGATTCATTCTCAGTATCGAGGACACTCTAGCTGAAGCCTCAATTGGTAGGCTGTCCCTTGTGTATGTCTCTGATTGATGTTTTTCAGCTCCAAGGTTATCCCATCCTATTCCTTGGCTACACTGCGCTGACGAGAACCAAGTAGTTCGAAACACGTGTCCGCAGTTGCATTTTGAGCGGAGTTACCCCATGAAATTCTATACTTTATTATTCTATAATCCGCAATATTTCTTTTCTTTATTGTTATCCTGTGGGTTCAGATGGCTTGCAGGTGGACAATGTCTACCTCGCGGCGACGTTAGATTCATTCTCAGTATCGAGGACACTCTAGCTGAAGCCTCAATTGGTAGGCTGTCCCTTGTGTATGTCTCTGATTGATGTTTTTCAGCTCCAAGGTTATCCCATCCTATTCCTTGGCTACACTGCGCTGACGAGAACCAAGTAGTTCGAAACACGTGTCCGCAGTTGCATTTTGAGCGGAGTTACCCCATGAAATTCTATACTTTATTATTCTATAATCCGCAATATTTCTTTTCTTTATTGTTATCCTGTGGGTTCAGATGGCTTGCAGGTGGACAATGTCTACCTCGCGGCGACGTTAGATTCATTCTCAGTATCGAGGACACTCTAGCTGAAGCCTCAATTGGTAGGCTGTCCCTTGTGTATGTCTCTGATTGATGTTTTTCAGCTCCAAGGTTATCCCATCCTATTCCTTGGCTACACTGCGCTGACGAGAACCAAGTAGTTCGAAACACGTGTCCGCAGTTGCATTTTGAGCGGAGTTACCCCATGAAATTCTATACTTTATTATTCTATAATCCGCAATATTTCTTTTCTTTATTGTTATCCTGTGGGTTCAGATGGCTTGCAGGTGGACAATGTCTACCTCGCGGCGACGTTAGATTCATTCTCAGTATCGAGGACACTCTAGCTGAAGCCTCAATTGGTAGGCTGTCCCTTGTGTATGTCTCTGATTGATGTTTTTCAGCTCCAAGGTTATCCCATCCTATTCCTTGGCTACACTGCGCTGACGAGAACCAAGTAGTTCGAAACACGTGTCCGCAGTTGCATTTTGAGCGGAGTTACCCCATGAAATTCTATACTTTATATATATATATATATATATATATATGACATTTCTTTTTAATTACAAACTGTCACTCTGACTTAAGTCTGGAATAGCCGACCGATTCCGATAGATTTTCGTCTTTGCTAGGACCGGTAGAGGTACCGTAAAGTGGGGATAGACGATGCAATAGCTTGGAAAAACCTCGTGTGAAATGTGTGTGACAATGTTTACTATTTAATGTTTTTTATCTTCAAGAATAAGTACAGGAATGTCCAGCTGGCGCGTGGAGGTTGTTTTTTTCTTTTGTGTATCAGCCTTAGTTAGTAGACATTAATTAAATTCATGCGTTTTTGTCGTTATTTCTAAGACACATAACTTTTTTAAGAAAATGAATTAGTACAAAAGCTGACCTTGACATTATAAATTGATGCCTTTTGCATCACTAACCCAAATTTGAGATTCTAAAATTACAAAATAAATGCAAAAAACGCAAAACGGCGATGCCTTAGTTTTAGATAGGTAAACGCTCCCCTTAATGATTATTCTTAATAAATGACTAGTTAACCGATATATTTTAATCAGAAATGGAAAGTCCGGCCCTTAATTATTTTCCGACTCTGTCTTTACTTAACGGAAAGATAACTACTCTAGTGCAGTTCAAAGTGTAGTCATTTTGTGCTATTAAGAGTGGTTAGAGGCTGCCATACCAAATGTATTGATACTAATTTCTGACGATTTTGTTATATCTCTGCTATCTAGAAAAGGTAACTGATTGATCACTTCCATTGTTATCATAATTTTCAGAAATTTTCGGTTCTGTTTTTTGTAATAACAAAAAGCACTAAAAAGTTTTTATATCACATCCATCTTTTCGGGAAATACTCAAAATTCCTGTTTAATATTATCTTCAAAAAAAGCTCATGAACCGATTCCCGAGAAAGACGATAGCAGTTCTATCATGACTGACTTTTTGCAATATTAGCAGTGTTTGTAACCTGTCACAAATATTAGTTTCTTTCTTTCATATCTGGTATCAATATAAAGCACTGTGACTTTAAATGGAATCTCAGTTATATGTCAAAATTTGCTTTCATTATTTTGACCCATTTAGTAAGTTGATTATCAATGTAATGGAAACATTCATGTTCGCCATCACCAAGGCATGGTGATGTTGGCATTTTTTTTTTGCCAATCAGAAACAACCCTTGCTGACAGAGTGTAGAGAAGATGAAATGAATATCAGTGGCAACTTACCAATGGTACTTTGAAAAAGCTGCAGCAAGTAATAAGACGAAAACATGCGGGGAAGCTTCCACGGAGCTGCTCGACCTAATGTCGCTAACAAGAAAATATGCAATAAAGCAACTGGCGGATTTTAGGGTATTCACCATGTAGCCCAAATTTATCGCCTTGTGATTTCCATATCTTTGTGTCACTGAAAAACCTTTGAAAGGTAAGAGTTTTCAGTCGAACGCAGTAGTACAAAGTACAAAACGGTATAACAGAATTCTTCAATGAGCACCAGTAGTAATTATTTGTAAATATACACCAGAAATTTGAACATCCCTGCTACCAAGGTGTCCAATATACATTTCGACAACTAGTTTTCCCAACAAGCAATTTATAACCATTAAATTAGTCGCTCGCGAAAAAGTACAGATTATTATGAATAATTAAGCCTTCCATTAATGAAAATATGTATTTGTTATTCAGTAGTTACCCAATACGATATACACTCTGTCACAGAATAACTATTCCTAATTTTCAGAAATAATAGAGGACACTTAAATAAACATTTTTCATTGATAAACTAGTGTCCGGAAATTATTCAGTACCGAGATTAAAAAAAATTGAATCAAAGGAACCTTTGAAAAGCAACAACCATTTTCGTAGTTGTCATTTTACGTCAGTTATAAATTATTCCTTACTAGAGAAGTGTGTTTAATTGTCATTTTACGTGTCACAAGTTAATTTTTAGTAGATAAATTGGTGTTAGATTGAAAATGCATCATTTTTCGAATATTGAATTAGCAGACATTCATCTTGTCCACGGAGCAGCTTACGGTAATGCTAACGAAGTGATACGAAGTTATGCGGAGCGGCATCCTCAACGTCACATTCCCTGTGACATCATATTCCAGATTGAATCAGTGTATTTGTGATACTGGTGACTTTCAATTAAAGAAAAGAGAATCGGGAGCCAATCGTACAATCCGAAATGTTGACTCTGAGCACCAAGTTCTACAGCAATTTGATAATAACCCGAAAACAAGCACTCGTGCCATTGTCCAGGCGATGTATACAAGTCACACAACTGTATGAAGGGTATTGAAGGAATGCCAGAAGCATCCGTTTCACATTCAAAAAGTGCAAACGTTAATTCCAGCTGATTACGCCAATATAGTTGAATTTGCCGAATAGTAGTCGAATAAAATTAATGACGAACCAAGATTTCCTAGAAGTCTATCATGGACAGACGTGGCATGTTTTACAAGAAATTGTTATTTTCATACACCCAATAGTCACATTTGGAGCGAAGAACATACTCACGCCGTTCACAGGCTACATCATCAACGGAAGTTTTCTGTTAATATTTGGGCTGGGATTGTTGACTATTATCTAATGGGACCATATTTACTGCCTGCACGGTTGGATAGTCATGTGTATAGCATTTTTCTGGAACATACTCTGCCAGCATTATTTAAAAATGTCCCACGAAGAAATTTTTTTCTAGCATGATGGTGCACCAGCACACTTTGGATTAAATTGCCGAAATTATCTAAATGCACAGTTTCCGAACAGATGGATCGGAAAAGGGTCACCGATTTTTTGGCCTGCACGTTCACCAGATATGACTCCAGTTCATTTATGTATTTGGGTTAAATTAAGTCACTAGTTTATGAGACACCTGTTAATACAAGAGATAAGTTAGTGACTTGAATTCTTCTAACGTTTTATGATATTCGTGAACGTCCTCAGCTATTTCGAAGAATTCGGCATTCCATTGGAAATCGTTACAACTTGTGTATCGAAAATGGTGGTCGTAACTTCGAACAATTTTTATAAAGTTTAATGCAGTATTATTTCTAATAAAATGTTCCCTAACTTAATTGTTTGCTTTTGTAATTGAGATTGTTACTAATGATATCTAGTTTATCTTGACACCGAGAAATTTCCAGACACTAGTTTATTAATGAAACATGTTTATTTAAGTGCCCTTTATCATTTCTGAAAATTAGGAATAGTTATTCTGTGACACCCTGTATAGATAAGCTTGCTTGTATCCACACTATACAGCACGTGTCAATTTTCATTAGCCAAAGGCGATTAATCCATACAGTATGTGGCAACATAGTATACCCCTTCTTTCCTTTCCAATGTCAGCGCGACCGATGCATGCTCGTAAGTAAATACAAGTTAGCGTGGTTAGCAGTAACTCTTCGACCAGCGAGTTGGATGTTTGTAATGCGTTCAGAAATATTTACGAGTTACAAGGATTTGTTTTTCTTTTCCTTTTAGTAAATGCAGAGAATTATTAAGCTGCGTTCACGCTGCATGACACAAACAAAAGCGTAATTCTAATAAAATTGAAAATAAGGTAAATAAAAAAGGATTCTGAAAATAATAATAAATTACTAGATCAGGAGATCGCGGCGGCCATTTGATGTTTCCCGTTCCAGTAATAAGACGGCATTGCAGATTAGATCGCAACGTATTTGCAGCTAACATTGAATGTAAAATCTGGTCGGGAGAAGTGGGAAGATCGGAGAAAGTCGTTTTGATGTCGATTGTTCCCGGGATTGGTGACGGACGCTGTGGGGTGGCACGTTGCCACATATTACTTGTATATGTATAAATCGCATGTAAAATTGAATCCCTATACCTAATGAAAATTGACACATACGGTATAATATAATATTTCGGGAATTTTTGACGTTTATAAATCTGGATTTGAGAGTCCCAAATCTTTCTTTGTTATCTATACGTGACTCGCATTCGCTTATTTGATTTACTTTAAGAACCAAGATTCGCCCTTAATAAAAATCTATAAATTGAAGTCGTCCTTTTTTCCTTTCTTCTCCCATTTAGTTTTGCGTTTTTCTTGATACCATAAAAATCCTTTTTATAACAGTAAAATCGAAATGTGTTTGATGTCTGTCAACTGCAAAATTGTTTATCCTCTACTTTACAGTACTCCTATCTAGGCAGCTCTGATATATATATATATATATATATATATATATATATATATATATGTTTATATACAGGGAGTCATCTGTCTGGAGAAAGCAGATTGTAACTTTATGAGAAAAGATACTGCAAATAGTTTTTTTAGGAGTTAGGGGTTTTATTAGGAGTACCTTTTAAATTTATTTTTTAATATATAGTGTTCCATAACTTGGTGGCTGACCATAGTCCCAGCATAATTCTTAGTCAAAGAGTTATAAGATACTATAGGTATATAATATAAAGTTTTCGACTTATTTTTCTGAAAATTTCAATATTCTTATAAAATTATATTTCTCGAAAACAACGTATTAGATGAACAATTTTTGGTAGTGTTGTACTTAATAAAAGGCTTTAATACAAGCTTTTGTTTAATTACTAATTTCGTGTGCAGAAGACTGGAATACAATTAAGTACATGACAAGTTTTTGTCTAAAAGTCATTTTTTTCAAATGGAACACCATGTATGTATATCGGTTCATTTTTGAGATGCTTATTAAATTTCTCACTATTTTAAAAGTGGCCATTCCTGAGCCATTGTCGCTTTTGATATAATTTTGCTAACTTTATGTTTTTTTTCAATATACGGGGTGAGTCATTAGTAGCCGCTTCTTCGATTGCTCTTTAGTGTTTTAAATAAAAGGAAAAACTATTAGTGGAAGATCCATGGTTGCTTGTGGCGCATATTGTATAAATACTTTAAGAGTTGACGCACTTCCGGTTTCACCGGAAATGCACGAAACTTAATTTTTTTAATGACTCACTCTATATATTTTTGAATTTTCTTTTACTGCTTTAAATTCTATGTTCAACTGTTTTCTCTTTTTCAAAATTGAGCCAATAGTTTTTGAGTTATTAATATTTTTTGAAAATATTTGACCAAAACACGTGTTCAGAAAAAAAGCATTTTCACATTGTTTTTAAAAGTAAAAACATTAACTTTGGTGGTGCTTGTAGCCAAGAAAATTCTGCATCATTTGGAAAAGTTGCACTCGACAATACCTCAAAAAACTTTGTTTTTTCAAAGCCTACTGCCTAAAATTTTCACACACCAAAAACTTATTTTTTTTAAATGGAACACCCAGTATTTTATTGAGGCATTTTGTTTCTTTTTTTATTCTCTTTCATTTTGCTTAACAATGTCCTACACCTATCTTTTGTAATTTTTGAGGTAATCACTATAGGAGCAATTAGCGGTCAATTAAAGAACAATTTAAATCAGTGCAAGAAAATCCAAAAATATATAGGGTGAGTCATTTAAAAAAATTAAGTTGCGTCAGAGCTTAAAGTATTTTTACAATATGCGCCACAAGCAACCATGCAATGTATCTTCCACTAATTGTTTTTTCTTTTATTTAATACTGTATAGTGAGCCATGATATTTGCCGCGAAATTGACAATAGAATGAATGACATTTAATAAGCTGACAAGCATGATTCTATAATGAATTATTCTAAAAATGATCGTACAGACGTGATTTTCTGTATGTATTGGCGAAATAACAAAAAATATATCTTACAACACACTCCATACCAGCAATATAATTTATTAAAATATGGCAAACAAGCTTTAAAACCAACCAAATTAAACAAAATGCAAAAGGAAACATCATTTACCTCAAAAATTAAAAAGATATAAAAAAATCTATATACGTATATCGGCAACTAAGCCATATTCAGTAGAAATCTGTATAAAATAAAAAAGAGTGCTAAACGTAGTGTTTTTAGCTAAGATGTGACCTTAGAAGATATGCTCTTCACCAAATCAGCAGTGGGATTACACTAAGAATCAGTGTTATCCCACTGCCAAAAACACTAAGTTTAACATTCTTTTCTGTTTCTCGACAGGTTTCTACTCAAGATGCAAACTTAGTTGCCGAAATACGTATATAGATTCTTAATACCTTTTTAGTTTTTGTGGTAAAGGACTTTTCCCTTTGCATTTTGTTTCAGATTTTGAGCCGCAGTCTCCACCCATTATTGGAAAAACCAAATTAACACTATTTTCTCAGGTGTAGAAACACTGTTATGTGAATGGATGAGTAATTAATATGAACTAAAATAGGTAAAAATTAATTTAACAAGTGTTCAAATTCAGTTTTAAACGTTTTTGAACATGCTTCCGAAATGATAAATCAACACTAATAAAGAGGTCTTATAGGTATTTCTAAATATTTGTCGATTTGTTCCCGCATAACTTCGTTTGTGGTTACAGGTATACTATATATTTGCTATTTTACGTGTACCTACAGAAGAAACTAATTTTGTGATTTTCGAAGACCAAGCAGGCTCGAATATTCAAAGGCATACAAAAGCTACTTTTACTAAGTGATTCGCTTTTTTGTCACATACTATATTACAGTTTCCTTATTTTATTTCTATAGAATGCTTCTTTCATAATGCTAATACTTTATTTTTTTTCTGCGCGAATTACCTTAATGGTTTTTCTTTTTTTTTTCAGTTTGTATCTGGAGTTGTACTGCTATGGACTCTGGCGCTGATTAGCATAGACAGGCACCGATGTATAGTAATACCTCCGTATCGCTCCAAGATGTCACCGAACGAAGCATCCCTATTTTCCGCCATCACTTGGCTTTTCGGCACTATATTATTCATACCAGTCCTGCTCTGGTTCCGGGAGCAAGAAACCTACGACGGCAAGATGGTGTGCACGCTCGTGTTTCCCCGTTCCGAAGACATCGATATTTCATTTTTCTTCATAATTCCAGTGTTATTCTTCGCATGTCTCCTGCCCATGATCATACTGGTCTACAACTACCAGAAAATATTCCGCAAGATCATATCAACAAGAAACGCATGGGCGAACACGTGCGTTGTAAGTACAACCACGAGTTGCAGCGATAACAAGAAGACGCGCGGAAAAGTGAGGAGACAAAGCGAACTAAGCGTCTCCGATATTTTCACTCCATGGCCAAGGAAAGTCTCTCTATCCCAACAGGAGGAAATAAGGATAAATAAACACATTAAAGTTGTACGGGTGTTATTTTTGAATGTGATCTTGGTACTTATAATGTGGTTACCTATAACTGTGGTGATGTTTCTCATATTTCTCGATGGTAAACGAGCGACGGAAAATAAAAATTTCTTTTTGAAATCTCACCATTTCATCATAACCTTGATAATAGCGTTTCTGAATACTGTAATCAATCCAGTGCTGTATGGTGTTTTATCCGATAGTTTCAGAACGTGTCTGTTGAAGATGTTATGCAGGAGAAATGATCACGAGAAGAGTACCATCATCAAAGAAAATATTACCCCGAGCAGTGGAAGAAATCAAGGTTCATTCAAATTACCTCGAAAACAAAGCCTCATCAATTCAATTAGTGAAATTCCGAACGATATAGTGTAAGAGAAGGAATGAGAAGTCATTAGTTTTCCAGAGTAAAGACATAAAGTTCGGCCGAAGAAAGGGCGTTGTATGTACGTTTTAGTAGTGTATTGGCTCTCCGCTGTAGCCCGATTTAGCAGACTGTTTGTAGACTTTACAATTTCTTTCGTACACATAAAGCAAACTAAAATTGAAATTTTATTCATCTGTGTATTTTTCATTCTGTGAGCGCGAGATATATTCTATCAAGATCAACGACGCGACGTCGTAAACACAACTAAAACGACATAGTTAAAACATCTTTAATGGTATTTTATTAACATCCAGCTGTTAGATGTGTTGTCTGGAATATTGGTGCAGGGCTTTTGCTGTTAACTAGGGTTCTATTAAATAGTAAGGCAAAATATTGTATATATGTATATAGATTTTCATATTCAAACATTCGTATATAATAATTAAATTATGTTTGTTTTCAAAATGTGTTTGGGCATTAGTGTTATGCGGGGTTCTAATAAAATATGTATGGGATATGTATGTACATACATGCCCTACACATATTAAAATATTATACTGTCTAGAAATTAAGTTAATACCAAAATAAATGAAATTTATAATATCCAAAATAGGTTGTCGGAAATATTCAGTATTACTGCCATTTTATTCGTGTAACATTCCCCCAAGTTGCATATAGTATCATTATACAGGGTGATTCAACGATCTAACATAAAGTAAATTTAGTCTGTAATACTTAATATATTACAAAATTTGAGCGTTGTATTTTTAATAGGGTCGCTGTTTTGGTGCCACATAAATCAGTGGTACCAAAAAATATATTTTTTTAAAATGATTACCCCATATAAAAGTTCAAATTTGGATTTCGCGTTAAAGTAGAAATATTTTTTAGGTATAACAATTAAGGCTGAACTGAATAGTTTTAGACTTATTTATGATTAATGTCAAATAGTGACATTTACGAATGTCTTTTTAATTGACTACAGGTGTCCCAGAAATAAAAAGACGGAGTAGCAGGTATGTGAAGTCTGAACAGAACAGGCCCAAATATACCGCAATAACGAAGAAATTAAAAATTTAATTTTCTATGTTGTTTTTTAAATAAAAAAAATACATTACGGACCTGGCACAGAATGTACGTTTATAAATACACGTAAGAATGCTCATTTGTAAATAGAAACGAACACTCATTCATAGAAAAATACGCTTTTATTTGTATAAAACGGGAAAAAAACGTTTAATCGTACTCATTCATATAAAACATATTTTTTGCCCGATGCGTCTAGATAACGCAGCTATGTAGTCGGTTGTTGACCCAGATGGGCGACACAGTTTATTGCAGAGAATAAAAGATTGTTTTTTCTTTTAAAATAGGAAGGTTGTTGCTCTTTAATGTGTTTGTAGTCGGAAATAGCTGATTATTATTATTTTAGAATATTCAATAAATCCTAGTTTTTCTAGCCTTTATTGCAGTAAATATCAAGAATGTAATTCTTTTTTCTCTAGCAGGTGTAAAATTAAAGTAATTAATGGTTTGATATTTATTAAGAAGTATCTATTCCTCCTCCTTTTTTTTAACACAAGTAATATGGTGGTCCTGAAAAGGACCGATTGTGAAAGTGAAGCAGGTGGATATTTAGTCCAGGGTCGGCGTAAGGCCAATTGAATTCTTTATTATTTTTTTTTCTGGCGCCTGCACACGAATAAAGACTTAATATTTTAAGGGTACGTTTTTGCACAATCTAGCTTCTGACTTCTGCTACTCCGTCTTTTTTATTTCTGGGACATCCTGTATAATTCAAGATAACAAAACGTGAAATAATTTGATATGGATATTACTTGGCACACAAGGTGTGCTTAAAGCCGCTAGAATTGGACAGTCGATTTTCTTTTACATTAATATCCACTTGATTTGACCCACTGGAAGTTGACGGTCGATTTTCCTTTTCCGAGTCTTTTCCGATTAGAATTTTTTCGGAAATCAAATTCTTATTAACTAATGAATTTTCAATATATCCCTCTGCGACAGTATCAGATTTCCATCCGCCATGACGTTTTATAACTCCAATTTCAACACCTGAATCGGCCAGAAAAGATGTTGATGAGCGCCGAAAGCAGTGGCCGGTGTAGGAAGATGGATTGGGTAAATTGAGGTATGAAGCTATTTGCTTAGGCAATCCTCCAAAAGTATTCTTACCTACGGGTTGTGTGGAACATTTGTTATTTCTGTAACATACAAAAAACCGTCTATGATCTGTGTTTTCTTTCCGCAGAACCATATATTTTTTACAAATAACAACAAAATCAATTGCACAGTTTTCTTTGGAGACTATCGTAAATGCTCTATTTACATGATTTTTGGTATTGTTTACAGATACCAAAATAGTTGATCCCAAGTCTTGGACATCATCTACTGTCAATTTTACCAGTTCATCCGATCTTAAAGCCCCAGCAATTCCCATAATCATTGCTACCTGAAATCATAGTGTATAATTATCTTAAATTAGAAACATTAACTTTTTTAGTTTACCTTAACCATCAAGTACTTTTCTTCTGGAGCGTCTATTAGAAATTGATGAACTTGCTCCTTAGTAAGAATTTTTGATTTTTTTGCCTGGTATCCAGTATTTTGTCTTTTAAGGAATACTACTAATCGTGAGTACTTGCTGATGTCGACATTATTTTTCACGCTAAGAGTAGCTTTTATCATTGAATAATGTGACCACAGTGTTGAAGCCTTAAAATGCTTCGCCTTTTCGGCAAAATATACCAGGAGCACACTCTCGCTATGAATTTCATCTACTTCTTTTACCAGACACCAATCACAAAATTCCTTGAAGCACTTTTCGTAGATCTTCCTAGATTTTTCTGGCAATAAATTCACAACTATTTTTGAAGCCGTTTCTTCAATAGTTTCGTCACACATTTTTCCAATGCTTATTTAACGAAGCGAAGAAAATACGGGCAGTTTCTCGATATTCACAAAAAACCAATATGGCTACCCTTATTTATCGGTCGTCAAGGGTTTCCATCAGAACCAGCATGATTTTTGCGTTCGACAACTGGAAACGTCATGTTGACAATTTTTAAAAAAAGTTAGATTTCTTCAATTAAAATCGTTTGGGTCGTGCAAAAAATAGTATATACACCTCGGGAGTGAATGAATTTCTCCTCGGTGCTTTGTAGAGCCCTCGGGCTTCGCCCTCGGGCTACAAACTGCACCTCGGAAAAAAACATCATTTCACTCCCTAGGTGTATAATATACTATTTTTTCGTTCACCATTATCGAGTTATGACACAAACTTGTGTTTTTTTAAATGGAAACCATAGTTGGTTTTGACATCATTAAAAAGCTTATTTTTTGCTGAATACAACGATATAAGGTTTGATATGGTTATTTTAAAAAATAAAGAGGATATAGACATTTCTATTATTGTTCACTTTATAAGATATAAACTTTTTTAAAAAAAAATTTTTGGTGTTTTGTAATTCAAAAAACAAAAAATCTGAGTTACATTAGTGTTCGTTGGAGCAGTCGAAATAAATATACTAACATTGCTTTCACGTTGAGTCACAGAAGTGAGAGCTGTTAATTTTTACTTTTAAGTCAGGTTAATTGTCAAACATTGACAATTAACTATTAATTAATTTAATTGTAACTTAACTATAATCGGTGCAAACGGCCGTTAATCATAAGTTTGCATTGGCTATGGAATTTTCTAACGTACAAGAACGTGATATGGTTGAATGTTACATTCAGTGCCAGAAAAATTCTGCTAGAGCTGCTGAAGTTTATTTTGAAAATTATTTGATCGACGTCAGCCGTCGCTATCTACTTTTAAGAGATTATGGAATAATTTAGCAGATTATGGTTCGTTCGCTAAACCAAAATCAAAAAAAGGGATGGATGAAGATAGAGAAATAAACATATTAGCATGTGTCGCTCAGAATCCATCTACATCGACCCGACAAATTTCAACAGAAATGGGCTCCTCTCAACGCACTATTGTCAGAGTGTTCAAGAAGCATACATTTCGTCCCTACAAATTATCAGTATCACAAACTTTACATGAAGGTGATAACATCAGACGAATAGCTTTTTGTAGATGGTTTAAAGATCAGTGTCAAAACGATCCACACTTTTCAATGAAAATATTATGGACTGATGAATCTCGTTTCACAAATTGTGGAATGTTTAAAAGGCACAATGAGCACATATGGTCTCAAACAAACCCTCACGTTGAACATAGGAGACCACAAATTAAATTTGGGTTTAATTTTTAGTGTGGTGTTATAGGATCAACTGTTCTTCCTCCTTTTATTTTTGATGGATCACTAACTGGCAATCGTTATCTTAATTTGTTACAACAAGATTTCGAGGAAGTGTTAGATAATTTAAATTTAAGAACCCGAGCAATGCTGCAATGGTTTCAACATGACGGAGCGCCTCCGCACAATCAACTGAATGTTAGAAATTATTTAAATTTGAACTTCCCTAATCAATGGATAGGACGAAATGCACCCATTGAATGGCCGGCTAGATCCCCTGATTATCAGTTTTGGATTTTTTCTAGTGAGGTGTACTAAATGACACAGTATACAAAAGAACATATGAAACAATCGACGATTTAAGAGAAGGTGTCTTAGTTGCTTTTAATAACATCGATAGGAGTAAAGTACGCAATGCTACAAATTCTGTTGTGAAGAGATGCAATTTGTGTATTAATAATAATGGAGGTATCTTTGAACATTAATAATGTTGTGTGCCCTTAATAAAAGTTCTTATAGTTTTCATTTTATTACTACATAAGATTTCAAAATAAGTTTTCGTTTGGTTTGTATTTTATCAGTTCGAAATTCAATTGTTTTCCATAAAAACCATAAAAATGTCTATATCCTCTTTATTTTTTAAAATAACCCTATCAAACCTTATATCATTGTAATCAGCAAAAAATAAGCTTTTTAATGATGTCAAAACCGACTATGGTTTCCATTAAAAAAAACACAAGTTTGTGTCATAACTCGATAATGGTGAACGAAAAAAAAATATTAGCTACATAGTTTTATTTGGCGTAAAATTATCTAAAACTTTTGTCTGAACACTTTTTCTCTAAAATTACTATTAATGATGCTAAGCATGTTTAAAGAAAATCGTAAAATATAGTTTTCTTTGAATATCAAATAAGCCATGAAAGTTATCGGAGAAACAAAAGCAGTTTTAAATCAAACTCGTAAAACTGCGCATCTTTCCCCATTTAAGCGTTTTTCTATCTCCAGTAGTTTCTGAGATCCCAATGCTAAACATTCAAAAAAACTCACCCTGTATATACGCCGAACTTCTATATATACTTGGTGGAAATAAGGAAATTTCAAACAAAAAAAAACTATTTTAAATTGAACACCCAAAAATTTTTTTACAGGATCGCTTTTGTTTGTTATTTCGTATACCTATATCTTTGATATTTTAGAAGATATTCAACGCAATGAAAATAATAGTAGCCACGGAAAAAGAGTAGCCACGAAATCACATTGATATATTGTGCTTCAGCAAAACTATCTGCAAAGTATTATTATTGGTCTCTAAACGTATTATTATTATTATTTTTCTTTGCTGTTCGGGTTATTTTCATCAGTTTTTGTTTTTTTTTGTTATTACATCATATTTATAGTTAATCCAAATAATAATGAACTTTCCAAAAGGAGCAGTTAATTGGTATGGTTTAAATCTTGTGTAAAATGCAGAAACATCCATTGCTTCTTTCACGTATTTAATGCGTTACCCAAATAAACGTCACTCACTAACTTTTGAAAAACTTAATCTTAGGATGCTAACGGAAAAGTACAGCATGAAGAAAAAGTCTTCTTCATGTCACACAAAATGGGCAGGTTAGTAGTAAGTCTTACTGCGGAAACATCTAAGTCCACGATAAATCGCTCGTTATTAGCTTAAATAAATCGTATCTGGGATTAAAACCTCGATATTTTGAAAACGGAATTAGTTTTTGCAATACAATTACTAGGCAATTCAACTTCCTGTTTCTGGTAATGTAGTTTCTGCATGATACAGCATCAGCACATTACCAAAACCAACAAGAGGGCAGAATATGAAAACAAGAATGAGGAATGTTTGCCGAGAAATATCTGCCGAAACTTTGCTAAGATTGGAACAGCTTTTACAGCGCAAGTGGAAGGCCATATCTTTGAATATTTAATATGATTTTGTTAAATATAGTAATTTAATACTTTGTTTCTTTAATAGGCTTTAAATATATCATTTACACGTAATTTTATATGTATTTACAACTTTTTCGTTACTTAATATTGAATGTGATTTTCCAAGTTGAAAAAGTATTTTCATGACTATTACAAGGAAGTGTAAACTAAAATTAACTAAACATAAACTATCCTAAAGTGTACTAATATGATATTTTGTGTCGGTTATTTTTTTTTAGAACAACAAGGAAAGTAGGAGCTACAACAAAGATAGTAGTAATAAGCAATATTAACAGAAATCAATAACATGTCCAGCATTTTAATACTTCTACGAAAAGTTTGACAGACTTTAATTATTTTTCCATCAAGGTTTTTCAATAACGACTATGCTTTTCCATGACTAACGTGATTTTTACTGAGTCATGAATAAGATTTTAAAATATGTTTGAATATATCTTCTAAAATATCAAAGATATGCATAGGGTATATTAAACAAAAGAAAGTAGCTGTCAAAATGCTTAAAATAACTCAGTAAAAAAATGTTACGTATTCCATTTAAATTAAATAAGATTTTCTTATTTAAAATTTCCTCATTTTGCCATACCTTTACGAACACTCGGTATATATTAGCGCAAGATCGGAGTATAATACTTGGCATTTGTTTTCCGTCATGGCACTCTTAAATTATAGGCAATTAAAAAGACATCTGTAAATGTCACTTTTTGAGTTTAATCATAAATGAGACGAAAAATATTAATTTTAGCGATTAATTACTCAAATGTCTTTTTTTGTACCACTGCTTTATGAATCACTCTGTATACGTGTATATGTTTTTAAATCATGAAGAATAGCAGCCCTATCAACTACATTGCGCAATTTTTTTTATTACATTAAACATCAAAGAGTAAATTTACTTTGTCAAATCGTTGAAACACCCTGTACATTTCTGGTTGAATTACACTATTTACTCCATAATAATAAGTGATTTACAGCAATATAATCTTCTTGAAAACTATGAAGGTGCAACATTGATTTAAAGTTTAAAGTAATTTTGCCGTTACAGCTACTAGACAAATAGATACTATTTGATCTTTAATGATTTTGTTTTGACATCTTTATCAATAGTTGTAACACAAACAAATGCAATTGCATTACTTAAGTATTTAAATTTCATATACCCTCTTTATTATCTTAATCTCTTAAGAATATTTAAGAATTTACTTTATAACCCTAATTTTATAATAATCTGATATTTGCCGTATTCTTGCATCAAATATAGAAAAACCATTTTATCGAATGAATGAAAATAACACTTAAAAGGCTTAGTACATATTACTAAGTAAATAACAGAAAAATTTGTAATTATATATATATATATACATTTTATATAACATACTATGTTTTGTATTCAATAAAATATATGACGAATATGGCTATGATAGTATGTAAGAACAGAATAATTGTATTAATTAATAGTCGAAATTGTAAGCTACTATATTCTGAACTGCATATTTAAATTATTGTAGAATTATGTCAAATATTCTCTTTTCTGGATGTAATTATAAAACATATTATGATGTTCTTTAATTATTAGTGCCTATGAAGGCCGTAGTGATCTATTTCCACCATATTTTCTTTTACTGTAATTTTGTAACTTGTAGACAATAGAAATAGCCCTAGCTAAGAACAAGTCGATAGATTCTTAATGCAAGTTCACCTTGCTAGAGTCACTGCCTACCTCTACCATCAAAATTCGACACGGGTTGTTACTTAGAGGTTGCCATTACCATTTTTAACCAGCCGTAAGTTTGAAGACGTAACGGACCTATGGTGCTATACTCTATGACATTTTAAAGCCTGCTATTAAAGGGACCTATTATTATTAAATATTAATTATTAAGGATATCGTCGTTTTATGCAGTTTAAGTCGGGCAGTAAGAGGAAATCGTATTTTTTGTTACTCTTGCAAAGTCGTTTCATATAAAATAAATAGGACAGTTTTTATTTCCATATGTAAATATTTATATAAGATGCAATTAATTAGTGTTTATTTAACTGGCTCAGTTGGTATTTCGTCTCGTTTACTTTTTGCTGCTCATAACTGTACAGGTAGTCGACATTCAAATCTTACTTGCTCCAATATCTAGGTCTTGACTCTGAGATCGCTATTTCCTAACTTCCTATCATAATACGTAATACTATTATATAAAGTACCGTCTTTAATAATTGCATAAGAAATATATTGGTTTAAATGATATAGATTCTTACCTAGCTCGAGTCACCTATATGAGAGTATGTCTTCTATAGTAATATTATGCATAAACATGCTATTTTGAACTGCTGAGAAATTCCATCAACAGTTCTTCCGTTCTAATGGCGAAGGGACGAAGTAACAAAGTCATATAGCACTTGACACTCACATATTCCAGTGTATTTCACAAACTGAATGTTTAAAAACTAATGAATGAGGTCTACAAAAATATTTGTTGAAAATTTTTGTATAAGTTTTTGTGATGATTCCAAAATTAAAATCAACTTTTTCTATCACGTAATTCTTTTTCACAAAATGCGTGCATATTTTGGAGAAAACCACAAATTAAAACTGCACCTTTGGTTTATGACTTCAGAAATATACGCTCTGCAATTATATTTTAGCTCGGGTTATAATTACAATGAAAATTTTTAATATGCAAAATCTAACACAGTTTTATTTTAGAAGCATTTTTCGTTTTGTTAAAACCTCTTTGTACGCTTTTCTCCTAGCGGAGTTTTCAGGAAACCATGTAACATTTCTCGATTTTCTCGGGTATTTGGCTTTTGCACTGGACGCAATAGAATAACATATAGATGTGTACTTGCACTGCAAAATTAGTGAATAGATACGTCATTTTACCAATAAATATTTCTGCATCTATTTTTTGACCAATCTTCTGCTTGGGTACATGGTTTTACTAGTAATTTCAAAATAAAATGTAAATTAGCCAACCTGTCCACTATTCAATTGTCTTCGTAGCCAAGTTAAAACACCCGCGAAATTCGAAAAATGTTACAGGTCTTGTGAACACATAATTTCACATCGTTTATACCGGGAACTGTTCACAAACGTATTCAAAACAATTTTCATTTAACAAATAGTTTTATACAATTTAATTTAATAAACAGCCGTGGAATTAACTCCTTGTTTGAATTAATCAGACATTTTCACTCCAGTTACTAAAGTATTCCTTTCTGGCCAGAATTTGTTTATTTGTACTGATCTGTTTGTGTGATCAAGTTTCTTGTTTTCTATGATTTTATTCTAATTTAGAGAAGATTTCTAAGTAAATAATATTTATTTTTTCGTGTATAATTTTAATATACACCAATTTATTATTTCAAATCTACAAATATGTTAAATAAGTATATACAAGTAAATTTTGTAGGTCTTGAACATATAAAATTTATAAAAATTAAACATCTAATTTGTGATAAAACTATATGTGATGGCATTTTAAATTATTTTTT